>MU865956.1:0-10388 GCA_033296975.1 Podospora aff. communis PSN243 | reverse complement strand
CCCCCCCCAACGCTCCGCAACAGTGATGTGAAAGTCCTCGGGCTTCCTCCCCAAAACAACCTCCAAATCACTCGTCACAGCCGCCGTCTCCCCCTTCTTGATCGCCTCCCACGCAGTGGCCCACGTCCTCGCCAACTCCTCACTCCCAAACACCGCCAAAACCTCCGGCTGGGCCACATACTCATCCACGCTCACCTCTATAATTATCAACCTCTTATTTGCAACCCCCTCCAACACTTCAACCGTCTCGTCCAACCTCCACGCCTTTGATCCCGTGAATACCACCGTTCCGTTCACCCATCCCGCCCAATCCCTTTCAAACCTCTCCTTGTCGAGCAGATACCGCGCGATCAATGCAGCATTGGCTTCGCCGAGCTCATCCCTCTTCACCCAGGACACGCCCGGCCCGCCTCCATGGTGGGGGATGTGAATCTTAACCCACTCTTCCGCCTTAGGGTCATAGTTGGGCGTGGGATCAAAGAAAGCGGTATAAATCGGCGTCGACTCGGAATAGAGACCCTGGCGGACAATCGTGTAACTTAACCCCTCGTCCTTCTCAGCAAGCTCGCGCAGATACGCCTCGCTGTCGAGATGAGCGCCCATCACCTCCGCCACGGATGTATCTGTTGGGGGGACACCTGCGAATGCGAGAGAGCTGTAGAATATGTGTCTTACGCCAGCGCGATCGGCAGCCGCGATGGCTTTGCGATGGAGTTCTGTGCGAAGCTTGTGTTGATGGCTAGGGTAGGAGATGAGGAAAAGGATGTCGATCCCGGAGAAGGCAGATTTGAGCTCGGCGGGGGATTGGCTGTAGTCGGCTTGACGGGTCCCCACGCCGGCTTGGACGTGGACTTGGGGTGTCTTTTCGGGGTGTCGGGAGATGAGGACGACGTGGTTTGCGGGGACATCGCGGAGGAGATGGGTGGATGTGCTGGTGCCAAGGGCGCCAGAGGCGGGGAAGATACCGAGTGTTTTCATTATGTGGTTGTGTTTTTGAAAATGGAATACGGGGCGGTGTTTGGATCCTGTCCAGAGAGAGAGAGGTTCGGTGATGGTGATGGAGATGATGACGTATTTATATTCGTGCTAGGAAGTGGGGCCACGGTAACTGGGTCTCTATTTCACCAACGTGAATGCAGGCTGTGGCCAGGCTTACAAATATTAGGAACAATCGAGCAGCATAATCCCGGAGCGTAATGCAGGAGTGTAATGCAGGAGCGTAATGATGGAGTTAAATAGGGAGCGTAACCGTCGAACCGAGGAGCGTACTGAGCGCAACGAGCGTAACAAACGTGTGGTCCGCACCTTCCTCTTGGGCGTGGGTAAAAGTTCTGCACGGGCAGATTATCTGATAAAGCAATGGCGGAGTCCTTTCTTCTGCGGGCTGGCAACCCTACGGAAATTGGTATTGAGTGGAAGGAACGAGTGGGCTCCACGCTCTAATATCTCTGCTCATGATTTGACCGTTACCCTTGTTTTCTTCCGCTGTGCACTTCGTTTCGTTATTATTCCCCCCGCTCCAATGATCGCGATCGCGATCTACGCTGCATGCGATCCCTTTTCTTCGATAAGAAGTGGATGGCCGCCTCCGCCATCAAACCTTTGACGGCTCTTTCTGCGTCGAACGACTCGCCGTTTCCCCGGCTTCCGCCATTCGACCTCCCGGAGCCACGGGACTCCAACAGCTTCACCATGCCCTTGAAGCCTGCGACCACAGCATAGTCGATGGGCCGCATTCCCTCGCCGTCCTCGACATTTACCCTAGCGCCTGCTGCCATAAGTTCCTTCGCCATTGCGACGCCGTTCTCTTTGTTCTCGGCTACCGCGTGCAGTGGATACTGGCAAGCCTTTTGCGGCTGGAACTGCTGTCGGATGTACTTCTCGAGTGCTGGATTCATCCAGTGGGAAGATAAGTTGGTGTAGTAGCCCGAAGCAAGGAGTTGGCTGAAGTTTCCCTTTCGGTAGTCATCGCCAATCCAAGCCCTTCGCCGATGGTCGTTTGGAATATTCGGATCCGCGCCGGAATCGAGAAGGCGCTTCACAACGCCCGTGTGCCCCTTCGACACGGCTTTGAACAACGCCGTCTCACCGTACGCACCCCGGCCCTCGTCAGGCCTGGCCCCACTTTCTAGGAGGCGTTGGACAGTCCCTTCGTGTCCTTGACCGCTCGCCTTGTAGAGAGCCGTCTGTCCGTTCCGGCAGATGAGGTGAACCGACGCGCCCTCTCTCAGCAACAAATCCACGATGGCCTCCCTTCCCTGCCAAGCAGCTTGAAGAAGGGCCGTCGATCCCTTCATATCTTGGCTGTTCACGTTCGCTCCGAACTCGAGAAATAGCTCACAGAGTTCGATAGACCCGAGATCCACGGCGCGATTGAGCCAGTACCCGACAGGGTAGAACATTGGGTACCCGTACTCGAGCAGAAGGCGCGTCATCTCAACGTCATCTCTGTCGACCGCCTTTTTGAGTTCCGCCTTGTTGACATCAGCGCCGCATTCCAGGAGAAACTTTGCGATTTCAAATCCATTGGACGGTCTTTGGACGGCCATGGTGAGGGCGGTATCCCGAGGAGGGCTGGCCGAGTCTTCTGACCTGGGGCCGCGCGGCGGGGGCTCCGATGACTCGAGATGAGCCCCTCCTTCAAGGAGATCCTTCACCGAGTCCAGGGACCCCCACCGCGCAGCTTCCGCAAGTCGACGGTCACTCTTTGTCCCCGTCTGGTATAACGGCGTCACGTATCGCTGCTTGCGGTAGAGCCATGTCGGCTGTGGCCTTGGACCAGTCGGTCCGTGTTGCTTTGAGTTGGGTTTTTCTTGGTTGGAGTCAAGGTACGGAGCCTCCTTGGTACTGCATCCGCGTACCGAAGACCCGGGCGAGACAGACCTTCTCTTGGTCGACGGCTCTGCTCGAGTCGCAGGTTTACCACTGGCAAGCGTTGTTCGCGACGAGATCACAACCCGCCCAGGTAGGACGTAGGACGATGGTCTCCTCGCCGTTTCAAATCGGTCTGGCTCCGGGCTGTCCTTGCTGGGCTGACTCGGTCCGTCAGCTTCTGATTTCACGGTGGCGTCAGGTCGGGTGTAGGAATACGGCCGGCTCGCACGGTGCCCGAGGAGAGAATTTGTGTCAGTCTCGGACCCATTTCCAGACTTGTCGAGACGGCCTTGGGGTGTTTGGTGTTTCGAAGCATCTGGTTCTCTTTCAGACGGCGAATCCATGTCGTTCGTATGAGTGGTAGAATCGCCAGTGAAGGCTCATGGTTCCATTGAGGAGAAAAGGTGAAACGAGCGAAACCGACCGACTGGGGGCTTTTGAAGTGGTATCCCCAAAGCGACCCACAGCCCAAGCCAGAACATGGAAAATCGCGCTCAAGCTTCATTCGCCTTTGTTAGTGGCTCACCTTTCCTGGAAAGCCCGATGGCTTTGGCGGGGCGTTCGGTGGTGGCGATGCCTGCATGGTTGCCTTCGCGCACCGCCACTTGGTTCGCATTGCCGCTTCAACGACGACTCGGAAGGTCCGCAGTTTCCCCCTATCCCATTCGCCCGGCTCAAACTTCCGTTTCTGAAGCTTCTAGCACCACGGAGGGATGCTCTACTACGCAAAAGGGGATCGAGGAGCTTTACAGCCAGAGCCCCTTGCTCTTCTAACCAAACACACTGGTACCTCCTCTTCGCTCCGCAGTGGGCCTTCGGTTACTTGTCATCCAGCATCGACGGCTTTATGTGGTTAATCTCAAGATGGGGTATGGGCAGTGGAAAAGTTCCACTTCAGACCTTATTGTTTTCTTCCAAAGGCTTGTTGTATCCAGGCGCCGCTGCTCCCGAGATGCGGATGTGCAAGCGAGAATAAGCGGCCGGCAACCTGGAATGCCTCTACTCCCGCCACACAAGACCTGGTGTTTATGTTTGCGGGCTGGGCTAGGACGATGAGCTCTCTGATTTATATCAGCCTGATCATTAATTGTGCTTGCTGGGGTTACTTGGGCCGCTGTTGTTCCACCTCGTTGGGGGCTCGGCTCGAGTGTAGTAAATACCTAGGGTCGGTTTGCACAGCAGACAAACAGAGGACTGTCCCTGCTATCTGATGTATTTACGGGCTTCGCAAGGCCGTCTCTGGCTGTGTGTGGTTCTGAAGCCTCAAAATCTTGCTTAAACGACGGACCCATATTCACAGGGAGAGGCTGGGCCGGCACTCGCAATGAGAGCTTCCGGGCAGGAGGTATCAAAAGCGCAAGACAAAGCATTTATACCTTATGTAAAGCACCGCAATTTGCTACCTCCCGCCGACGCCTAACCAGCTATAAGACGGAAACAAAAAATTTTCCTGGATCCAACCAGTTTCCAGAAACCAAGCTCCTGCTATCCATCACAAGATATCCTATTCGAAACCGACAGAGAGACAAACATTCATACCGCAAAACAAAACCTGTTGACCTCAACGGGGCTCCACACGGCAACAACCAACAGCGTCGAGGCAGTTGCAATTCGGATGCTCCATGCAGGACCAGTCAGTGAAAGCACCCGACCCCATATGGGCCTTGCACCATGCATCGTTGCGCGGGACGACGCACTTGTTCCCCTCGCAGTGCCCTTCAACACCACAACACACATTATCGCCGCAGTTTTTCTCTCCATCATGACAGCACACCCCATCGGTGTATGCCGACCCGACCGGACAGCAGTATCCCTTGGAGAGCTCCTCCCCAGGCAGGCAGCACCTCTTGTTGCCGTTTCCATCCGTCTTGCATTCTGTCGCCGGCATAAAGATGTCGGGCTTCCGGATCTTATCCCACCAGCAGCAGTCATCGCCGCACAGCTTATCTCGCGGGCAGCAAAAGCCAAAACTCTTGTCGTCGTCGTCTTCGCAGCAGACACCATCCAGGAAAGCCTCCTTCGGGCAGCAGTAACCCTTCTGCGGCCCCCCGTGCACGCACTGCTGCGTATCGGGATTGCAACACGCAACGCCTTCGCACGGCTCGAGCCCCTTGTCGCACCCGGTTCCCCGGTCGTTGCTGAGACATGAATTGTCGCCCTCGCAGCAGGAGGGCCGGAGATCGGGCAGCGTGCGCGGACCGCAGTGCGTCGGGCAGCACGTTATGTGCCGGCAGTCGCTCAGACAGTCGGTCGGGTCGACGTGCACCCACTCGTGGCACGCTCCGCACGCGAAGAAGAGGGTGGCGTAGCACACGACCAGGCAGGGCACCTCCTCGAGCACCGTCATGCCGTAGCACCCGGCTTTGCAGGACTCGCAGTTGAAGGTGGAAACTTCCCACTCGCACTGATGTCCCGGGTTCTGCGTCCTGTCGAGCGGTTGCTGGCGGTGCATGTGCCGATTCCAGTTGCCAACAGGTGGCTTATAACGGCCGACGGCGTCGCGGTTCCGGCCGGCGAGGGGCTGGCTCTTGACGAGGTAAGTGGACGACGTGCATGTTGTATTGGTCACGAGGATGGGCGTCTTGGGGAGGCGACACTCGCCGATCTTCCTGAGGAGCGCCGCTTGAAGCTTGTCCAGGACGGGTTGGAGGTTTGGCTCTTTCGGAACGAGCTTTGGCGGCCCGAGCCCGTCGTCGTAGACGAATGCCTCGGTCGCCGACGCGGCCTTGAACGTGCGGCCGTCGACTTGGCCGCTCACCTTGCCATCCGTCGCATGGTTGATGATGGCGTTCTCGGCCCCTCCATGGCCACGCCCCAGTGTATCTGGACGGCGGTTACCGTGTCGGCGAGATTTCGCACGCTCTTGACGCTGAATAGCTCGTCTTTGCCAACGTACACGCTCGTCGAGGTGAATTCCTTCAGTGTTTTCCACGTGTCTTGATCACCAGGGCGCGGTCGAGGGACGGCCCACAGGATGGTGCCCTTGACCTCCTTTCCGGAGGGCGTCTTTTCCGTCGTTTCCACGAAACTCTGCGTGTAGACGCCGTGCTGTTCGACTATGCACTCTGACGTGGGGTTTGGCCCCGGCCCGGCGTCTTTGACATAACGCCAGAGGGCAGGCGTGTCGGGAGGAAACCAGCTGTCGTAGGCCGTGTGCGCCTGTATGCATTCGTACACCTTGGCGGCGTAGGTGACTTGGCTTCCGATGGCGTAGTGCGTCTGCGTCTGCCACTCTGTCACGCCGCATGGCGTCGGTGTCTCCCAGAGTGCGGGGACTGCCGGGGGCGCCCATAGGGCCGAGGAGTGATGGGCTTGAAGACAGACGTAGAATCTGCCTTCGTAGCGGACCAAGGTTGAGACGGCGTAATTCCGGTTAGGGTCCCAGGCTGGTGCCGCTGTGTCTAGCGGGGTGCAGCTGGGGATGGCCCCGGGCCAGGCCGTGACGAGAAAGAAGAGGAGGTTTAGAATGTGATGGATAAGCATCTAGTGATGACTAATGGCTTTGCGACTGTGTTTCGGAAAATGACGAAATGGAGTTGGATTCAGATGGAGCCCAACAGCCCAGACGCTGCTTCACTCGGCGTGAAGCATTTAAGCTTCTCGGTACTGCAGCCATGGTAAGTTGATAGCGTTGTAATAATATGATACTTGTACTACCATATCGCATTTCCATCAGCTGCTGATCATGAGGTTTACTTACGTGTCTGCTTGGAGTGGGCTAGGCTCTCATTGGTGGTTGCATGTCCGCGACCAATAACGTGGGCAGCTGCCTTCGCTGCAGGAAGCGTTGGTTGGTTTTGAACGTGTCGTGATGATATCAGTAGGTAGTTTCCGGAGTGCGTGGCCGTTGGAAAACCCCAAAACACAAGGAGATCCGCGATGTGCTTAATGAGGCTGGTTTGTAGACCTCGGCGGGGGGGGGGGGGGGGATCGGCATAAATGGGCAGGGCCTATGCGGAAACATCTGGGTTGGGACGACCAGAAGCAATTGTCTCACGCCCCAAGCGCCGATTTACCACGTCATGCAGGGCAGCCGACTTGTTGTCTTTCCAGAGGAAAGAATGAATGTGTTTGCAAAGACCGGTGTCTTACCTGAATCACCCGCTCCTGCCATTTGGTCTCCTCCCCGGTCCACGTCACCGGGGCAGTTGCGTCCTTCGTCCTCGAGTTCAGCACCTTCTTTTTCCTAGAACCCAGCTCACCATTTCTCGCGAGCTCTCCTCCACCACCTTCCTTTCGGGCGATCCCACAAATCGCTGGGTTGCTTGAGAACAAATCCCGACAACCCGCCCTCCCGATCGTCAGTACCGTGACAACCATAACAACCATGATGGACGCAAACGGACCGCAGATGTTCACGACCGATACCGGAGGCAGCTTCTTGGTACATCCGCAAGCCTTGGTAAGAGAAGCCCTTCCTTTTTCATTTGCGGCCCTTCCCGTCGAGCTCTCGGGGCCGTCGCTTCGGGGGCTGGGTGTTGCGATCACCTCAGCCACATTGCGGTCAGCCCTCTTGGGGATGAGGCAAAGACCTCTGTCTGAGCAGCTAGATCGGCATCGCGTCCTCCAGAATCAGCCCCGGGGCTGCTCCACGATCTGTTAAGGCCTCTCCGTTATCATTCAAAGCCTCTACACCTTCTGCCAAGGCCTGGTATAATCCCCAAGAGGCCTTGTATAATCACGAAGGGGCCTCGTATGATACGAAGGGGCCTTGTGGGACCGCGAATATGCCCTGGCAGACGGTGAAGAGGTCCAGCTTTCAGCTGGACACACCCTCAGCTGTTAACCCGTTCGCTCCATGTGTTCCACTATACTGCTGCATGACAGAAGCAGATCCCCACTAATGCGTCTCGCAGTTTCAAATAGGCATCATGGGCGGGCCCCGGCAACTTGGTTGGCGTCAAACCGTTCATGGTCTTGTCCTCAGCAAACCCCTCCGACCTTTTCGAAGCCGTGTCCAAGTTCTCACAAGTCGACGACGTCTTCTCGTCCATCTTTCTGACCGATATCGTCGGGGTGCTGGGCGCCTCCAAGACTCCGGCGGAGGCACAGAATGTAGAGACAAGGCTTGGTCCGTGGACGGTGAAATACATCCATGCGGTAACGAGTCTGCAGGGGGGGGAAGCATCGATCCCACCCGGTCCGTACTTCCTTCAAGGGAACACTATTCATCAGGCTTGGAAGCTCTACCCGGATACACTCGACGCTTTTTCCGTTGCTGCATATCCTAAAGACGTGGTTTTCGAGGCGAATGTTGCGTGTGTTGAACCCCTTCCCGAGTTGAGTCTTTTCTTGGGCTGACCATTCGGACACAGGCTTGCCCCTCTGCCTTTCCTAGACAAGGAGGGCATTTGGAAGGCCATTGCTACCCCGAGCCGACTCTATTCCACAGCCACCCAGCAAAAGCCTCTCGCCGGCAGAAGAATCGCTGTCAAGGACAACTTCCAGCTCGCAGGCGTCAAGTCGACCTTCTCAAGCAGGCCGTACGAGGCTACCTATGGACCCTACAAAGACACAGCACTCCTTGTTCAGAAGTTGATCAAACTTGGAGCAGTTATCGTGGGCAAGACCACAACGTCCGCGTTTGCGTCAGCTGAAGAACCCACCGACCAATGGGTGGACTTCCATGCCCCGTTCAACCCAAGGGGAGATGGCTATCAGAGTCCTGCGGGAAGTTCAAATGGCGCAGCTGCTGCTCTCTCGGGCTACGAGTGGCTGGACTTCTCCTTTTGGAACTGACAGTAGGTAACTCGGGAGAGAAGGAACAAGATCAGCTTGCTAACAGTGCTACCCTAGCATCGGGCAGCATTCGCTACCCCGCCGCCATTTGCGGCCTCTTCGGGCTTCGGTACACATCTCAAGCGATCTCAATGGAGGGGATTGCACCCTGTTGTCCGTGAGACGCCTCCTCTCCTTTATCCTCTCGTTTCGTGGCCTGGAATCTTACCAGCCCACTCCCACAGCATTTGATGCAGTTGGTCTTCTTGGCCGAGACCTTGGGGCCTTCCATCAACTAGCTGCCTTGACAGTTGAAGTAGGGGCTGGGGACGTGAAGAAGGTAGGCACAAGTTCCCCTGCTCCGCTCCTTCAGATTCTGACAGTTGTGTCCTAGTATCCCAAGCGAATTCTCTATCCGACCGACTTCCTCCCCTACACCGAGGAGCCGGTTCAGGCTATTGTCGAGGAGTTCACAGTGCAACTGGAAAAGTATCTCGGGGTGTCGCGGGAAACCATCAACATCGCTGAGATCTGGGACAAGAATCCTCCGCCCGAGGGAAAAGGCAAGACGATCAAGGAGTTCTTGGACAAGGTGCGAGACACCAGACAGCCGTCATTCTTTGCACAATGTTGACGACTGCAAGACCGGCTTCTATCCCTTCTACTACGACGGGTACAACGTGAACAAGCAGTTTCTCGAAGACCACCGAACGAAATATGGCAAGGATGTCTATTTCGGACCGTATATGCGGTGGAAAATGTAAGCGTACCCCCATCACTCTCCTCGTGCCAGGAGGAATTCTCACGTCAACAGGGAAACGGGGTCCCAAGTGACACTGGAGCAAAAGGAGCAGGGTCTCCGAGAAGGGGCCATTTATCGAAGATGGTTTGCCAAAAACATTCTCCGACAGGACAAGAATACCGCGTCGGATGCTGTTCTTGTCATGCGCGTGAGCTGCTACGCCCCTGACTACCGCGACAACATCCACAAGTAGGATACTCCGATTCCCTATTGATTTACTCGTTAGCCGCGGCTGAGAACTAATCATCCACCTGCACACAGCGAACCAGCCGCTTGGCCTGCTTACAGCGAAAACTACCTCGCCTCCATCTTGCGCATGCCGCAGCTTGTCCTCCCAGTCGGTCAAGTCCCCTACGAGTCCACCGCCTCTGGACGCCGGGAGTACCATCCCATCACTGCATCCCTCGTTGGTGCTGAAGGTGAGTTCACTCCGTGCAGGATGATCTGATAGCTGCGTTCTGACATCGGGGGAAATAGGGAGCGATTTGATGCTGATCAACCTGACGAGGGAGACGTTTGCGCACGCTGGATGGGGAGAGAAACTGCTGACCGGCCGCTTCACGTGGAAGCTTGGCGATGGGGTTCGGAATGTGGATGATGCAGCCACAGAAATGGCGATTCAGGGGGGAGGTCACGATGAGCTGTGACTTCCAGGTTGTTATTGGTTTCATAGTTGAGGGTCAATCAGTGCCCTTGGCGCTTTTGTGCTCTCGGCGTTTCCTATGCGGAAAATCCCCCTAAGTTGATAGAGTGTCAGCATAATGACCTCAGCGTGTTTAAAGGCCGTCATATCTCAAGCTTGACATGAAGTTAACAGAAATTCGTGCGCGAAAAGCGATAGTTAATTAAAATCCGATATTATATGTATCTGAATGAAGAAGCAATAGTTAGTGCACAATTGAAGTTGGTTCAATTGACAAAGCGAATACTTGCGTGAGGAACCAGAAGGATTCCTCATTCCACAAGTGTGACGGTAGCTATCTATACTACTGAG
>MU865955.1:0-360857 GCA_033296975.1 Podospora aff. communis PSN243 | reverse complement strand
TGCTCTGCCAAGGCATCAATCTGGGAATAGCTTGACTCAGGGGTATCCACACGGCCGAGGGTCACCGAGGCCCTTACGGGCACAGCCCGTTACACAAACCACCCGTGCCGGTTGCAGTGATCAATGTCAGCTATGTGCAGATCGTAAACTATACCTATCCAGTCCTTTCAGTCAAAGGCTCATAGCACCACACTCTTTGGTAATATCGTCAACCGTCATGCATTCACTTTCGGACCCAAAAAGTGTTGGATCATATCATCCTAGGCATACACTCTGGTTGTCGTACGCCACCCCCTAGCGCCACACCTGCGGCATCGAGCACAGCCACAGTAAACATGCTTCCCAACCAGCCCCTGAATCCCCACCCGCTCCCCACCGTGACCAAAAAAGAAAATAGAGGCTAATTACCAACACTAAACCAAGATGGAAGGAGATCTCGACGTGGGCCTGATTTGAACAGACGCTCCCGAAGGAACAAGATTTCTAGTCTTGCGCATTAGACCACTCTGCCACCACGCCTTCTTTGATGATATTGTCACAATGCAATTGTCACTGACAACGGGCTGGATAAAACGAAAAAAAAAATCCCATTTTTACCTCTACCAGACTCCAAACTCCATCACCCCCAAACCCATCCAAACACCCCCCTTTAACCCCCTTAACCTCCCTTGCCCTCACCCCCTCCCCTTTCACTCAACCCCCCCTCCTCTCCGCCACCACATACAAATTCAACGGCCTAATCAGCTGAAACTCCGGATCATACTCCACCGCCTCAACCCCCTCCCTTACAAACTTATACCTCCACACCAGCTCCGACAGCAAAATCTTGACCTCCAGCAGCGCAAAGTTGAACCCGATACACCCCCTCGGCCCCGTCGCAAACGGGATGTACGCCGCGCGGTGCCTTTCTTTGGTATCCTCCGCCAACCACCTGTCCGGATCAAAGCGAAAGGGGTCGTTCCACACCTCGGAATTGGTGTGGATTGCATAGAGGGCTGGGATTATGACCGCGTTGGCGGGGAGGCGGTACCCACCCGGGAGGACGACGTCCGTTTTGGTGGTGCGACCTGGTTGAAAGGAAGCGTTGTGCAATCGTTGGGTTTCTTTCACGAAGCGATCCAGGTACGGGAGGGAGTGCGCAAAGTCCGGAGTCCATTCCATGGAGGGGGCGTACCCAAAGTCGACGAGCTCCTGGAGGAGCCGGTCCTGCGTCTCGGGGTAGGTGACGATGCAGTAGATGAGCCAGGATAAGAGGGCCGAGGTGGTGGTGTAGCCGGCGCCCGTGACGACGATCATGTTGGCGAGGACGAGGCCGCGGGGGAAGCGCTCGCCCGTGGCTTCGTCGACGGCGTTGAGGAGGAAGTCGACGACGCACGAGGCTTTGAGGGCGGCGTCGGGGATGGGGAGGTCGGTGATGCCCGAGGCGGGGGCGGCGTCGATGGCTTCGTTGAGGAGGGCGTAGGTCGTTTTGCGGACCTCGCGGAGGCGGGCGCTGTCGCCCCAGGGCAGGATGCGGTACCACTCGCCGCGGGCGGTGACTTTTTTGTTGAGGGAAAGCATGGAGACGATGCTGGTTACGATGGGGTTGAGCTTGGAGTCGGGGCTTTCGAAGTGGCCGAAGTCGACGCCGAGGGCGAACTTGCCGATGGTCTGTGAGGCGAGCTTGACCATGTATTGGTAGACGTTCCAGGCTTCTCCGCGCTGGTCGAGCTCGTCGAATATTTTGAAGGAGCTGCGGACGCATTCTTGCATCAGGGGTGTGTAGTGGCGGACCGCTTTGGGGCCCATGGCTGGGGGCAGGAACTTATGGGCGAGGCGCCAGTTCTCCGTCTCGGTGTCGCAGATGAAGATGGCCGTGTTGTCCTTGACTCCCCATAGAGGATGATCTTCGGTGATCTTCTTGGTGAAGTATTGGGATTCGAGAAGGGCGGCCAGAGCGGCATCGGGGCTGTCGGTGAGATATGTCGTTTTCCCCATGTTTGTTGTCTTGATGACATGGCCGTATTTGCGGAAGAGACGGTGGTGGTTCCCCAAGTGGTCGGGAAAGATCTCGTAGTAGCTGCCGACCAGAGGCAGACCGGCAGGGCCTTGGGGGTCTTGGACTGGTTGGCCATCGATGCGGAGGCCAATGGGTCCTGTGGCAGCGAGAATGTCTCCCACATTCAGGAGCTCTTTGTCGTCGGAGGAGTGAAATGTGAGGCCTGCAGGGACTGCCACATGAAGCGTCTGGCCAACAGTCTTTTTCAGATCGTCGAGCTTGGCATTCGGGTCAACAGCCACGGATTGAGCGGTTGTGAGGTCGTCACCGATGAGGTAAAACTGCGCCGCCATCTTGAAAGGGAGAAGAAGTAAACAGAGACTTGATTCCAATTGACATTATCTGCAACCAAGAGATGATGAGATAAATAAGAAAAGTCGGGACAACCATTGTGCTCGGTGACTTCGGCATCTTGAAAGGTGGCAGCTAAAGATTTCATACTTTTCAAGTCACCTCCGAACACCGAGCCGGACCGCTGGGATGCAAGCGGGACATGGTGTTGACTCGCTGTCTCGCCCGCTGCAACTGTAGAGGTTACCCAGGGCAAGGGTGGAAGCTGCGAACTTCGTTCCAGCCGATGATAACCGTGCATGTATCCATTATCGATGCCGAGACAACCGTTCTGTCAAGTTGTTGTCTCCGCATCCATGCTGTGCAGTCGATGGTCTCGGTTGCTTCCGTGACCGGGGAATGGGATGTGGACCCCAATCCTTGCCAGCCCGAGTCATTGCCTCAACACCATGAAACTGCCCGCGGAATCGAGTCCAGAAGAGAATTCAAGGGGATGATTCGGCTTCTTCGGAAATCCGGCTGAGTTGCGTCGTATGCATTTATTCGAAATGATTTCCCAGGTTGGACTGGGAAGGTCATGTCCCTTTTGTTGTGTGTTGACCGAACGTTTGTCGCTCCTTCCTTTGTTTTGTTCCAAACAGCAGCAAGCCTTTGTGTGACGTCATCCCCACAACTGGCAAACCCCTGCATCTGAAAATGGCGAAGACCTTCTCTCTCGAAGAGGTGCAGAAGCACAAGCAGCCCGACGACCTCTGGCTGGTGCTTCACAACAGAGTCTACAATGTGACGACGTATCTTCAAGACCACCCTGGAGGTGACGCCATCCTCAAGGAAGTTGCCGGCACAGACGCGACAGAAGGCTTCGAGGAAGTCGGACATTCGATGGAAGCCAACGACGCGCTGCAAGATCTGTACCTCGGCGACCTGGCAGAAGAGCACCGCGCCGTCGCCGTCGAGGTATTCCGCCCCACGTTCCAAAAGGTGTCGCAACAAGCCGCCGTCAAGGTTCCAAGGAAGACAACGAGGACGCCCATTCGCATTCTTCGAGGCGCTCTCGGGCTTGGACTGGCTGCTGGCGCGGGCGCCATCATTTTCACAAAGAGAGGCGACACCATCTTCGCAACTCTCCGCACAACCCTCGCCCGACTCCCAATCTCGACTTCGCTATCCGCATCCTCCAAAGGCTCATTTTGGTCCGGCTTCTGCATCGCCACCGCAGCTGAAGCATCGCTCTCGGTGTTTGTGTCGATGTGGATTTGGTCCAAGTTCGACGTCCAGGAGGAATTCACCCACTTCGCCGCCCGCCATCCCGCTAACTCAAAGCGCACTATTCCTGCGCGTGGAAAGCCTGCTCTGACGCAAGCATCCGCTGCCCTTCGCTCAGGCAAGCCCGTTCAATCCGCATCCGCCGTTCTCAACCCGAAAGAGTACCGCCCCTTCAAGCTCATCCGCAAGACCCTCGTTTCACCCAACGTCTACCGCTTCGTCTTCGCCCTGCCACACTCCCAAGACGTACTCGGCCTGCCGACGGGCCAACACGTAGCTCTGCGCGCCACCATCGACGGGAAGAGCATCTCGCGGTCTTACACCCCCGTGTCCAACAACAGCGACCTGGGCCGCATCGAGCTCCTCATCAAGGTCTACGACCAGGGCGCGATGACCCAATACCTCGCATCCATGTCCGTCGGCCAGACCATCGACATTCGCGGTCCAAAAGGCGCCATGCAGTATTCTCGAAAGTACGCCACGAAAATTGGCATGATCGCTGGAGGAACGGGCATCACCCCAATGTACCAACTCATTCGCGCCATCTGCGAGGACGACAGCGACAACACTCAGATCAGTTTGATCTATGCGAACAACACCGAGGAGGATATCCTGCTGCGCGACGAGCTACAGGGCTTTGCAGTGCAATGTCCACACAAGTTCAGGCTGCACTACGTCTTGTCGAAGCCGCCGGCTGGCTGGACGGGTAGCTCGGGGTTTGTCACGGGGGATTTGATCAAGAAGCATTTGCCCGCTGCGGAAGAGGCCACCAAAATGCTTCTCTGCGGGCCGCCGCCCATGATCAGTGCGATGGGTAAGAATTTGGTTGGTTTGGGGTTCAAGGCGCCGGGGGCAATGTCTAAAGCGACGGACCAGGTGTTTTTGTTTTGAGGCTCAAGACTGAGTACCAGATGTGCCTACGATCTTTTCCTTTGTATCTCGGTTTTAGTTTTGGAAATACCAGATATTTGGATCTCATTTTTGAGAGTTCATCACCTTTGGAACATATCTCACAGTCTGTCACAACCGATCTTCAGCCTGCGCTCCAGGTGCAGTGTCGTCATGACTTTTGGGGATGGCGGTGCCGAGCTGACCGAGCCAACATGAACCAGAACTGTGCGTTCTTTCGAACACACGGAGACGGTATCTGCCGATAGAGTCGGTGTATCGCTTTCAGGAACTGACAAAAGCACACCAGGTCGCCGTTGGTCTCACATCCTGAGACTTCCTTCATCCCCGAGGGCGGCCGCAAGCGTCGGTGCTCAGGACTGGCAAGTCGACAAGCTGCCCGCGTAAGAACCGCCCATACGAGGAGCTTTCCTAACTTAGAAACACACTCCACATTGCCAGATGATAGATATCTCGTGTCAGCAACTTGACATCGGTCCCTGAATCGCATCCAACTCCATCAGGTGGAGACGACTTGAAACGGTCTTCCGCGGGAGCCATCCTGGCACCCGGATAACCCGGCCGATGAGATGAACCGGGATGACTTGTCGACGGCCCTCTGGATGTCATAGGAGGCGATCAAATGTCTTGACGCGAACACCTCCGACAACGCGATCATTCCGAGAAGCCGAAGATGTCTTCGGCTTCCCTCGGAATGAGTGTTCTCAAACAACAGCACAGCCCCTATAAGTCATCCCTTTCCCAGGTAAACATCGAATGCATACCATCTCAACAAATCTTCAACACATCTTCAACCCAGCAACCCAGCAACACACCTCACACCAACACACCAACACACACCAAATCACACACCCCAACACACACCAACCACATCAACACGCAACAATGACCTGGACACGCCCCACCACCACCACCCGCCCCATCGCCATCCTCGGCGCCGGCGTCCTCGGCCGCCGCATCGCCACCGTCTTCGTCGCCGGCGGCTACAACGTCCACATCCGCGACCCCTCCCCATCCGCCCGCTCCGACGCCCTCGCCTTCATCGCCGCCAACGCTGCCCACTTCGCATCCGAACTCAACCCCACCAAGTCCATACCCCCCGGCTCCTACTCCGCCTACGAAGACATTGCCTCCGCCGTGAAGAACGCATGGCTCGTTATTGAGGCCGTTCCGGAGAAGTTGGATCTCAAGGTGGAGATCTTTGAAGAGTTGGATAGGAAAGCGCCGAGGGACTGTATACTTGGGTCGAACAGCTCGAGCTTTCGGTCGGGGTTGATGGTGGGGAGGGTTGGCGAGGAGAGGAGGGGGGTGGTGTGTAATGTGCACTTTACGATGCCCCCCGGGATCAGGACAGTGGAGCTGATGACGGATGGGGAGACGGAGGAGGGTGTGTTGGAGTTTTTGAGGGGGGTGTTGGAGGGGTGTGGGATGGTGGTTGCTGTGGCGAGGAGGGAGAGTACGGGGTTTATTTTTAATCGGTTGTGGGCGGCGGTCAAGAGGGAGATTCTGACGATTCTTGCCGAGGGGGTGAGCGATGCGGCCGAGATTGACAGGCTCTGGCAGCACATGTTCCGCGCCGAGGTGCTGCCGTGTCAGTTGATGGACCAGGTTGGTCTCGACACGGTAGCCTTCATCGAGGACAACTACATCTCCGAGCGCGGCCTTTCTGGGAGTCTGACAGTCGACTGGCTCCGCAAGAACTACATCTCCCGCGGCAAACTCGGCAACAAATCCACCCTCGGCGGTCTCTACCCCCCTGACTCCCACCAAACCCTCACCCCCAAACGCAAACCCGACCCAACCCTCTTCATCCTCGACGTCGGCCTCGGCTCCAACGCCCCCTCCCTCTCCTCCGTCCACACAAACGGCAAAATCCTCCGTCTCTCCCCCGGCACCTCCCGTCCCGTCCCGCTCGTAACCGGCCTCCCCGCCCCCGACGGAATCGCCATTTCCAAGTCCCTCTCCCGCATCTTCTTCACCAACATGGGTCCGGACCCCTCCAAACCAAACGGCTCCCTCATGTCCTGCCGCCTCGACGGATCCGATCTCAAAACCCTCATCCCTCCCAACACCACAATCTTCACGCCCAAGCAACTCGTCTTTGTCGAAGACTCCCAAACCCTCTACTTTTGCGACCGCGAAGGCATGTCCATCCATCGCATCCACGCTTCGGGATCCAACCATGAGATCCTCCTGCAACGCACCCCCAATCCCACCAAAACCACCACCCCCAATCCTAACACCCCCAATCCCATCAATCCCACCAACCAAACCAGCTGGTGCGTCGGCCTCGCAATCGACCATCCCCACAAAAAAATCTACTGGTCCCAAAAAGGCCCCTCCAAATCCAACACAGGCCGCATCTTCCGCGCTGGCCTTCAAATCCCCCCGGGAGAATCCCCCAGCACCCGCACCGACATCGAAACCCTCTTCTCGCACCTCCCCGAGCCAATCGACCTCGAGCTCGACGGCGCCGGTGGAACGCTCTACTGGACTGATAGGGGGGAACATCCAAGGGGGAGTTCGTTGAATCGGGGTTTGGTGGGTGGGGGTAGAGTAGGGAAGGTGGAGATTGTAGCGAGGCATTTCCGGGAGCCGATTGGGTTGGCGCTGGATGAACAGGGGGGAAGGGCGTACGTGACAGATTTGGGAGGGGCGGTGTGGAGGGTTGATTTGCAGACGGGGAAAAAGGAGATTGTGTTTGAGGATGAGGGGTGTTATACGGGGATTTGTTTGGGTTAATTGAGGAGAGTAGACAGCTGAATTTGGGATATGGACTTGTTGCTTGTTTATTCACAGGGTGCTTTTGTTGTTCATGGTCTTCAGTTTGGCATAGCAAAAAAAGGGGCAACTGCCTGAAACCGCCTAGTAATTAGCACTAGAGTCGCGACATCTTTCACGACAAACCTAATCGCAGGTTGTGCATTGTGCTCGTTTTGGAAGAGTGCTATGGTGTTGAGTGTAGAAAAAAGGACAGCGGCATCAATCGCTGACCGGGGACTTTGCAGAAGTGGCAGCTTTCTGTCAATTTGCTTTGTTACCCCTGAGCCATGTCCAATAGGTAAGATCTTCGCCAACACCATGACTGCAACCCTGCGGTCCAACATCCAACAGAGTTGCATCAGCCTCGCTCCATTCATACCCACAATACTACATTGATCACCATTCACGACTTCAACCCTTCCTCACGATAACCCGAAAAACTTCCAGCCACTTATCTCGGACCCAAAACCTAAGCACTCAAATGCGGCCGTAACATGATAAATTATATACTCTTTCTCAAGCACCTACGTACAGCGCCCTCACATGAATTGTATATGTAAAAGGCCAAGTGGCACCCGCCACTCAACCCATCCTGATCGTCAGAATAGACATTACCGCCGCCGCCACTCTCCCCTCACCACGCCCCTCAAGCCACTCATTCGGTCTATCTCACACATCTCCTGCACTCGGCACCCTCTCCTCTCTGGACTTCAACTAGCAGTAAAAGTCATGCTCGCACGGCTCGTCGGGCACCAGCGTCACCGTGACAACCTCAACAGGCGGGGTACTTGATGGTCGCGGCTGAAGGTAGGTAATGCGCGTGGTGATGACGGTCGGGTACGGCCCGTCGACGGTAATAGCCGTTGTGAGAGTGCGGACCTCGGCGAGGCTAGAGGATTGCTGCGGGTTGTTTTGTGCAATGGGCACACACTGGGAGTACCAGACGCTGGAGGCTGTTAGACTACATCCAAAGTCACCTGTCTGTGGACGGGAACTCACTTGTTGGCATTGTTGGCGCAGTACGCTCCCGTTGGGCAGGCTGTCGGCCCGGTCCATTGTTGACCACCGCCTACATCGCCAGTCAGCACATTCCACTCAAGGGAAGTTTGGCGCAAGCTTACATTGCCCATACAGACTCTGGGTTGCTGAAGGGTTCTGTGGCTGGGTTCTGGCGGTACTGGTAGGCCTTCCTCTCTGCGCCATGACGGCCCCTGTCAAGAGGGAAACAAACACCAAAGGCTTGACCATGTTTGCGATATCCGGGTTGAAACGCTGCTGGGTATAGCTTGGGTCGAGGGAAACAAAAGCTCTGAGAAGCATAAGGCAGGGACCGGCTGGGTATTTAAGACGCGCGCGCCCATTTCACCCGGATTGGCGCCCCGTCAGGGCCGTTTGATTGAATCGCGGCCAGGGCCAAGGCGTCGGACACGAAAAGGTCCCAATATCCAGGTCCCAGGTTTTTCAATCTTTCCCATATTAATTCCCGGCTTGCAGCGGCCCTCTGTTTGGCTGGTCCCCTGCGCTTCGCTGACAGGCTAGAGCCGATACCGCCCGTGTCTTCTGCGGACACCTCCACACGGGACCGTCTGGTGCCTGACCGCATCAGATAAGCTCATCGCCAGTGTCGTGCTTGTTGTTCTGGGCTGGCGGGACGAGTACCGTCTTTCCGACCAACCAAGCAACGATCTTGGACCGCCAAGCAGGGGTTTCCCGATCTGTCCCTTTTCCAACCCATTCTTCCACCTGCACCAGCCTCGCCCTGCTTGCCGGGTCCCGATGCCTCTCTTTGTGACAGGAGAACGAGCCGGCGCATCCGCATCGGGTGGTCAATATCCCGCTGCTCGATCAATCAATCTTTCTTTTCGCGAGAGGCCAGACAACCTCGACCAGCACCCACCGACAACATGGTAATTGATGGACCCCGAACCCTCCCGTCGCTTGTGCCCAACCCCCCCTTCGCTTGCGTTGAGTGTCGAAGCCAACCCGGCGTTCCACTGCGTCGGATGTTTTTCGCTCATCCCAACTCATATGAGCAGACCAGTCCAGCCGCCCCTGTCCCTGTCCCCCCCTCTCGCCTGTCTGCTGGGACGTGAGAGGGGGCGTTCAATCCAAGATCCGGGACCGCCGCGCATGCCGCCCCAAGAGACGTCGAACCGCAAAATCCCACTTTAACCATCAATAGCGGTTGCTATTTTCAGGCACCGTAGCCAAACAACTTGCCAAGCCCGAGCCGTAAAACCGATGGGGTAGGTCCGCCTTTTACCACTGGCGCTCGCTGTGCAGCAAACAGCAGATATCGCTGCAAGGCTTCCCGCATCCCTGGGTAAATGGCAAAGGATGCGCTCTGGTCCGGTTGAACAGCGGGTAAAGGGGATTGCCACTGAGACTCAGCGGGACAGCACTGCTATCGATGTGCTATAGCTGGGTTATAGCTAGGCCTTTGCGCTGTTATGCCGGCGCCGTTGCCGCAGTTGCCTCAGAGACGTGGGAGGGAAGCGCGCCCAAAAGGCTCGACAGGAGCGCCTCCCTCCAGCCACCTGCATATGTACGGAGCTCCGATCTGGCAGATTATCGGCTGCATACCCGGTACGGATGTGTCTAGTGGTGACCTGAAGTTGAGATGTGCAGTGATGTTGAAGAGTAACAGTCAAAGAGGCGAATTCAGGGGTTGACAATTACCGAGCGGAGGAGCTGCAACATATGCCGGCTTCTTGCTCATCCGACCTTACGATCTATTCTTGCGACAAGCTGAGCTCTAGATTGCTGCTAGCGTCTTCGCTTGGTGCTGTCATGTTGATTGCTGGCAGCCGACGTGGTCACGCAGTCGTTCGACGTGTCAGTGAAGAACCCGGTACTGGCTCTTGCGCCGCTGCAGGAGGCTCGAATGGGAAAAGTGACGGAATATCAAGACCGCCAAGTTTGCCTCTAAAGTGCTTTGTATTGTCCACCGGGAATGCGTGACGAACTAACACGCTCCCTTCGCTCGGCATCAAGCACCGTTGCTGTGATCCTCGACCTCGCAGAACGCCTTGAACGTAATGAACTCGTCGTCCGCGCTCCCTTCCGACTCCAGCACACACTCTGCCGTTGCGCCCACGAAATAGACGTACCCCTCCTTGATTTCTTGAACCGTTGGCCCCACCGAGATTTTACCTTTGCCTGCTGTGCAGATGATGATGCTTGGCCCGTCGAGAGGGTCAAAGGTTGCTTTGGCTCCGTCGCCCCGAAGCTCCGCCCTTACAACGCTGAACTCGTCGATAGGGGGGTCATACAGCAGAGTGCTCGAGCCCGAGCTGTACGCCGCCCGGTTGAGGGTGACATAGGGGTAGTCGCGGGGATCCATCTTCTGCTCGTCGATTGGTGCATAGTTGTAAGTGAGCATGTTGACGAGGGTGTCAACGTCCTTGAACTTGGGCGTGAAGCCGGCGCGAACGACATTGTCACTGCTAGCCATGCATTCGATGATATCGCCGCTGACGTACGCGTGGATGTCGTCGGCCCGAAGGAACAACGCCTCGCCCGGTTCGAGGGTGACGAAGTTGAGGAAGAAGAGGACAAAGAGCCCATAGTCGGCACCAAACTGGCCGTGCAGTCGTTCTACCAGCTCGGCGAGTGTTGAGCCGGAGGTTGAGCTGACACCGCCGCCCGCAAACTCAGAGCCAGCGCTGGCGGCATCCTTGACCAGGGCATCACAGGCTGCACTCATGTCGGCCTCCGAGGAAGACATGAGAGATGCGAAGGCCTTCTGAAGAACCTTCTTATTTGCGGCAGTTGCCTCCTGTGAGTCCTCGTCCCCAGATGTCTTGACGGTGTTGGAGAATTCGGTGGCCGTGGCATCGCCAACGAGCTGACGGAGGGCGGGAACGGACTCGAGGAAGTGGGCGATTTCGGCGAGAGGGCGGAAGCCGCATAGCCCCTCAAAGGGGGTGATGGCAATGGCCATCTCGGGCTTGTGGTTGTCATCGGGGTAATTCTTGGGGTCTCGCGCGTGGAGCTGTTCGGCTAGCTTCTTGTTTGGGTGCGCTTGGATCGAGAGGGCCTTGTTGACGGACAGGACTTTGAAGAGGAACGGCAGCTTCTTGCCGTAGCGGGCTGCAACAGAGTGTGCGAGCAGGGCCTGGTTATCCTCGACGAGATCGAGCAATGTGCGACCGGTGGCTAAGTCTTTTGACGGATTGGAGGGATGTGTGCCCATCCAGAGCTGTGGCGAGGGCCCAAAGTTAGCGAGGTGTTATCGACTCTCGGGGCTGCCGACTGGCTGCAGGGACGGGATCTTGCCTCGGCGTAGGGCCGGTCATCCTGGATTGTGAGGTCCTCGGACGGTGTTGCAGCAGCGAACCTTGCGGCGGCCGAGCTTTGGCCCTTCTTGCCCCAGTCGTAGGAGTTGACTCCGCATCGGAGCCGAATGAGCGGTACTTGCATCCTTGCTGAGCTGCGTGTGCCGGGAGGTGGGAGGAGCGATGTGAGAGGAGCTTGGACTCCCGCAATGCAATGATGTTGGGATGATTTGGAGGTTTGTTGGTCTGAAGCTTTGGGATATGCCCCTCTTTTTACGACACAGGGAGCTTAGTGTTGACGGGGGAAGGTGGAGGGGCTCGGCGGTGGAGAGGGATCGCACTGTGCAGCGCAGAGTCCAATTCGCACGGTTCTCGACAGCAAATCTGTGGAGACACGTGGGGAAAGCAAGCGGGACAGTTGGAGTGCCCAGTATCCGCCTCATGCCTCACACCGTGTCTCCCCCAAATGATGGCGGGGGTTTGGACTGACCGCCTAATTCTGCCAATCGGTCGCGACTGATTGTCCGGCGGCGACGACAATGCGTGGCAGGAACCTTCTTGGAGCCGAACTTTAAAAAAAGATATGAATGCAAGGTTTACGCTCAAACCCAGAGGACCTCTCTCGCACATCTTCATCGTCTTTACATTTGACACTGGCATAACCTGACGCGTCCAGGATTGTCACACGCTTAACTCGAGTCCCAACAACAGAACGACAAAGGTTCGTGGAGCCAGACCAGCTTGACTTCCTGGACAAATTCTGCGGGACTGCTGCTGATGACTTCGGAAGTTTAGTTTAGGAATAGGGTAGTCCTAACGCCCGCGCCGACCCACCATCCATCTACACACACGATGAGCTCACGCAACCGAAACGCGCGGCCGAACCGCAGCAGCGGCAGCACTCAGGGGGAAGAGGCCCAGCTGTGGGCACAGGTCAAAGATGACATCAAGACTATGGTCGAGGGCGTTAACACTTCCAACGATGGGATACGTGACATCGTCGCCCAGGACAACTATATTGCCAAGAACAAGGACAGCCCCGGCTTCAAGTACAGTGAGGAGGAACAGAAGCTCGACAGCATGTTTCGAAGCGGTGTTAAGCACACCGACACGTCAAAGGCCCAAATTGACGCGCTCATTGAGCATGTCACCGTCTTGAGAGCCTTGGTGAAAGCTAGGGAGGATGCCGAGGCCCAAGCAGCGGGTGCCGCAGCGTTGTCGAGCCGAGAGAGGCCGGGTCTCCTTTCCAATGCCCCTCGATCCAATTCCATGCGCGGCGCCAGCTCCAGAGATAAAGAACAGGAGAAGAAGCGAGAACAGGAGCAGCGCCAGCGAGAGTTGCAGAAACAGCAGGAGCAGGACCGAGATCCGGGGTCGTTGTACGAGTTTGACGGCGCCGGCGACTCCCCGGTCCCATCACCCATTGGCGGGCATACCAGGAAAATCGGGGGAAGCGCGGGTGCTGGGAGCGATCGCTCTGGGAATCGGGACAGCTTGCCTCCTCGTGGCGGGACCCCGAGCAAGGCGGAGAGCGTTCCCCCTGAATCCGTCTTGCCAGGATCTGCCACGGCAGCGCAGCGGGCCAAGGTGCAGTTCTTCAAGGGACAAGACGTCGTCTTCAAGCCGAAGCCGACAAGCACCAACGAAAGCCCGGAGTGGATGATGGGACGCGTCCAGCAAGTTGTTGGCGACGGTAAAGCGAGGCGGTATAAGGTCCAAGATGCCGACCCAGACCTGACGCCGGACCAACGGGCAGAATACCGGACCAATGCCAGCGCCATGATTCCAATCCCGGCTTCCAACGTTGACCTGCCAGACCTGGAAAAGGGTAAGACGGTGCTGGCGCTCTATCCCGACAGCACCACATTCTACAAGGCTGAGGTGATTGGGAAGGATGCGCCTACGGGGAGGGTGAGCCTGCGCTTCGAGGGCGAGGAGAACAGTGTGACTCTCCAACTTGTGGAGCGCAGATATGTTGTTGAGTACAGGAGCTGAGCAGGGAGCTTGCTGAGCGATGTTTGGGTCAGGTTGTTTTTCTCAGCGGTTCCATATTTCACGGGAAGAAGGGCATTGAGATACCTCTTCAGCATTGCCTCTTGATAGGCCAGCAGCGTCATGAAGCAGAAATCATCAGTAGTTGGATATGCTCAAGATTACAAGCACACATGAAGCCCCTATTTTGCCAATTTTGCCATTCGCACTTGTTTGTCTCAAGACCCGAGACCTTTTGACGGGAAGCTCACCCGCCAGTCCATTGCCGCTGGCCCGTGCACGCGAGCGCTGCAAGGGTAGCTGCAGCCAGAAGCACGAGCCACAGTGGATTCTGGACTCGATACCCAATTGGCCAGTCCCATCAGGGGTTTGCAGATGGAGCCGCGTTCCTCAGCTCCTGAGCTTTCCCAAGCCTTCGATGTTTCGAACGCTGCAGACTGTCGGTTGTGGGTGTGCTCGGATACCCCTTTCAACCCAGAGATATCACAAGGCCACCACAGAGAACATCACGACTCTTCTTCTGCGACTTGCCCATATCAGACGGAACCTGACCAGCGATCCAGGCGCCAGCTGTTCAGTTTCTTGTGTTTACCTATCTGCACCGCGTTCGCGTCACGTTCGTGTCTTCTGTCATCAGGTTTGTTTTCTCCACAATCGCATTCCCCTCGGCTGCTACCGCCCCGTTCTCCAATTGGCATTGGCGCTTGCTGCTCTTCATTGTGTTCGCAGATTGGACTGACGGATTTTCTGCGCACACCAGTTCACCGCCTGCGCCGCTTTTCTGCCTCGTTGCCTGATTGTAACGACCGAACGAACGGGCAGCCAACAAGCTCGGACGACCCGATTGCAGCCTCCCGCCCGCTCACCGTCTCTGTTTTCTCGTCGCGACACTTGCCCCCGATAACCGGCACCGAAGACTCGAACGACAATCGCACCAAACTATATATATTTTTCCGTCCCAAGAGGAAACCAGACCGCAGGGGATAAGAGGTCCGCGAGGACAAACAACCGGTGAAGATGGGCAACTCATTCTCTGCTTTCTCGCTCTTCTTCGGGAAACTTCTCGGATCGAGGGAAGTCCGTATTCTCATGCTGGGACTCGATGCGGCCGGCAAGACAACCATTCTGTACAAGCTCAAGATCCAGCGCGATGTGACGACCATTCCCACAGTCGGGTTCAACGTCGAGAGCTTTACCTTCAAGAATATCAAGTTCAACATGTGGGATGTTGGCGGTCAGGACAAGATCAGACCTCTGTGGAGGCACTACTATAGCGGTATGCTCTTACACCTACGGATGGTCGCGATTTCCATCGGATCGAATCGCTAACGTCGGATGGTTTCACAGGCACACAAGCCCTCATTTTCGTCGTGGACTCGGCCGATCGCGCTCGCATCGACGAAGCACGGACAGAACTTCACCGCATCATCAACGACAGGGAAATGAAGGACTGCTTCTTGTTGGTTTTCGCCAACAAGCAAGATATCCCAGGCGGTAAGCACCCCTATCTTCCAACCCCTCTGCCTGTCAAGCTTCCATCCGATCCCTCAACGATCACGTAACTAACAATTCCCCGCTCTAGCAATGAAACCCCACGAGATCACCGAGAAGCTCCAGCTCGCCAAGCTCAAAGACAGGCTCTGGTACGTGCAGCCGTCCGTCGCCACGGCCGGCCAGGGCCTGTTCGACGGTTTCGACTGGATGTCGGACCGCATCAAGGAATTGCCCAAGAAATAATCAAGACGAACCCCGAGCGGGCGCCGGGAACGAAGTGACGTCTCCCTCACTGAACACCGCTTCTCCCAGCTCGCTGACGACGATGGACGAGCGTAAACCATCCACGATACACCATTCCAACGATGCCCGACCACCATCAAGGCACACGAGCACTGGTTTCACAAGAGACGGTTTGCTTCCCAGCGAGCTGGAGACGAACTCCCTCCCGCCGGGCCAGACCGCTTCGCAAACCCGGCGGGGAGCGAATCACCGCCCAACCCACCGAGCAGCGGGAAAAACGGAAACGAAGACTGGATGGAGGAAGCCATATGCTTTTGTAATCTGATGAATGTGTTCAACGGCGGCGGATGCGAGTACACGGTTCGGCAATCTGGGAGGCGCAGTTTTTATTTTCTTGTCCATTTTCTCCTCCCCATCCACGCTTGTGTGTCGCGGTTCGCGTGTTGGTTTGATATGGTTGGTCTCTAGTAGTTTGTTGACACCCCCCCTAATTTCATAATTTTTTTTTTTTTTGCGGGCTTGGACGTTTTTGTTCTCTGTCGCTTTCCCCGTGTGGAGGGGGGAAATTTTGGGATACCCAGAGAGGAATACGAGGCGAGGAGCGTAGTAGCAAGGGAAATATAAATAGTGTTCACACGAGTTGATCTCTTGGGATGGGCTGTGTGTGTGAGACTCAGGTTGTCTGCCCCAACTGCTTCGGGGTGGGACACCATGAACCAGTAATCCCGGGTGTTTAGGGCCGGGCGCCGGACAGTACTCAACAGCAAGAGCCGAGAAAGAAACATGTGGTGAGCCGAGATCCGCAGGAGCCTCTGCCATCATCAGGGCAGATATCCATACAACAGCTGATGCTTCCAAATTCCGCTTCTACACATGAACCAGGACAGGTGGTATCTATAACTGCTACCAGAAAATCAAGCAACCAGAGAAAAGCAACGCTTCGGCTATGATACCCCAAAACGCCAATTGACCGACCGTATACATGCAGTTCCAACCCGTCGCTTATAAGCATTTGACCTATGTTCCAGTATGTCCCAGTGCCGAAATACCGCCGGAGGATGCGTATTCAACTCCCGAAAGATGTAAGCCAATGATGGCGCCCTCATCAAACAGAAAGGAACACGTCGAGGATGTTATTGTTGCGCAGGGTGTCGATCGCCCGTGTTGTGAGGACGAGGGAGCGACGATCTGTCGCCGGTCGTATTCGATGACCGTGAGAGAGAGAGCGTGTGTGTGTGGAAAGCGACGCCAAATCCCTATCCTTCCTTCACGCGCTTCCCAGGTCGGAGTGAGTCGTCTGGCAGCCCGCTTCTCTTCGTGCCTGGCAACGAGCTTGTCCTGATATCATTGTCGTCTTGGCTCACCCTCCGATGGGGGTATTCCATCTTGAGTCCCTCGAAGCAGTTCGCGGTCAGTGGGTCGCCGGTAGTGAAGAATGGGTGCTGAAGGGCTGCGGCTGCTGTGAGACGTTTGTCGGGGTCGTACTCGAGGAGACCAGCAAGGAGCTTGTATCCCTCGGCGCCCAAGCTTTGTAAAGAGGGGGCGCCAGATGACCCTCCTGCGTGCTGGTTGATCGTGTTGTAGTACCACTTTTCGAGATGACTCCCGCCCCCGGCTTGCCGTTGTGATTGATAGTGATGGCCATGATGGCCATGGTGACCGCGATGAGGCGCATTGAGGGGCGGTTGAAGCGTCGAGAGGGAGCTGTACTCGAGCATACTCGTCAGCAACGGCCATCGATCCTTGGTCGGCAGCCCCATGATGTCCACAATCTTCTGCATCTGGTTGCGCTGAAACGGCACAGTTTTCTTGCTGTCCATTTTAGCCTCTTCACCCTTGAAGATGGGTCGAAGTGACAGCAGCTCGGCGAAGATGCAGCCCACGGCCCACATGTCGATTGCTGGAGTGTAGTGTCTACTACCCAGCAGCAATTCGGGCGCTCTGTACCATATGGTAACGACAACTTTGTCGCCGCTGTAGAGGCTGTGAAGTGGCTTCTGGAAAAGCCGAGCGAGACCGAGATCGCCGATCTTGACTTCACCGGATGATGTCACCATAATGTTGGCCGGTTTGAGGTCGCGGTGCAGAACCCAATTGGTGTGCAGATATTGGCAGCCGTTCAGAAGCTGGAACATTATGCTCTTGATGGTGGTTGGCGGGATAGGGTGTCGGGGTTGTTGGGTGTGATGGTGGATGATTTGCAGCAAATCATGTTCGGCGTACTCGAACACCATAAAGATGCACTTGTCCTCCAAGATGATCTCGATGAGCTTGATGACATTGGCGTGGTTGAGCTCGGAGCAGAGGGCCATCTCCCGGACGGCTGATTGCGAAATGCCCGTGTAGGTCACCTGCTCACCCTCCTTGTCGGGCTTGAACTTCTTGATGGCGAACTCGCCAACTTGGCCCTGACGGCCAGAAGCCTTGTATACGCGGCCATACGTTCCACTGCTAATGAAACCAATGACCTTGTACTTGTCAATTACATGGACCTTGCTCTGGTAGCCAATGGGTCCGATGCTGCGGTCAGCGGGATCTGCATCGATGTTAGCACATGTGGAGCGGGAGTGATGGCGTCGACCACATAGGAGAAAACCGCACAGGGACTGAGAGATTGACAACCCCCGGCTTGGTAATTGGCAACAGGTTTTCCAGCTGGCCTCATCTGGCCGGGCATGCCGGTCCCATCTTGAAGATAGAAGTTCGTGGCGTTGAAGGAGCGATTTGGCGGCTGCTGCTGGGGCGGGTGCTGTACGCCGGGAGGCCCGGGGAACGGGATGCCGTCGGGCTTGGCGGCCCTCCTCGGGAATGCCGGCGGAGCAAATCGGTCCGCCATGGCGGACAGCCGTCAAGGTGCGCTCTGGTGGTGGGGTTGGCCCTTTGCCAGCAGAAGAGGGACAAGAGACGACGTTGCGGAACAAAAATAAAAACGGCGCAGCAGATCTTTGAAGCGAGAAAAAAGGAATAGGGCAAAAGCTCGGACGCTCGGGTGCTCACAGCCGCAGCTGCATCACATCACATGTTGTGGATGGATCCGAAGTCTCGACCTTGTAGCGGCGGAGAGGAAAGAAGAAGCGGAAAACAAGTTGAGAAGCGGCGCACGACACCTCGTACCTTCGAATGCAGCCTGCACGCTCCGCTTCAGGTTCTGCGTCCTGGCTGCGGAGACCGACCCCGGGCCGGTAGCAGCTGACGGCGGGTTGGTGAGACTCATTTAAATCGTTTCGTCGCGAAAAAGCGGCCAGCGGCCGACAGACTTGGCGGGGAGGAGGCCGCGCAAGACGGGGAAGTCCAGCGCAGCGATCCAGCCTTGTGACGAGATGAAGCGGGTAGCCGAGTCAGCGAGGCCACTCTAGGAATCCAGGCTGCGCGCCGCGCGCGGGAAAGGACAGGCGATGCGCGCCAGCGCTGCGCAGAACAGGGAGAGAGAGAGAGAGAGGAGACGGGGGAACAAGGGGGCGTCCGGCGTTCCGGCGGCCCCAAGAGCGGAGGGAGCTATGTCCAAACTGCGAGAACCGACGACGCTATTGCAAGCTCATGGCTGCCGGATCGATGAGATTGGGCAGGGCGAGGTCGGGATGGGCCTGGACGGCGGCGGTGGGGCGCGTTGGAGGAGGCGAGTTTTGGGGTTGGGATGGCGGACGAATGCCGTCTTTCGTCTGCGGAGGGGCTCCCGGAAATGCGCCGATAGCGCGCCACTGGACACGTCAATCCAAGACAATGCGGGAGGTCACCCAACGCTGCTGCAGCTGAGGGAGGCGGCCCGAAAACGCGTGAGGTTGGCGAACAGGAAGAGGATATGAGCGAGGGCGTGAGACGGTGTTACAAGCTTGCCGCGACCGGAAACGGCTGCGAACATGGGGGCGTGAAGTTTGTGTCGATGTCCAGCCAGCAACTAAGGCTAGGTGTGGCTTGTGGGAGGGCAATGAGGGGTGGGATGTGGCTGGGGATTGGCTCAGTGAGGGGCCAATGAGGGGGGTTGGGCCGGCAGCCCACACTTGTCGGCCCGTCCCTCTGTCATTATGCTTGACTCCCCTTCTATGACATGCCAAGAAGTGATGGGTGCGAGGACCTGTGCTTCAAATCTTCGATACCCTCGATGTATCTGAACAAGAAATATCCTGTGGTTCCATTTTCGGGCATTTGGGTATTGTTGAGCGGGCAGTGGGGTCTGGTGACGCATAGGAATGTCAAGAGGCATTTGAGAGCATGGTTCGCTGCATCTTCCAACATCTTTTTGGCTTCCCTTCACGTTGCAGACCGCGAAATAAAGCAACGCCCGCTAGAATAAAGCCACGCTTACCGAGGACCCAACTTCTCAAGCACTCTTGGCCCTTGCTCCTCCCATTCCTGCTTCGTGATCCACATGCTCTCCTTATCCGCCATAATATTTGCCAAGACGGCACCTCCAAGGAAGACCATGTGCCTTCTCCGGGGCGGGTCCTCTATCCTGACCTTGAACTTGCTGAGACGCTCAGGGTTGCCGCCCAGAACCCTTGTGAGCCACAGCTGCTTCAGCTCCTTCTCCAGACGTGATGGCAACCCCGGGTACATGCTGCTACCGCCCGACAGGACGATGGCCTTGAAAAGCGATGAGCGAACATCGACGTCGGCGGCCTGAATGGTGTTGAAGAGGAACTCGGCGATACCAGGTTGGTCGCAGTCGACAAGGTGGGGCTGGAAGAGACATTCAGGGGCCTCGAATCGCTCCGATCCAACCCGGATGACGCGACCATCGGGCAGTGTGTAGCTCTCCACCAAAACCGTTGTGTCCTCGCTCAGCTTCTTGTCCAGCTCGAGGTCGTACGAGACGTAGCAGAGCTTCTCCTTGATTTGACGCACGGTCTCAAAGTCGGCTGTTCGGTTGAGGGCGTATCCCCTGCGCAGCAGGAGGGCGATCAAGTTGCGCGTGACGTCACGGCCAGCAACATCGAGACGGCGAGTGAGGTGGTTGAGAACGACGGATTCGTAGACGGGGACGATGTGGGTTACTCCGTCCCCGGAGTCGACAACGACACCGGAGCTCAGACCTGTTACGCAAGCGGGTTAGCCCAAGCCAAGGGGAGCGACGTCCGCGAAGCTGGGGGCGCCGTATTCACCTTGCGCGTAGAGTGCCAGCACCGCCTGAATCGCAACGTAGACACCACCGAAATCGTATCTCTCGAACATGACCTCGCACATCTGCTCGCGGTTCTTCAGCGGATTGAGGGGCGGCTCGGTGAGGAGGATCTTGCGGCCGCGCGGATCGATCTTCATCTTCTCAAAGAACGTAAAGTCCCAGAGATGCTGCATATCGTCCCACTTCTTCACGATGCCGTTTTCCATGGGGTAGCTAATTTGGAGCATAGTGCGTGCTGCTGCAGCCTCGTCGCCGCACATAATGTCCTTGATGACCATGTCGGAGCCGCCCTTCTCCTCGGTACGGAGGATCGGCCTGCCGACGATAGAGGGGTATTGAAACTCGGGGAAGTTTTGCGCCGCATAGCCGACCTTGAGAAAGCCGGTGCCGCCATCGAGCACTGAAGCGGAGGGGGCGGAACGTCAGTTATGGACACCAGAGGGACGGCGGGAGCTTGGGCAATTGGCGCCTACCAATGGGGGCCTCGTTCGCCATTGTGAAGGGTGCGCAGGCGAGGAAAGAATGGCTAGGCCTCGTGTGGATCGCAGTCTGCTGAAGTGGAAGTTGAAAAAGCTCGCGAAGCTTGCGAAAGCCGACCTCGTCCCTGAGCGTGGTGTTGCCTGCCAACGACGTCTATGGTGGGGTTGTTGCGACCAAGCGGCTTTCGTCAGCAGCATTTGTGGCTGGGTGCTGGGTACCTGAAGCTGGGGCCACGTGATACCCCGCACTGTCAACGGATCGACCACTGCCATCCGCTGTCGGGGGGCTACAGGGGGATTGTCCGCCGAACAGCACTTCTTGGGAGAATCCAGCACCTCTTAATGCTTTGACGTTTACAACTTTGATCTTGGACTTCAGATGACCCTTCGGAAGTACTACGACGACGAGGACCTCACAATGACGACCAAGTTCCTCCGACGATCCACCCGGATCCTGGTTCTGAACCCTAATTCCTCAGAATCCATGACGCATAGTGTGGAGGAAGCCATTCGCACTCTACACCTCTCGCCAGTGAGCCTTCCAGCGCACAGCGTCAAGCTGCCATGTCGATTCGGACTATGTGGCACATGACTAACATGACCTGACAGACGACCGAGATTTACACATATACCGCACCAGCAGGAAGTCCCGCCAGCATCAACGACGGAGAAGATGTCCTTCGCAGCAGCGAAGTCGTGTACCAAGACCTCACAAAAACCGGCGCCTTGAAACAATACGACGCCGTCTTAGTGGCGTGCTTCAGCGTCCACCCACTCGTCCAGCTTCTTGGCGCCGAGGAGGGTGCACGCGGAAAGTTGGTGGTGTCGGGCATTTTCGAAGCCGGCATCCTCGCGTCAATGGCATTGTTGGCACAGCCGGCGCTTCCCACAGCGCCGCCGCGGAAATGGGGCATTGTGACCACCGGGAAGTTCTGGGAGGCGCATTTGACGCATGGAGTCAACATCTTTCTCGGCACCGATCTCGAAGCCCCCAACGAGAAGTTCGCTGGCGTAGAAACCACCGGGTTGGATGCTGGAGATTTTCACGGCGGTGTCAGCCCGGAGGTCATTCGGCGGAAGCTGGTGGAAGCCACGAAGCGGCTGCTCCGTCGGGGCTCGGTCGATTGCGTCGTCATGGGATGTGCTGGAATGGCGGGACTCGAGGAGATTATCCGCTCTGCTGCCATCGACGAATACGGCCCTGAGCAAGGAGGCCAGGTTTTCATCATCGATGGCGTGAAGGCCGGTGTCGGCCTGCTGGAGCAGACTGTTCAGAATAAGGAAATGTTCCGGAGAGCATAAGCATGGAGCATCATGAGCGCTAGTCTTGTCAGCCCCGCATCTTTCTCAGCGCCGGTGTATTAATAATTTGCATGTAACACTACTTACGTGGGGCGATAACACTGTTCGCCTCAATCAACACGCCTTACTCTCCCCCAAACCTCGTCGGCATCCTTCTTGCCCTTTGTCTCGGGTACATTCCGGGTGATGAAACCAGTAAAGATGAGTGCGAAACCTGCGAATATGAAGTAGACCCAGCCGGCTCCGCCAAGAGCATTGTTCAAAGCCGTGTTGATGATTGGGAAAAGGTAGGCAACCAGGAATGTCGCGGCGTAGTTGGCTCCCAGTGCCCACGATTGTGTGGCACCCACCGCCTCCGGGCCGACAAGTTCGGAGGCCAGAATGAACGGGACCGGCCCCAACCCAAGGGCGAAGAACCCAACGAAAAAGAGGACCGAAATAGCGGATAAGATCTTGATGCCGAAAACGATGGACAGCGCCAAGGCCAGAGAGCTGGAGCCCTGTCCGATGATAGAAAGCAGTATGCAGGTCTTTCGACCGAACCTATCCGGCAGGGGTGACGACGCCATGGTCATGCCGAGGTTGACAATGGAGATAATGATGGTTAAGAGGGCGGAGCTTGTGGGGAGGAGATCCTGGAGCAATGAGACCGAGTACATGATAATGGAGTTGATACCGCAAAGTTGCTGGGCAAACATGATGCCGACCACTGCAATGATGGCGGGTCGAGTATTCGGGTCGCGAATGACTTGGACGAAACCCAGATGCGTCGCCTCGGAGCGCGGGCTTGCAACCGGAGCGGCCAAAGGGGTGGCAGGGGTATCGGACAAGGCGCTCTCATGGCGAGTGAGTAGTCCCTCTTCTTCCGTAGAAAGCTTGCCATCCCCTTGACCCCAAGCCTCCACCTCTTCATCGATGTTCGACTGCTTGCCTCGTATTCTTTGGAGGATGCGACGGGCTTTGGCCAAGTCCCCTTTGGCCGTAGCAGCCCACGCCGGGCTTTCTGGGACCAGAAACAGCCCTGTTCCCTGCGTGAGGGCGATGATGATACCGGTACCAAGAATCCAGCGCCAAGAGTCGTCGCGACTGAGGAAATACCCCAACGTCTGGGTGAAGAGGATGCCGACGTTGATACTGATTTGGGTGAACGCACCAAAGAATCCACGTTGCGCTGGCGGAGCCACCTCGCTGATGTAAAGCGGTACGATTACGGTGCTGGCACCAGCGCCCACACCGCCGAGGAAGCGACCGATGCACATCAGGACGACGGATGACGCAAGCGTTTCGGTAATCGAGCCGAGCAGGTAGAAGATGGCCGTGAGCTGCATCGAGAGCCAGCGCCCGCGCTTCGATGTGAAGGGACCGGCGGTCAGAGCGCCGAGAAGACCGCCGACGGTGAATATGGCTGAGACTGCTGCGAAAGAGGCATCGTCCATGGGGATGCAGTCTTGGTCTGGGGCGGACGGTCCGGGCTTGATCAGGGAAGCGACCTTCTCGAGTGTTGAGATTGACTTCTTGCGACAGGTGATGACATCGGCGGGCGCGTTGAGCTCGGCCTAAAGGGGCAACAGGTCAGTGATCGAAGCGCGCTGGAACGGCTGCCGGAGACGAGGGAGCTCACAAGATGGAAGCCGAACTGAAGGGGGCCGAGGGTGCTGATCAACATCAGCAGCAACAAGTACGGCGTCACATCGCGGAGGCCGAACGCCATGGCGGCGGCGTGAAATGACGGGTGATGGTGCGCTTGGAAGTTCAATCAATTCTCATGATACCAAACGGCCGCGCGACGACACGAGGCAAGGCTGAGGTTGTTGCAGGTCTGGTTGACGTTGTGGTGGAGATGCCGGGACGGTGTTTCGAGGTCCAGCTGACGTGCCAGGGTGTTGTCGGCAGCCTAGGACTAGCCGTTTAGTGATCTCCTATCAAACCTTTTGCTCGGGAGCCATCCCAGCTCAGCCTTCATGTCAAATTGTCAAATGTTACTTTGACCCAATAGTAGCTAGGTAAACCCCCAGCTGGGCTGAGTCCTACCACGAGATCTAGCAGCAATATCCTTCAGATCATGTTTCCAGACCGGCACGCTTCTCTGGGGCACTCGACAGCACTGCTTGAGGCCTATGCGGGTAACAGGATCATAGGCTCCACTGTCGATTGCGGGGGGCTTCCACATCTGCCGGGTACCCTTGCCTCGACGCCGTTGCAGTTCAACAACCGCCGCGCCGCCAAAATAGGTATTCGAAAGCCTGGAATTGGAGTTTCCTCACTGCAGCTTGAAAACAGGAACTTCAAATCTTTGTCTTACAAGATCGAAGCCGTACCCAACAAGACGTTGCCGACAGGCGCTGCTGCTGGTGCGGCACCAGGGCGGCACAGCGCAGCGGCTGCGGGCCAACGAAATGGCAAGCAGCGAAGCGCACAAAGCAAATAAAACAAAGACAAAGCAAACGAAGCGCTCCAATACACACAAGCAAAGGGCCCTCTTTTTCCAGCAAATCAACGCAAATCCTCTAGCATCCTTTGCTTTGCGGATTTGTCTGCCTTCGCAAATATTTTGCCCTGATCCTGGCCTTTTTAGGCCTTAGCTGGACAATTTTATTAGTCTGTCAGTATAATTCAAATCCGTTCCAAGTACAGATTCCGCTCCTCAGCTCGCTTATTACTAAGGTAGCTTAAGGGCTAGGGTAAGTAAGGGCCGCGCGAAGCAGTTTGGACCTGGAATATAGTTGTTCCGCTGATCAATACGTTTTGGCTGCCTTGGCAAAGCTTTGGCAAGTAAAACAACGCAAATCCTAGCCGCGATTAAATCAAGCAAATCCTCCTTTTTCCGGCAAATCAACGCAAATCTGGGGTGTGGATTTGCTTTGTTTGCTTCATGCGCATCGCTGATGGCAAGCAAGCGCCCGGGAAGCCAGCCGCCCTGGCGATGGCAGACCACCACAACAGGAGGCCGCATATATTTGGAGCACAGCCTGCTTGGCGCCTAATGTTTCGCCGCTGTCGCTTATATGTCCCAGAAGATGCCCAGGTAGCAATCGTTCTGTACAACAATGCAACACAGCTTCTCGCCTCGTTCAGACCTCCCATGCAGCTCTCAGTCACTCGAGCAATGTGATCACGACTTGTCAGTTTTCCGACCCCTGAGTGCTCAAGATGGAGGCCGTTCAAGCTCTCGGTCTTGCCTGCAATGTCATGCAAATCATCACATTCACTTGCGAAACCGCGAACGCTGCAAAGAAGTTATTCCGCGATGGCTTGGATGACCCAAGGCTCCTACCGCTGGCAGAGGGTTCAGTTGAGCTCTACAGAACTCTCGAGAAGGACCTGTCCCGATTCCAACCCTTGAGCGAGGATGAGGTCAGACTGGCTCGTATCGCGAGGGACTGTGTGGACGCTGGAACCATTTTGAGAACGGAGGTTGCCAATCTTACGTTAAGCAAGACGCAAGGGAGACTTCTCCGTTCCGTCCGGGCAGCACTGAAAGCGAAGGCAAGCGAGGGGAAGCTCGAGAAAGTGAGGAGAAGCATGGAGGCTCACCAAAAGGTTCTCGAACTCGGTCTCCTGATGAGGATCTGGTAAGTCCTCCGTGATGTTGGGCTGCGTATGACATACAACCTCTGATGACGAATCCAACCAGCAACACGGAAAAGGTGCTGCAACTGCAGCAGGATGAAGGTTTTGGGAGACTGGATCAGGAACTGCAAAGCTTCATACGAGCCCATTCCAAGGGCCAGGAGCGTCTCGAGGGCCTCATCAGACGCCAAACAGATTCCTTCAAGCAGGCCACAAGAGCCGAAACGCAACGATCAGAGCTATCCATCGTGGCGCAACTCTCAATACAGTCGAGCAAGACCCGAGATGACGTAACGCAGCTGTTTCTAGAGGCCAACCACAAGGAGAAGCGTCAGGGATTTCTCAAAAGCTTAGAGTACGACGGCATGAACGACCGCTGGCTGAGTGTGAACGACACTCATCATGGCACATTTCGATGGATCCTGCAAGGTATCCGACCTTGGCTAGACGACGCCGAGGGCTTGGTCTCACTCCAGAGGACCGCCTCTCACTTTCACCCGGATTGCGCTCATGTCGCTGGCTTTCCCCATATGGCTTGGAGATGTTTTCCCTGCTGGCTTGACTCTCCTTCAGAAAAGATATATTGGATCCAGGGGAAACCAGGTTCGGGGAAAAGCACACTGATGAAGTTCTTGGTCAGAGAGATTGGTGTGCTCTCCTCTGCCAGCCAAGGATCAATTGCCACAGACCGTACTGTTTTGTTCCATTTCATATGGGCAGGCGGCGGGACGTTGCAGAAGAGCATCTGCGGAATTTTACGCTCCCTGCTTCAGCAGCTCTTGTCGCAGCATGCAGAGCTCCTGGACGCTGTCATTGAAGACTCTCCACAGCTGGCATCCAATCACAGGCACGGCCGGCTGACGAAAGGAGAGCTCGAGAGTCTGTTCGGGACATGCATCTCCCGGTATGGGAAGCCCGTTCTCATATTCATTGATGGCCTTGACGAAATGGTCCATTCGGAGAGGAACTTGACCGACACACACGACAATCTCCTCCAGCTCCTCCACAAACTTGCTTCGATCGACAAGGTCAAGCTCTGCCTGTCAAGCCGTCTCGAACCCGAATTCCAGCGAGGTCTCGGCGAATTCCCTACTCTCCGGCTGCAGGATCTCACCCGGGAAGACATGCGTCTGTTTGCTCAGGATCATCTCAGGCGCTTTACGCCTCCCGGCGCCCTACACGACGGGGAATATGCAGATTTGGTCGACATTGTCTGCGAAAAGGCTGACGGGGTATTCCAATGGCTTGCACTGGTCGTTCAGAGCCTTGCCCGGGGAATGAGGAACGGGGACACCCTGCCTGAACTCCAACTTCGACTCCAGACCATACCGGACGACATCAACGGGCTATACCAGATGATGTGGTCCCGCACACACGAGGACCATGGGATTTACCAAGAGGAGGCAGCACGGTGCTTCAACATGATGCTTGACTGGTCAGCTTTCGCAGCGGAGGGCAGTGCCGTTGAAGTGTTCCATCTTCTGATGGCTTCGAAGCCCTCCAAGGCGGAATGCATTCTCCAAGACGCCACGGCCATCTCCCCAGACGCCATTCAGGGCGAATGCAACGCCTATTCGAGACGAATCGCCATCCGCACTGCTGGTCTTCTAGAGATCAGCCCCAACGGGAGACGAGTTGACTTCATTCACCGAACCGCCATCGAATTCCTCCAAAACACACCCGAAGGCCGAAAGATCCTATCCTACGATCACACGCCGAGCGAAGACCGTGTTCTGAGCCTGGTATCCGCCTATCTTGCTGACGTCCATCTCCAAGTGCTGGGGCTGAGAACGAACGAGGGGTACTCGGATATAACTCAGAGCGCTGCCATGAACTCTGTCTACAATCTGTGGGACAGGGGCGCTATCACAGACTCTGCCGGTTACGGCTTGATGATGGCTTGCAAACGGTTTGATGAGACAGGACTCTGGCGGCATACTCCGTTGGGACAGGATCCTGCCGTGGCCATACATGCCGCTCTGGACTTCTACGGCTTGGCGGCATCGTACGGATTCCCGAACGTCATTGCACGGTTGGTCGGGGATTCGCCCCTTTCCGTGTCCGCCAGGAGGTATCTCTTCGTGGCTGCGTGCAAGGAACCAACCAAGATGGACCGGGTGGACTACCAGGGGAAAGGTCGCGTCGTGGCCGAGATCCTTGGACATGACAAGGTGCGTGATCTCGAAGATCAGCAGTTGGGCTTGCCCATTCTCTTCTTTGCCGCGCTCAACATCTACGGCGGTGAGAAACGCTGGCCGACTGTCCCTGGACTTCCTACCCTCCCGCAGCTGCTCGACCAGTACCTTGCGGGACCATTTTCGCTGGAAGAAAGGATCACCTTGACCTTGAAATTCGAGGACGATGATCTTTGGATTCCAAATCCACATGGCATTGGCGCTATCGAAACCGCCTACTCTCGCATGTCGTCAAAATGGGTCACTCTTGAGACCAGCTTGTTGTCCATGGCACGCTTGTGTCTGGAGGCGCTCGTGGGCAGCGACGAGGCGATACCCATTGAGGAGCGCGAAGCTGCACGGCAGGCGCTTGATAGTTTGAACGCTTTATCACTTGAACAACACATGCGGGTATTAGCCTTTGGCTTTCTCACCTCCGGCACAGCTTCAACAGCTACTCGACCATACGTCTCCAATAAGGACGGCATGGCCCTCGCCCCTGCAACAAGCGCTGATGCCGAGGGGGCTCTGGACTTGCTCAGAGGCTTACGACTTGATTATCATACGTACAACTTGAACGGCGAAGGCGAAGCGGAGACACGGTATTATCGGATCCCGGGCCTGCTGGACCGTTTGAGGGACATCACTCCTGATGCGCGAGTATTGGAGGAAGATGAACTCGAGAAGTTCAAGGACTTGACTCTGCGAAAAGCCATGCTGGATCTGATGACGAACCCGCCCGAGCCATTTGCGAAATAGGGGTCGCCGTGGCTTGGGCCATGCGTCGTGGAGAGTCGGGGTCACAGTCATCCTCCCGGGCCTGACATCGCCCTGGATATCATCAGCATGGTGTGCGAGAAAGAAATGAGGGTTCTGGGCTTAAGATGTCTAAACATGGATTACCGGCTACTCTCTGTGCGCCAATATACAGTACACATGCAGGATAACCCCATCAGAATGTGTCGTTTTTGTAACCCCCAGACAGCGCCTTCCGAACACCATCTTCAAGGGAATCCAGATCCTCGGGCTTCAAGCCGACCACGTCGTTGTCGTTCTTGTCGTACAAGGTGCCCCCCTCGGCCCAGATCCTCCTCAGCGTGAAAGTGGTCGCCGTGGGAATCCCGTCTTCCCAAGCCTTGGCCTCCAGCTTCCTGATCTCGTCCAGCGGCGTCTTCGTCACCTTGAACTTCGAGCCCGTCTGCTTCTCATACTCGGCCAACACCTCATTCGGCGTAACCACAAACGACTGCACCTTGAGCGCCTTCCCAAACGACTCCTCAGGATGCCGCAGCGTCGCCGCCACAAACTTCCCAACACTGTCACCACGTCAGCAACCTCCCACACACCCAAACCAACAGCAGGGTAAAACTCACTCCCGCATAGTACAAAACCCAACCCTCCCCTCCCCATCCTCAATCACATACGCCTCCTTTTTCTCGGGGATAAACCCCCCCGCCCTCTCCACCCCCGGATGCGCATTCACCCACATGTCAAAGTACGGCCCGGTAACCACATACGTCACCTTGACCCGCCTAATCTCCTCCCGCACAAACTTGCGCACCTTGAGCTTGAGCTGATGCGGCTTCTCGTCCGGGCTCTTGTCATTGTGCTCAATGTCCGTCCCGTACTCTGAAGGCAAAAACCACTGCACGCTGTCGGAGGCTTCGGCGAGGCGGAGGAGGTTGATTTGCACCTGCAGCGCGCCGCGGCCGACGGCCGAGATGACGGTGTCGATGCCGCGGTAGGCGGCGCTGACGTCGGACTCGGAGGTGACGTCGCCGGTGATGATGGAGAGGCCGCGGGATTTCCAGTTTTCGAGGAGGGAGGTTTTGGTCGAGGCTGTGGTGGGGGAGGTGAAGAGGGTTATGTTGAGGGAGGGGTTGGAGCGGAGGAGGGTGGCGGTGATGTACTTGCCGATGGTGCCTGTGCCGCCGAAGATGAGGACGTTGGTGGGGGTGAAGGGGGCCATTTTGGGAGGAGTGAGGTGAGGGGTATGTGAGGGAAAAGAGTAAAAAGTGTCACCGAAGTGAGAAGATGATTGAGGTTTAGAAGTCTCACGAGAGCACGTCATATACGAGACGAGATACGTTAGTGTTCCTGCTGGATGCAAGCGATTTGGTTTGAGCCGAAGTCAACCGGAGGGCGCCATTTTGCCCCTCTTTTTGCCGACCTGCCGCTCCACGGCCGTGGATCACTCTTCCCGGCCCGGGTTCGGGCGAACCGAGGAGACGGATTCGTTGTCTGGAATCCCGGAGTTGCTGCAAGACATGGCCTGAGAGTTGTGTATCGGCTGAGACCTGATTTGGGTGCGAGAGACAATGCGGGTCGTACTCAGTCAGAATTCTCATTCCGGCTTGGGCCGCGACCTCTGACGGGCCAAGCTCATTGTGCCCATATTCTTGCCTGCGCATTTCGCAGGCAGGGCGGTCTTGCTGCTTGAGAAATTGCCCTCAAGGAATCGCAGGGACAGAATCAGAAACCATCTTCCACCTTCTCATAATCGAAGAACGGTGATGTTCGAAGCAAGCGCGCCAGCTGTCGTCGGTTTGGCGGGTCAGAACTTCAGCGGGGATTATGCTCTCTCATTGGTCCGATTAGCCCACTCCGATACCCCACCATGAACCTGCCCCCGGCAGGCAACCAACAATTTTTTTCCAACTTGGAAAACCGCAGCGACAGATTTTCTGACCACTCTCACCTGCGAACGCGCGGATCGCAGAAACAATCTGATCGCCCCGTCGCCAACATGTCTCGGGCTGCGATTGATTCGCTGGGGAATGTGATTCCCGATAGCCAGGCAACCGAGAGAGAACACAAGCGCGACAAATCCGAGCACAAAAAGAAGAAGAAGCGCACCAGAGACGAAGACGAGTCTGCCGTGGTCGAGGAGACACCGCGGAAATCCAAAAAGACCAAGAGCGACAAGACAGACCCCAACCTCGCAATCGAGCAACCACAGCTTGCCGAACCCGAGAAGAAAAAGAAGAAGAAGCAGCGCGACCATGCGAACGACGACGAGACCTCGGGCGAGCTGAAGAAGAAGTCCAAGAAGGCCAAGGCGGAGGCAGAGGCACCACAGGAGGAACAGGATGGCCAGCCTGTAGAAGGTTCTAGCAAAAAGTCGAAGAAGGACAAGAAGCACCGCGAGCAAGAAGAGCCGGCAGACGGAATGGAGATTGATACCCCGGTAAAAGAATCGGCCGACAAGCGAGAGAAGCGCAAGGAGAAGAAATCCAAGAAGCACAGATCCGACGATACGCCGGTTCAAGAAGAGCAGGCGGACGCTGCGGCTGATGGGGCTACGGAAAAGAAGAAGAAGCGCAAGAGCAAGGAGAAGCAGGCGCGCGCTGTGAGTCCCGAGGCTTCTGGGGGCGAGGCAATGGAGATCGACCTGCCGACAAGGACCAAGCAAGATGCCGACCAGTTTCCGTTTTACACCCAATCCCTCTCGCTCTACATCCCTCTCTATCCCGTCGGCTTCGACAAGCCCCTCACCAATGCCGCCGCGCAACACCTCGACCCGCTCCTCAACCACTACTCCCCGATGCTGAAGGGCGTTCTTCTGAGCTACTCCAACCTCAATTTGTCCGAGCGTCCCGTCAAGGCTAGCGCCTCAAACCCTTCCACCGACGATACCCCAGCTCTGCTCCAGTCCGTCGACGAATACGCTGTAGGCTTTGGGCGGCTCACTTTCGACGCACAGGTCTTCATTCCGGCCCGCGGCAAGACGATGGAGGGCGTTGTCCAGCTACAGAACGAGGGGCATATCGGCATGGTTTGCTGGGGCAAGTTTAACGCCAGCATTGAGGCCAACCGTCTGCCGCAGGGCTGGAAGTGGGTGGATCTTGCCAGTGGTGATGGGAATGGGTCCAGCTCCCTGCCTTCGCCGGAGTGGGACTTTGGAGCTATCGACAAGCAGGGGGCGGAGACCGGGCCCGACGGGCAGGACCTACAAGTGGTTGAGCAGATGCACACGACCGGTTATTGGGTCGACGAGCGTGGACGGAAGGTTGGCGGCAAGCTCAAGTTCCGCATCAAGAATTTTGACGTCGGTCTCGCGGGCGATTACGGTTACCTTAGCATTGAGGGCACATTTTTGGACGAGGAGGCCGAGCGCGCGCTCGCCGCCGAGGAGAGGGAGATGGAGAAGAGGCGGAAGCGGAACCCCAACGCCCCGGTGCGGCCACTGTCGCGGCGTGTGCCCGAGTTCAGCATGACGAAACTCGGGAGGGAAGACGAAGAGGAGGACAGCGGACAGCGGACAGTAGTGTACAAAGGAAGCCGGCCGGGCACCCCCGATGACTAGGTGTGGTCTGGTATCACTCGCCAATTCTCTTCCCCAGTATCCCAAGCTCGAAGCCGAAAAAGTCGCCGCACGTCCAGCACTCCCAGTAGGAGCCAAAGCCCTGGGTTTTGTTGAGTTGCGCTCGCTGGAAACTTTGTTGTGTGTGTTCCCGGCTTACCAGGTCTGTGGACCAAGTCGTTGCTGTGTTTCTGTCTGAACGCTGTTTACTGAGCACCTGGTTTCGATCATCGATGGGATAAAGAGATTAGACCGATACCACATGTAGATATTTCTTACTTAATGAATGGATGACCTTTTTGTCGACCACTTCGAGGCTGTCGATGCATGGTTGCTCACTCGTCGGTGATGTCAGGCCCCGACTGATGCTATCACAGGCATCTCGACCTGACCCCCGCACAGCTCACCCGAACTGGACGAACCTCGGTCACCAAACCAGCTCCCCCACGTACCCTCGACACCAACAGTGAGCTTTCGCCGTTGAAAACACGCCATTGCACCTATCAATTCAATGCAGGGCGTGTGTCATGCCGCCGATTGTGGCTCCCGCGGTCTCGGTCGCACCTTCCCAATTGGGCCCTGCATCGTGATAAGTCAGGATAAGCTTTGGCGCCGCCCCGCTTGTCCTCACAAGCATTTTGTGGCGCCGATCTAGGCCGTTCCAAGTTTTCTTCGCACCGCCAGCCAAGACGCAGCGATGTGCGTCTGCCATGGCACACGTCGTGTCTGCTGACAACCAGCCAGAGTGCATTCGGCATGTCTCTGTCCCCGAACCCATTCTTTCCCAGGGTTCCCCCTTTCGGAGCGAGACGATCTGTCTGTCGGACGCACCGATGCGGCCATCGCACAAGTGCGCGCGGTAGTGGGCCTTGGTTAGACAGTGGATGTATGTACTACCGGGCCCCCCATCCTTCTCGGGTTGCATCGCAGCGTCTGGGGGATTCCTTTCCCCGAACGGGTGGTTTTTTACGCCGTCCAGATTTGCAGGGAGGATGGAGCTAAGTAGCTCCGTCCTAGTGGCTACCGTGGTTCCCCGCGACGGCGTCTGGGAGCTTGAGGTGAGCTGCAGATAAGAAATGTTACCGCATGATGTCAGTCAGGTTTGGTCGCTCTTTCTCTCTTTATTTCTTGGTTCTGTGTTTCTGGCAGCTAGCGGATAGCTTCAATTTGTTTCAGTGAACGAGTCGCGGATTTGAGCAAGCAGGACGACATTGAGGTCAGCGACGTTCGCTTCAGGGGCTGTCAAGGTTCACGCTCAGCACGTCTGAGGGGTCTCCAACATTCGTAATGGCTGTCGACGATCCACCGGTCGAGAGGCGTCTGTCGAACAGCGATGAGGAGCGCGATGAGAACCGGCTGGCGCAGTTCGGGTACAAGCAGGAGCTGAAGCGCGATTGGGGGTTGGCGCATAACTTTGGCGTATCTTTTTCCATTATTGTGAGTACTATAACAAATGCGCCGTCGTCGCAGGGGAGAAGCTGACCGCATGGCAGAGCGTCATCACGGGTCTCTCGACCCTCTTCTCCTATGGCCTCAACACAGGAGGACCTGCCGGTACGTTCATGGTTTTCCCCCTGGAATTGAGTGTTGCTGACTGCGCCAGTCATGTCCATCGGCTGGATCGTTGTGTCCTTCTTCACCATGCTCGTCGCCATCGCCATGGCCGAAATCGTATCGGCGATTCCCACCAGCGGCGGCCCCTACTTTTGGGCTGCCATGCTTGCGCCTCCACGATGGTCACCATTCGCCGCATGGATCACGGGGTGGTACAATCTGCTCGGACAGGTAGCCGTCACCACCGGTATCTCGTTCGGCCTCGCCAACCTCATCCCGACGGCCGTCACGGTCAAGAATCCCGACTTCGTACCCACTCCGCGCATCACCATCGGCATATACGCCGCTGTGTTGATCTCACATGGCATCGTCAACACCTTTGGCGTTCGCGTCCTGCGGTTCCTGAACAATGTGTCGATCGTGCTGCACAGCGCCGGAATCACGGCCATCTGCATCGCCGTGCTGGCCAAGGCACCGACCCATCAGCCGGCTTCCTTCGTCTTTGGAAAGTTCTACGACGGCACCGGCGTTGACGGAGGGGAAGGTTGGAGCATCCGTGCAAGTCCTGCGTACCTTGCAGTGTGCGGTGCGCTGCTCAGTAAGTTCCCCTGCTTTGTCCTTTCATCTGATGGTCTACGCACTGGCCACCCCCTGAATTGTGGTCCCTGCGCAGCCAGCCAGCCGGCCAGCGACAGCCTCAACAGCCTCAACAACCTCAACAGCGATTCAGAAACACCACAACATATCACAAATAGGAGATAATAAGCTAATTAACGTCTTCAAACATGCCAATTCACGCTCACCGGGTTCGACGCTTCGGCGCACTTAAGCGAGGAGACCAAGAAAGCGAGTTGGAGTGCTCCGATTGGCGTCGTATCCTCGGTTGGCTTCTCTGCCCTGTTTGGGTTCTTCGTCCTGATGGCGTTTCTGTTCTCCATCCAAGACTTTGACAGGGTGTTGGACAGTGCCTACGGGCAGCCCGTGCTGCAAATCCTTGTCGACGTTGCGGGTGAAGATGGGGCGCTGGTCTTGTTCACTCTGATCATGGGTATGTCCCTTGGCCTCCTCCTGGACTCGTGCTGACCCGTTGCAGTATGCATTTGGCATTGTGGGCTATTCAGTATGACCAGTAACAGCAGGATGATGTTCGCGTTTGCTCGCGACGGAGGAATCGTGGGTGTTTCTTGGCTGGCTTTTCCCCGGGATATTGGCTGACACCCGACAGCACCCCTTTTTCCACAAGGTCGATGACCGCTTCCGCTCTCCCATACGCGCCGTCTGGCTTGCTGCTACCCTCTCGTTCATTCTCGCCCTTCCGTCCCTTGGCTCCACGGTGGCCTACGCCGCCGCGACCTCGATCGCCACCATCGGCCTCTACATTAGCTACGGTCTACCCATTCTCATCGGTGTGCTCTGCCACCAGACCTTCGAAGCCATGAAAGGCCCATTCAACCTCCGCGGCCTGTCCCGCATCATTGCTATTGCCGCCTGTCTCTGGATTGCATGCATCACGGTCGTCTTCTGCCTTCCCACTGCCAACCCAGTCACCAGCGACACTTTCAACTACACGGTCGTGGCTGTTGGCATCCTGTGCCTGGGTGCTATCGGTTCGTGGGTGTTCTGGGCTCGCCATTGGTTCACGGGACCTGCTGCTGAGGTGGCCGAAGCGATGAGGCTGGGCGTTGACATTACGGAGCCCGGGGCTTTGGAGGAAAAGGAGAAGCAGGCAGGGAAAGCTGCGCCTGGGAGTGCAGCTGAGATTTCGAGCTAATCTTGATAACTTAGGGAGAGATATCTAGGGAAAACGCACTTCTGTACCCGCGGAAGCAAAGTTAGCTATCAGGTCTGGGATTCTTAGCGAGGAGTTGTTGATACCACGAATACACTACAGATGCGTCTCAAGATTTCCATCCTCTCGGAAGCATGCTGCTCACAGTATTGACGGTTATCAGGGGCTTACAGAAGCGTGACGATGCAATTAACCTTCGTCCACTATCAACACATCCCGTCCACGCCCTGGCGTCCTGTCTCTTCCGCCAATGACCATCACTATCTGCTCAAGACAAATACTTTAAAGCTTCACAGCTCCCCCGTCCAGTTGGTTCCACTCCTTGAAGCTGAACGGCGCATAGGTCCCGTCCTTCAGCCAGAAGAGCTGATCCCCACCGACCTTGGCCGGGTCAACACCCTCGTCTCTCAACACATTCTTCTGCTGCTTATTCGTCCCAGTCTTTTGCAGCCCGACGTCCTTGACCACCCTCAAAAACAACGGCACCGCATACTTCGGCAGGCCCTTCACCGAGTGCTTCGCCAAGCTCGCCAGCAACTCCCCGTTAGGCTGCGCCTGGTCCAACGCAATCGCCACACATCCTGCCCTCCCGTCGTGATTCGGGAGCTGCACACCGTACACATTCGCCTCCAGCACAGAAGGATGCGCCCCCACGATCTCCGCCACCTCGGCCGTCGACACGTTCTCGCTCTTCCAGCGATAGGTGTCGCCAATCCGGTCGTTAAAGTACAGACACCCGTCACCAACTCCCTTCCAGCGCATCACATCCCCAGTTCGGAACCACGCGTCCCCTTTCTTGAATACGTCTCGGATGATCTTTGAGTTTGTCGCCCCCTTGTTGTTGAAGTACCCCTGGAACCTCGACTCGATATCATCGGGCGGCAACGCAACGATCAGCTCGCCGTTCTCACCGGATTTCGCACGACGACCAAACCCCGTCTTGGGATCCCGCCACGGCTGGTCCGTCTCGTGGTCCAGTGCCACGATGGTGCTCCGCATCTCGAAGAAAGCCCGCGAGAAGAGCCCGTACCGCCCGATAGCGCCTTTGCTCAGGTCGTTCCGGGAGCGGTTCCATGATCCGATGGGGCCTTCGGTAGAGGCGTAGAACTCAAAGATGGTGTCGATGCCGAAGCGGTCCTTGAAACGGTTCCACACGTCCGGACGAAGGCCGTTGCCCATGACCACGCGGATCTTGTGGGCCTTGTCGAGGTTGGCGCCCGTGACGGGGTCGATCTCAGGGGGTGTCACGGTGAGGTAGCGGCAGGTTTCGCCGACGTAGAGGAACGCCGTGGCGTTGGATGCGCGAATCTCGGGCCAGAAGTTCTTGGTGGAGAACTTTCGCCCGATGGCTGCTGTTGCGCCGGTCCAGAGGGCGCTGCACACGCCGATGCAGGACGCGGAGCTGTGGTATAGCGGCATGGACTGTCCCTGTTAGCACCCTTTATCCTCAGAAAATCACACCCAATCACAACAAGCACTCACCAAATACATCACATCCTCCTTGGTCATCTCCGTCCCCTTGGCCGCCATCTGCGCCGCAATATAGATCTTCGCCCAACTCACCACCGCCGGCTTCGGCATCCCCGTCGTCCCGCTCGTATAAATCAACACCGCCAAATCGACATACCTCCCCACAGCCCTAACCTCATCCCCAAACCTCACCCTCTCCATCGCCTCCATCTCCCCTTCCACCGTCCCATCCACCACCAAAAACCTAACCCCCTCCCCTTCCAACTCGTCCCTAACCCCCCCATCCAACCCCCCCTCCTCCACCACCCTTACATCAACCAACACCAACCTCGCCCCCGACGCCCGCAGGGCATACCCCAACACCTCCCCCCTCAGCTGCCAATTAAGAAACGCCGGCGTCGCCCCGATACTCCAAAGCGCAAACCAAACGACCACAAAACCATCCCCATTCTGCCAATTCATCGCCACCACCTCCCCCTTTTTTACATTACATACAGTCCGCAGGTAATTCCCACACCGCAGGACGGAGTCGTAGACCTGCGCGTAGGTGCGGACGCGGCCTTCGAACCAGAGGAAGGGTTTGGAGGCGGTGGCGGGGTCGAGGGCGCGGGATTCGAGGACGTAAAAGATGTTTAGGCGGTTGGTGCGGACGGCGCGGAGGAGGTTGAGGGCTGTGGTGGTGGTTATGCGGAGGAAGAGGAGGTCGTGGTCGAGGGAGAGGCGGGCGCGGAGGTAGGCGGATGTTGCTGCTGCTGCTGCGGCTGTGAGGGCGAGGGGGGCGAGGGATGTCATTTTGGTCGGTGTTGGGTTGGGGTGGGTATGAGTGTGGATGTGGTGAGATGGGAGGAAAGGTATAGGGAGGGAGAAAGGGGGAGGGTGTTTAAGTTGAGGTCATAAAGGTCTCCACGCCAAGAGTCTGGGAAGTCTGGGGAAATGGAGAAACGGTCTGGGGAAATGGACAAGACAAAAAATCTGGGAAAATCTGGGGAATCTCCCAGATGCGAGTGGAGGAGGAGACGCCATTATCAAGATGGGCCGCGACGTTTGGGTTCGGATGTTGCGATCCATTGGGGAAGTTCGCTTGGAGGCCAGGGATGCACCGCTAGCAGGGCCTAGTCGCAATCTCAGACGATGCCTTGTCCTGTTTGGGGAAGCTTGCCCCCCTCGGCGGGTTGGGGGAGTGAGGGGAAGATGCCAAGCTGCCGAGGTCCAAGATTGCCGAGCGAGTCTCACGTTCCGTCGCCACCCCTGTTGAAAGTGGAGAGAGAAGAGAGGAAAGTGATCGATTGCAAAGTCGTTGGATCGCGGTATTTGGATGAGGTGTGTTTGCTTACATGTTTGCGTGTTTGCTAACCCCTGAATTGCTGACTGTAGAAATTTGGCTGTTGTTATTGGTCGACACATGATCCTTTGGCCTCCATGACAAAGGGAACCCTGGAAGCAACACAAAGAAACGCGCCCGACAATGTCGCACCGAGTGGGCAGCTTATCCCCTCCCGCTGTGGGAAACACCCTGAACATAAAATTGTGGGCAAAGCTGGTCACCTTCTCCCTTCTTCCCTCGCAACCTCGTCATCCCCCAGCCCCTCGTTCACCTCCTTCAAATACCTGTCAAAATCCCTCTGCACCTTAATCACCTTCTCCAAGCAACGAAAGTCAAGCAGCTTGCCCTCGGAAATCGCCAAAGGCCGCGCAACGTTGATCGCATTTCTGATCTCGCGGCCGTTTAACTCATATCTCGACAGCGGCACGGCATTTTTGCGAAGATCTTCGATGTCGAGCTCGAGCGAAGCAACCGGGTCGTTGACAAGGCGGTCAAAGAAGTTTTGCCAGACTTTGCGGCGCGATGCTTGGGTGAGCTGGGGATAGTACAGAGAAAGCTGGATGCGCGACTTGAAGCCTTCGTCGAATGTAGCTACGCGGTTGCTGGTCAAGATCATGATCCCTGGTGTTTGGCGTCAGAAATTCGGAGCTTTGGCAGTGTATCGACGGGGGAGACCACACCGTTGTAATACTCGAGGAGTCTGAGGAAGACTGCACGCGGCGTTAGTCCTTCTATTGACGATGATAGCTGGGACGCAAGTACCTGAGACCAAAGCATTCCGGTTCAAGTCCGTCAGCGATCGCTCTTGGAGAAACACTTCGGCTTCGTCAAGAAGGACGACTAGTGAAGCCGAAGACAAGAGGGAATCAAGTCAGCCATATACCCTTGTTTTAGCGCGTAGCATCACATGAACTCACCACAATCCCATCTCTTACACAGGTGCAAGAGGCGGACAAGATTCGACTCAACCACATTCGGAGCTGTTCCGATGTCTCCGCATGTAATACGATACAGCGGCTTCCGGGCTTCCTCGGCGACACTGAAATCCGGGGTTAGAGCTCCTCGAACCGATATTGCAGCGGCTTGAGCACTTACCTCTCGGCCGTAAGCGTCTTTCCCGTTCCTGGTGGACTTCCATGTGTCAGTAGTCGCCTGCTGTTTGATTTGGTCACATTCGGACTTACCCGTGAAACAGCAGGATAAGGCCGCTGCCCTTTCCACGGATCAAATCCGTCGATACGGTGTTGGTAACCTTGTTTGTGACAAGGGCCTTGACAACATCCTTGGTGTCGCCATCGAGGACCAGACTCTTGAAAGCGCTCTCATCCCATTCCACGTGTTTGCATCTGCCAACGGCTAACTGGCCTGTAGACCGACGTCAGAAGTGATGCCCATGGAAATAGGACGAGGTGTCCTGTCCGCTCGTAAGACTCACGCCAGTTCTTGCTTTGCAGATCAAATGCACAAAAGGTTGTTGGGAGCAATGCGTAAAAGTCCTCGCCGGAAGGCTCCTCCAAAGTGAGAGGGCCTTCGTTCTTCTTGATCAAATCTTGCGCTTCGTTGTTCTCGGATGCTACTGGCATAGGCTGTGTTTTCCGTTGTGCTCCTGCCATCTGAGCCCATGTTGAGTGATCGACGATAAAGCGCGTAGAAACCTAGGTTGGCATGCGGTTAGCAGGTATGCAGTGTGAAATGAGACCACGGGGAGAGAGGGACCCCGGCCCGTCATCAATTGTAGAGCTACTTGCAAAAAAGTGGTGGCGGCTGATGTCTAGACCGGAATACTGAACGTGTCGTATAGCCCGACACTGCCAGAACATGAACCCTCGATCGATAAGATATTTCCTTCGCTCAGGTGTTGCGTCTGTGAATGGGAAGACTTCCAAGCTGGAAATTGGTACCTCCCCATTCCCCCGGGCGTCCCAGGGCAAGGTGACTGTTCTCCGATGCATCCTTTTTGTGAGATTGCCATCAAACTCTATAGATCGGAGGTTTATCGTAACAGACCATTTGTCGTCTCGGGCGGTATCCTTGAGAATGTCTAGGAGGCCGGCATTTCTTGGCTTGTTGCGGGATGTTGTGTCTGAATACTCCGGCCATCCGATCAGTTTCATGCATTGGTCCAGATCCCTATCCTCATTGTTGCGGAGAACTAGTGTGCTGCCGGGAACCTATTTTACTTCAGCCATCGTACTACCCGTAGGCGGTGGGATTTGGTATTGCTGGGTATGCGAGGACAAGATACTCACAAGTAGATGCTTGAGGAACCGCCGTGAAGTTTTGCCAAGTTTGTGGAGAGCCGAAGCATCGAGGTAATCCTGTTGCTTTGTCTTCGTATACGACAACATGCACGCCCACACGGCCTGGCCGTCGCTCTCCAGCCCTTCGCTGAACCCCGCAAGGTGCTGATGTTTGGAATAGAGCCATAGATGCATATGTCGTATCTCTCTGTGAGGTGCTATCTCTGGCCAGCTGAGGTGGTCGTCGTCGGCAGTTTGCGTCTTCTGGAAGCCCATGAGCAACTCGGCGAGGACGTCGGAGACAATATATATGGACTCGTCCATGACGACGCTCTGTCCGATGGGATTGGCGTTCTGCGGTCCATGGCAACACTGATACTCGTAAATGACGATAAAACACACCCCGGGTGATCTTTCGGCAAATCGTCTGATTTCGGTGATTTCTTTTCGGCCAGATAGATGGTCGATGGGATCATCGTCTTTGCTTTCTAAGGTCGGCGCGTCGGAGAATATGTGCCACGGGGCGGGACTGGATTTGATGCAGACCACTCTGTGGAGGATTTCGAACTTCGGCTCGACCTTGGGTGGCGGCCGTTGAGGTTGAGGGTTGAAAAGTTTAGAAAGGCTGGAAAGGGCTTGTTCCAATACATGGTCCGAAGTGTCCAGAGGAAGTCCCAAGACTGTTCGAGCCAGCTCTCTCCAGTCACGATCAAACTGAGGATTTGGGTTCGATATGCCGATGGAAATGGGTGACGAAGCGTAGCTGTTGTCATCCATGTTGCCAAGATCCATGTCGGCAATCGCACGCGAAAAAGTGAGGGATCCGATCGAATCTCCTGGCGGAATGGAGTCGTCGACAGCACCAGGCTCTGTTCCCGCGATTTCAAGGCGCCTTCGCCGCTTGGGCGCTCGTCCCAGACTCTCCTCCTCTTGTGGCGACCCCTCTCTTGGTCGCGTCTTGGCCGGAACGGGTTGACTCGTCATTGTCTCAAAAGCATCCGGAGCTTTCTGCATCAAATAGAAGTGCAAGGCGGGCCCGGTGTGAACAAGGTGTGTAAGATGTGCAGGATGGAAGGGAAGATACGTTACGTAGGTGTCGAAAAGTGAACCCATTGGAATGCGGCATTTGCCGAAGGCAGCCACGACCCTGGGTGCGTCCGCATTGGCAGCACCTGCACACGCCCGCGGCGCTCGGCAGCAACACCCCGCATCAGTCCAGAGAGAAAAAGTGAGGCGAACGATATGCGATGTTCCGATCCAATCATCCTTCGCGAAGCCTGCAGCGCCGGACTCTGCCTGGCCTGTGAGCAGATTCACCAAAACCCTGACGAAAGCCTGGATTTCAACAGCGCATACCTGCATACTTGTAGTCATCTCTGCCACGACGCCAATTCACGAAATGGAGAACAGCCTTGTTAGAAACCTGGCCCAGGATGGCTGGATTGTTGAGAATCCTGGGATTGTGTAAGTGCGGGCCACCTCCAGTCATCACTGATATCGAATGCGGCCAGACTGCTTTCATCGCCTGGGGTTTGAAATCACCGAAACCCTTGGGAGGGGCAATTGTCGCTCTTCCACGGCTAACATTTCGGAGTGCGGCATCGGCGAGAGACGCTTTCCAGAGCGCCCAAACCCTTCTGTGCAGCGGTGAAAACAAATCTCTTTCTCAAGGATTGAACCCCGCTGTGGTTCCGTCCACGGCCGAGGAACTCATGGCGGCGATTCAAGAAGCGCAGAAGAATTACCACCTTAGGAGAAACCACAAAGCATGGAAATGGATCACAAGGTTGAGCTCAAGAGTCATGTTCTACGCCCAAGTGATGGACGTCATGTGTCAACACCATCCAGAATATGTCTCGCTCGCCTGGGGACTCCTCAAATTCGTATTTATTGTGAGACATCTCTACTGCGAAGGGTACCCCGTTGAGATTTGCTGACGGGTTTCACGCGCAGGGGGTTACAAATCACGAGACCTTGATTAAAGAACTCTCAAAAGCCCTCTGCCGTGTCTGCGAAGCCATAAAACACGTTCAGCTGCAGTTACTACTCTATCCAAGCAAAGATATGAAGGAACAGGTCGGAAGTCTCTACGCCCATCTCGTAAAATTCGCAACACGAGCCCTAAAGTGGTACCGGGAGCCGAGGTTACTGCACGCCATAACGTCGATCACCAAACCTTACGCGCTTAGATTTAAGGACACCGTGGACGACATTCAGGATACCATCCGACAAATCGATAGGATCGCCCTCAGCATGAGCCAAGCAGAGCAGCGCCAAATTCTTCTCAAGCTCGACGAAAGCCGTAAATCGAGCGAGGTGGAGCAGCGTCAGATTCGCCTCGAGCTTGAAGCTACGCGGATGGAGCTTCGGGAAACACGGGCTGCTCACTCGGAATCGATGAAGTTGATGTTGGCAGAGTTCAAGATGGCCATTGATGGTGAGCAAATCCAGCTCAACGCCAAGATTAATACCAAGTTGGGCCCAGGTACTAACAGCAACCCAACAGGCGCAGCACAACTCCAATTCAGCGGACTACTCGACACCAACCGCAAAATCTCTCGAATCGAGCTCTCCCAACTAATGGCCTTCCTATCCACAAGCTCACTCCCATCCCCAGACGCAGTCCGCAACACCCTCTCCGCCACCCGCAAAATCCGGCTCCGCCAAACCCCAAACTCCCAAACCCTCTACCACTCCCCCGCTCTCCAAGAATGGGGAGCCCTACCCACATCATCACAACTCCTCATCGAAGCTCCATTCGTGAAACGCCACACCATCCGAGACTTCGCCATCGACGTCATTGACCTCGTCTCCGCCGCCAACATCCCCACCGCCTGGGTTTTGGATGCTAAGAATATCTCCGCAGAAGAGGCTGCGCCGAGCGATATCGTCAAGTACCTTGCTTCACAGGTCTTGACAACCAACCAGACACTCATGGACGAGCGATCGGCGTCCCTTTACGCAGCGAGATTCCAAAGCGCGCGAACGGAAAAGGAGTGGTTTGCGCTTCTCGGGTCTGTCATGGAAGGACTGCAGCAGGTGTATCTTGTCATCGACCTCGACTTGGTCGATCGTCTGGGCTTCGGCCCGGCGTCATGGTTGAGTGAGTTTCCCAAGTTCTTTGACTTGTTGAAGCAGAGGTGTGAAAGCGTCGTGGTCAAGGTTGCGTTTGTGAGGACGACGAAGGCGGAGATGGGGGAGGCAGAGCCCCCTGATCAGGGGATGCGTATCCGGATTCCGAGAAGGGATTCGGGTGGCGTGAGGAAGGTAGCTGGAAAGAGGGGCGGAAGGAGAAGGAAAGCGTTTGCGAAGGCGGTGCAGACGACCTCTGAGCACCGCGATCAGCTGAGGGGGATAGGTGGCGGCGGGTTTTGAGGGATTGATGTGTTGAATTAAGCTGTTATGTGAGACGAATCTGGGCTCACAAAATTTCCTTTTTCGTACCGCGCGCAAGTGACATTGCTCACCCTGGCTCAGGCTCGGCTCAGTCCCTGCTTAGGATTTGCTCAGGCTGGCTCACCTTTGCTCACTCTAGTTACCAATTTTCGGCAGGCTGCGCCGCAGCATGCTAAGTTGCTTCAACTCTAGCCGAGTGGGCCCAGAATTGGTCCCATATGTAAAAATGGCCAAAATGTGTCCCATATTTGAAAATTAGCAGTCTTCTTTCCTCTTGCATTTTCGTATTACTTACCTGACCGCTGGAGACTCGGGTCAGCCTTTGTCCTCCAAGTCTCGCACTGTGGGAGTTTGTGTTCTCGTGATATCATGCGAGGAAATTTCTTGGAGGAATTTCTGGATGGGCCTTGCGAAGCTCGGTCATTCTAATGGCGTCGCGCCGCAACTGTGACGACGCTGGGGTAGTGGGTAAATGTCGAAAATGATTCCTCGGCTCTCGGCCGGAATAGGCAACAACGCAAAGAAAAGCAAAGACTTGGTAAGTGACGGGTCCCTGATGTTCCTAAGATGAAGTTGGGTGCTCCGCGATACGTCTACCATAAAACGCGATGGTACAAAACGACGATTGTTCGGCCGTCAATGATGGCAGTTATTCCTCTAGGACCAAGTGGCTGAAGCTAGAGATTGTAAGTAAGCCCAAGAACACCGCACGGACCATCAAACCCTATATGCAACAGCGCCCAGCTTGAAAACTTTACTCGTTCCTGCCAAAAATAAAATTCCAACGCACTGCCGAGTTCCAGCTTTCCCACTTCACAACTTCCTACTCAACGCTTTTCGCCAAAACACAAACCACTTCTCACCATCTTCCCTTTCCGAGAAACCTCAGACACGTCTAACAACTCATCTATCGCTTGCCCCGTCCCGCCATGTCGAGCACCAGTCAGACGCGGGTTCTCACCCCGACCTCAGAAGTCATCGCGACTCACCGAAGCTCCTCGGCTCCCCCTCCGAAGCGTGGGTTCTCTGCGATTTCCCGCGCGTCGTATTCCTCGAGCTCGTCAGCGTCCGACCATCATGACATAGTCGAGATTCCCGAGGTGCTGAACTCGCAGGAGACATTGGAGTTCTTTGGCTTCCAGCCCGACGCTGCCAAGATGATCTTTGAGTCTTGGGAGGAGCTACAGCAGACGCCGGGACAATTGGGACACGGCGAGAACATCCTCACAGCAGCAGAACATTACATTACCCGCATGGCAGACGTCGAAGATGCATGGCTTCCTACCCACAACTGGCGACAGGCACTGATCAAGATGGGAATCAACAGTAACTTGACAGATGCTATTCTCGATAGCAATTTCGACAAGATTCGCAAGTCTGCGTCTGCGTCTGCATGGGTTATCGACACTTTCAGGACAGCTTGGGAATTCCTGGAAGGTCTCGACAAGCGAGTCCGCCGCAAGAAGGACGAGATGGATCGCCTCGTCACTCCCTCACCCAGCATCACGCCACGTCCTGCCATCCGCAACCAGCCCGGCCTCTTGGACAGCTACAACGAGCCTCCAGTCTTGAAACTTGCTACAATTGCTGCCATGCCCGACATTGTTGAGGGGAGAGTCATGTTGCACAAGGGAGGAGCCATGACGAGATTGGTTTCGGTATTCAATGATAATGGATCTCTCAATGTTGCCCGACTTTTTTCCCTTGCCCCTACAGACTTCCATCGTACCAGAGCAGATCTTCTTTATTTTACCAAGCATCTCGACATTGCTGAGCAGTACGGCAACTTTGCCCAGCGTCGCGTCCCAGCTGAAGAGGGTGCAGTCCTGTCTTTTGCTGTCCCAACCGAGCTCCTCGATGATCACAGAGAGATTTTCGGTCGAGATTGGCAGCAGCTTTTGTGGTGGTCCAGGGGCCCTGTCCGTTCATTGGAGGATGTCCAACTCCCAGCATCGCTCACTCAGTACACAGACACCCCTATTCTCATCGGCCATATATGTGGCATGGCGAACGACAAGATTGCCCGGCTCAACACCTCTTCCGAGTTGACCGGACAGTACATGAAGACGAAGAACGAGTCAAACGCGTCCCAGTATGTCTTTCAGTCTACATCTGTCCAAGCAGAGCTGCAGACTCAGTGTACCGGATGGGCATGGATTCGCTCTATGCGATACTCACCTGAGTTCGCCAAGCGTTTCCTCCCCAAAGACGATGACGAGACAGCATAACGGCAAAGAACAAGTCTAACAGGCCACGGAGGAGATTCAGGGGAATTTCGGCTACTATGAGGAGTCGGACGGGCTGGGAATTTTCATCGGATGATGTATGAGAGTATACGGTCTGTTGTTTCGAGACTCTGGGGTGCTGGGACAAGCACATTAGTTTGGAGGGAGTCTTGTATTCATTTCTGCGTGTCACCTAAAGAAAGGCTTCATCAGTTAACTGATCAAAGCATGAATTTTCTCTGCCAGTATTCATGGTCACTCGAATCCGTTCCTTTCAGTGTGTAATCACTGACACTAGCATATGCTCAAACAACCATAAAGGTGTGACCTTGCTCAAAAGTGTCGAATCAACTTCATTGCTCTGCGCAATATGGCTAACAATGTCCACTCACGTGCCAAAAACCCCTCACTTCAGTCGCAACACGCTCACAGCGACTTCCATGTGCAATCACTCAACGCGTTTGTCTCGCTACTTACGTCCGCCACCATCCAGGACGGCAGTCATGAGGCTTCTCAACGTCTCCGATATCGGAACATCGATTTTCTAAGTTAGTATGTCATGTACTAGTATACTCTACGCCAGTACATCATGCACTGCTATATTCTAGGTACTAGTATATTATGTACCATACCTATCTAATATACTGGTATAATAAATACCATCCCAGTTTTGGTACCAGGATATTACGTACTATCCTAGGAATTAGACTAGGATGCTATGTATTATCCCACAACACGTACTAGTATATTTCAGAAACGTGGACACCGTGGGGGAGATCGAAAGGAAACTTTAGCCGGAGGGACTGAAAACGGGCCTCTGAGGCTGCGCAGCGGCGTAGAATGGGATCACCTTAGCTCAGGGAAGAATCAGGGAAAGCTCAGAACAAATCAGCCACAGCTCACCGCAGTTCAGGACTACGAACGAAAAAGGAAATTTCGTGAGCCCAGATTCGTCTCAGATAACTAGGCTGATACATAGCACACTCCTTGACCGAGATCCAGTGATGCAGTCAATACAACCCCTGAAGTGCTACAACCTACCCTTGCAGTCCGCGTGGTGCACCGCCTAGCAAAGCGACAGCCTTATTCCAATAAGGGCCGATTAACCCACCTCAGTGATGGTTCTGATAACGACTCACGTATAGGGGCTTGAGAGTCCCGAGTCCGTGTAACAGTTACGCACACAGTGGGCGCAGCCGGTCAGCTCACGCATCGAGCTGAATCTAGACGTCGGCGAGCCCGAAGGGAGAACCAAGATACCTATCTATAAGAAGAGTCTCACGCTGCAACATCTGCTCCATCCGTCCCCAAATCCTACTTCAGGTTCCACCACCCACTTCCATCCACCTCACCCTCGTCTTTCTTCCTCACACACCCAAAATGCGCATCCCAACCATCCTCGCCGTGGCATCCGCCCTCCTCACCACCGCAACAGCCGACTTCCACATCCTCCTCGGCCACTGCGTCGAAAGAGAATTCTCCAAGCGCTCCGAACCCATCCCCCTACCCCCCCCTCACCTCCCCTCCAGTCCCCATCCCACCCCCAACAAGCCCCACCAAATCAACGCAACCCTCACCCCCAGACGCGCAAACGGCGGCGGCAGCCCCCCAGCCTGGCACGACTCGGCCCGCTACAGCCTCCTCAACCTCATGCCCTCCAACCAGTTCGGGTGCAACTGGCTGCAGAACCACGACGTCACGTCCTACTCGTCGCTGCCGGACGACTTCTTCCGCGTGCGCGACCTCTGCGGAAAGCCGTTGGACTTTTTCAAAAAGGGGGACAAGTGGGAAGTCTGGCACACTAATGTGAACCCTGGCGTCAAGTATGGCGAGTGTTATCCTGATCCGGCGGAGATGACGTGTGAGTTGAATGGCGTGTTCATTCGGGAGAGGTGTGTGTGGAGTCGCATGTACGTTTGTCCGATGGCTGTTTGTTAGGGGGGGTGTGGTGTTGCTGCTGGGTGGTTGGGCGGCGGAGTGGGTGAGGGGCTTGAATCGATCATGATAGAATGATACGATACCATGTGCAAAAACAGCGGAAGAAACACCACACCCGGTGGTTTTTCACATGGCAGAATCCACCAACTTTGCAACTAGTGTTTTGGATGATGTGATTCGCGACATTGCCACTTGACTCAAACATACCAGCCGTTCCTCGGAGGCCTAGGCCCCCTGGCAGCAGGAAACAATAGTGCTTCTCTCTTCCCCCCCAACCTTCTCCACGCCATCGCGACAGCGGGCACGATCGCCACACAAGACACAGCCACAATGACGTATACGGTATTTTTCAGTGCCTCCTCATAAGTGCGCCGTTCATCTTCCGTTGGGCCGTTGAACTTCACATCCGGGGTTGTTCCGACGGGCGCTCTCCCCCACATGTATGCCACGATGTTTTCTTCTTGGATGCCACTCTGAGCAGTCTTTGCAAACACAGCCTGTCCAACTGCAAACAACACCCCACTGCCAAGTGAAGACGCGGCCTGCAACAGTCCAACCGCGTTGGGAACATCCGCCGGATCCAGGACCGTACTCGCAACGATGCTGGGCATTTGCACGCCACAGCCGATCCCAAGTCCAAAGAGGAGCAGACTGCCGATCCACTTTTCGAGCTCAATGTTCGTGCTGTCGTTGTTGATGGTTGCCAGACCGGCGCCGACAGATGTAAGCACAACTGCTGCGATCATGCCGAAGGAGGAGTAGTCGCCCATCCGTTGAGATACCATGCCTAGTGGGGCGGAGCTGATGAACATGCCGACGGCAAGGGGAAGCGTGCCGAGCCCCGCTCTCAAAGCTCTTGGGCCGCCGACGCTCTGCACCCAAAACGAAATCCAGTACAGCATCAACACAAGCCCGCCTCCCATGCATCCAGAGAAAAGGAAAGCCATGTTCATCGTGCGCCGGCCAGAGACGCCGGCCGGAACCAGGGGGTCTTGATGTGTACGGCGCCGGATGAAGACGAACAAGACCAGAAAAGCCCCTGAGGCTACCAGAAGGATGTAAAAGCTGTCACCTACCCAACTTCCCAACTGAATACCGGCAACGGCAAGGTACAGCGACACGAGCAGAAGAATAGTGCCGAGAGGATCGAGGCGCTTGACCTTGGTCATGAAAGAGGTAGCGAACTGTTGGGTCTTTCGTTTACGACCCCATAGTGACGCAAGAATAAGGACGAAGGTGAAAGCATAGAGGGGGAGACTGCCACTCGTAAGCTACCGCACGGATGGGAAAAGCGAAAGGGAAAAAGAGGCTTACAGCATGAAGTAGGACCATCTCCAACGACCTGGGGACTGGTCTGTCACAACTCCAGCGGCGACTGAGCCAGCAAGATAACCCAATCCTGACGCAATGTTCATGGCCCCAGTGATCTTCGTGCGCTTTTCTCCCAGGCTTGCTGCGGCAAGAATCGCGGTGCATCCGCCACGAACCCCTGGGATGGCTAGCCCCGTGACGATTCGCCCGGCAATGAATGGGCCCGTAGATGATGCAGTGGCAGTTATAATTGACCCAGCCCCGAGAAGGATGATGGCGACCAGGAAAGAGCCATTGGGCGAGTGCGAGGTGTATACATGATTCCAATGGAGCTGCGATGCACAGCTGGTGAGGTAAGATGCGCTCGCGTACCACATCAGGTGCTTGATAGAGTTGAAGTCAGCCGTAATGGTTGGCGCGATAATGGGCAGGACTGTTTCTTCCTATTAAACATCCGAGGTCAGTTGTAGAGAATCAAAATGCAATGCGAGGGAAAAACGAACCAGGGTCAGGGCGAAACTGGTCAGCCAAATCGCCGCGACCGCACATCCCAACCTGATGCCCCTGAGCTCCAGGTTTCCTTTCTCTGATATGCTGTGCCCCGGCATCAGTGACCCTGTCACACCTTCCTGAAGCGTGACATCCATTCTTCGTCGCTCCCTGTTATGGGCCTCAATCCGTGAAGTGTCCGCCCGAGCCACCCCTGGTTCGTGCTGAGAACTCGGGTACCTCGCAGAGCCTTCGGCTGACATTACTCGACGCATGGGAGGCTTTGACAAGCTGTTGGAAGGAAAGCCCAGAATATCCGAGGGGCGTTGCATCTCCGTCTTGAACGAGGCGCTCCTTGTTGCTGGATATTGACGCTCGCGAGGGCTGACGGCAAAGCCACCAGGAAAGCTTCGGAGTGCGGATCGAAGAGCTCCTATACTGGATTTTGGGAGCTTGGGTGAAGGAGGCTTCGTGTTTTGTGGGCAGGCATCGGAGGCGGCAGGTGTGTCTTCATGAAGGCGATCCCCTTCGCTTGAGCACCGCTCGTCAATATGTGCTTGGGGGTTCCCTAGGGTAACTGCGGCCGCAAGTGAGTATTCGATGTCTCTCATCAGCCTCCAGGCGGGTAGCATGTGCGCAAAGGGCTCGCCCTCGTAGCCAGCAATGATCATGCCGCAAAACGCGCCATCGCGGGTGACCCAGGATCCAGATGTTCCCGTTTCTGAGGAGCTATTAGTGTCTGCGTTGAAGAAAGCGGGATGTTAAAGTACTACCTACCCGGCGGCTGATCAAGCTGAACGACTCTCGTCGGTAGACGGACTCCCAAAATCTCCAAACCCCCTGCCATGTCGAGCAGATGGCCATCGAAGCTCATTCCCTGTCCGGTATGGACCTCAACTCTCCCAGCGGGCAAGGGATCGGCCGCGCAGAGTTGAAGTTGTGTCGTAGCTGAAATCATCGACGAGGACCACTTCCAACTACCAACTGGGCGTACAAGGGCGAAGTCGGATTTTAGGCCGTCCCTGAGGAAGACAATGGTGGGCAGGGTGCCCCCGCTTCCATCCACCGAAAGGGCTTTGAGACCCAGAAAGTTCGCCATGCCTCCAAGCTCGGCCTCGACCCAGTTCGTCCCGTGCATTGATGTCTCAGGTTTGAGGCAAAACTGGGAATAGCAGGCATACTTGTCTTCAGAGTCTGAGGCGATAGAGTCGCTGTCCTCCTCGGGTTGTCGACGAAGCGAACTGCCCCGGAGCAAGTGAAGGGGTGCAACGGCAGATTCCCCGGTGCCACAGTTCCTCCAGAGAATGTCCCACACATCTCCCAGCATCCCATGAGCTGTGGTCAGTCCAAACTGCTTTCCGCCCGCCGTGATTATGCCCCCGATTCTGGAAATCTTCTGGCTGAGAATCGAAGAACCCAACATGAGAGTGGCGCGACACAACACTCCACGAGGGAAGTGGGGGCGCTTCGGGGGATCCTCGATCTCAAGGTGTAACGTGACGCCTGGCAGTCCGTCGAGAGTGACTCCGGGGCCGATGGGGGTTTCGAATGGCATTTGAGCACTGGCCGATAGCAGCCGAGACGAGCTCTCCACCATGATCTCTCCAAATTCGGTGTTGTGTGCCCACTTCATGCAGCTCTCTTTCATGGCCTTCTTCATCGGGCGATAGAGGGCTGGCGAGCACCGAACCCAGATCGTAGGTGAGAGCTTCACGGTTCCTGTCGGACCGTCCACAGCTCTACCCGACATGCGCAGCTCAAGTGGCTCGTGGATATGGTCATTGGGGTCGCGTCGCTGTTTTCCCGTGGCCTCGATGTATTTCTTTGCTTGGTCAATATCGGCGCTGAGCATGGTCTCCATCTTGCTCCTGAAGAGCTCCATGGCCTCTGGCGGCACCGGAATTTCCGTTGGCCATGCGACGAAGATGTTGGTTTTTGGGAGACAGTAAACTGCCTTTGAAGCGACGGGAACTTCCTTGACCCAAAGGCACTCTTGCTGATATTCGCTGTAGGAAGTGGCAGCTGTTGTTGCATTGCTCGCCTGTCTGGTCGCTGTCCACTCGCTGATGGGTGACTCTGGCTCCGACTCAAGCGATCTTTTTGACGGCCGCTCACGGAGCTTTGATTTGATGTAGCGAACCCAGGTCGGAGTTCGTACCAGGGTTTCGATGGATGCGCCGTCCTCGGACGAGTCTCTCACGGCAACGGTCTCGACTTGGGCAACCGCAATGCCAGTGATGCTCTTGGCTATTCTGGATTTGCGATCGCAAGTCCTCGGTCGCTCGAGTGTGGCCATTGGTCGCTCGATTGATGGTGCATCGCGGTGCCGGTCTAGGGTTGCTGCGCGGAGAGCATTTGAGGAAGTAGGCAAGAAAGGCTTTGCGACTTGCGAAAGCAATATCTTGTGCTGTCCGTGATCCTTCGCGTCGGCTGAGCATCCTCGCGTGCCTGGGTAAGATAATTCTGTGCCTGGAGCTCGGTCCGCAGAAAAAAGCGAGGGATTCCTTGGCGGTGGAAAAATTGTTGGGAGATGGGAATCATCCAGATGAAGACACCTGCCGACGGGAGTGGATACAGGCGACTGACCAGACGGGGTGTTTGCCGGCTGCTCCTTCCCTGGTGGACGCGGGGCAGTGGAACGCTCTCCATCCTTCAAACTCTTCGGTCTGGATGCAGGATAAAGTGAACACTCTCGGGACCGTGTTCGGAGGCTACACAAGGCAGTTCAACCTTTTTTTATTTTCCAGTTGCGATAGGGTGCCGACAAATAACCTGCGCCTTACCAAACACATTCGAGAACGTTAAGCTTCGCCACAACCAACAAGTCGAGCGAACCCACCTTTCCAACCACTTCAAATTTGCACAATCTCTTTCTCTCCTCTCTTTCATGCTCAATTGACCAGCCCTTACCTTCTGGCTCGGAAATAGACGATGCGTCACGATCGGAGGCCGGCATCCTCATCCGGCCTTGAGCTAACACGACTCATCTGGCCATCACTCACCGAAAGAGACCTGTATCACGGCAGGAAGCATTGCTTATTAGTCGAATACATTACTTCAATCGTCGACGACCTCGAGCATGGACGCTTCCGACTTCCACCAGAGGGAACCAAACTTGCCATTGAGTCGGTTGTTGCAGCCCGCGGCGCTGTGCGCAGCCGGGTCATCGACATTGTTCGGGCCAGTTACGTGTACACGGCGGAGATTGACGAAGACACCAAGTACAATATCCCTGAAGAGGCCGCAAAGCTCGCATTGCAGAGAATCGCGCAGGTGTGGGCGATGCTCGACATTCGGTTCCAGTCACCATCCTACGGCCACCCTGCTCACGAACCGATCGTTTGGCATGACGACGAACTCATTACCGACGTTACCCATCGCTTTTTCCAGCAGAAAGCTGAAAATTCCCACCGGTTTTCCGAACCCTCCAGAACCATTGATGCCGACTTGACCGCGGCCCGCCTCGTCATTGATCACGGCGTTCGAATCGTTTGGACCTGGGACATAGCCGACCATCTTTCGATAACCCGGACACGCAAAACGACCACCCTTAAAGTCTTTGAACACAAGGTCTGGGCCCAAAGACATTTGCGAAACCCGCACTTGTCGCCGATCCCCCAAGACGTCCTCGAGGAGCTACTGCGAACCCACAACCTGTTATTTCCCAATTTCTTGTCCGAGACCAAGTCTCTCCTGCGGAGATACCCCGGCATGATCGACTCGTTCCACAGTCTTGGAACATGCGGTGTGGTTTCATCGCACGACTGGGCAGACTATCGCTACTGGCGCAGGGAGCTGCATCAGCTTTCCGAAATTCTCTATGAACCTCCCCGTGGACTCCGGCAGCTGTGGACGACGAGAAGAAATGAGCCAAATATTCTGAACCTTGTTCTATTCTGGGTATCCGGCGTTGCAGTTGCCATGCTGACCATTGTGGCCTGTGTTTGCGGTGTGCTGTCAGTCACGTATGCGATCGAATCTCGGGATCTCGCAATTGCATCCCGAGATATCGCCATGTGGCAACTGCAACTGGACTTGGTGCAAGCATGCGAAGATGAGGGTCAAAGACACAAGTTACCGCCGCCACTCCAGTGCCCGGCCGGAGGATAGTCAGGGTCACACTAATATACATTCTAACCCTTTTGACATCCACGCTCCGAGTCATCCCCTTAGCAAGCCGAATTCGTCTGAGTAATCAGCGCAAGCCTCCAAGGCAGCGCGTTATACTCCCCAGTGTTCAACTCAGGATCTAACCCCTGGTACAAAAATCTCAGTTTACACGGATCAATCGTCAACGTCTGGTCCAGGTGGGTCCGGATCAGCTCGCCATGGCTGATGCTCTTCGTCCAGGGGGTACCCTGAAACGCCACATTCGCCGCGCCAGCAAAGGGGTTCTCCTCCGTCGCAGCAAGGGGCTCCCACCCGTCAACAATATTATCCGACGTGAAGGAGCGGAAGTAACGCTCGCCGGTGGCGCCGATGGCTTCGATGTACAGGAGGTAGTAATCGTCGGTGATGCGGTGGATGCACACTGCCTCAAAGAGGTCTTCCTTCTTGCCCTGCATCGCGATGACAGGCTCGCTCATGCCCTTAGGAAAGTCCCCGATTGGGGTCTCTGAGCGGTACAGCTGGCCGTTGTCGTCGGACGAGAAGAGGTGGCAGGTGGTGTCGTCGCAGATGACCCACATGTCGACCCAGTATCCGGCGCCGATGTTGTCATTAATAATTTGGGGACGAGCGGCGTAGAAGTTGGTCGGCGCGGTCCAGCCGAGAGGGTCGTCGATGTTCTTGTTGGTCGAGTAGGCGGCGTTGCCGTTCTGGTAGATGAGATACCAGAGGCCGTGGGGCTCAAAGAAGAAAACTTGGGGTGCGGCGCGGTAGCCTGTGCCGATGGCGGATTGGTCGAGGTAGTGGAACTCGGCTTCACCGGCCTTTTCGAAGTCGGTGAAGCTGAAATAGACCAAGTTGTAGCCTGCCAGCTGGGAGGTGCTTGCGAATACGTGGTACGTCCCGTTGATCTCGACGATGCTGGGGTCTTTGATGCCCGCGAGGTTGCGGCCATCATCCTTGGGCCCGATGAGGGGTCCGGTTGAAGTCCATGTGAAATTGCTGCTGAGGGCCTTGACTTGTCTCTGTCCGAGGTGTTGGATGGGAAGGCTGGCGGCCGCAGCGCAGCTGGCCGCGGCGAGGAGGGAGAGGAACTTCATGCTGGGCAAGGACTCGAAGTAATTCAGACCACTGAAGCACGAATTCTGTCAACTTTTCGGTGCACGTCGCGAGCTTTATACGTACCTGCGTCTTGGAAAACACGCGTACCTGCGGATCGTCTGATATGAACTGCAATATTCCTCCAATCGCAATTCCGTCAAACATGCGCGCCAATCGGCGGACCTTCCCGCTACCTGGATATCGCCAGAACGTGGTATTGCCCGGGCTGAAGATGAATTACCCGTTGATCTTTACCATCGCTTGGGAGCTTGTCCCGGGACAGGGGTAGCGCGATGTAACGGCCGGCCCGCGTGCGCTTATATCCGGGTTGGCGTTTGCTGTGCGATGGTTCTATGGGTGACCCTGCTGAGTATCTAGCCGTCTGTATGGACGAATGCACACAGAGGACGGGCAAAGCTCCAGGCGTTGGATTTCGTAAAAGCGCCGGCCCCTGCGGACGCCGTGTCACGGCTTCAGGGGTGGAGCCACTCGGCATCTTTCCCGGCGGCATCGGACTCTCCGCCCCGAATTCCGTCGGGGATCCGCCAAACACCGCATCACAGTCAACCTGAGGAATGGCTCTTCCCCTTCTCCTCCGGCGAAAGGACTACTTGTCAAAATGACCTCCCTTACCCAAATCCCTATCTCCCTCCCCGACGACAAAACCCCTACCAAAGCCAACATCCGGGACATCATGGCCATATTCTTCCCTGCAGAATGGGCCTCAGTGGATCCGGAAACCCTCATCACATCCTACAACAAAACCTTTGCCAACTCTCACTGCGTCGTCCGGCGCCCTACTCCGAACAATGACATCACTACCGAGCCCCTGAAAGTTTTCATCAAATTCCACAGCTCCTCTATGCCGGATTTGGAACCTTTTCAGCACCTCCTCTTGACTAAACAAGAAGAAGCTCTTATTACTTCATAGTTCGCTCGATCGGGATGGGGAGCTAAGGTCTATGGGTTATTTCAGACGCAAGATGGAACCGTAAGGAGGGTAGATGAGTTTGTAGATACGCGGACTTTACTACCCGAGGATGTCGAGGACGCAGGCATTCGGGGCGATGTTACGAGGGCGTTGGCGGCGTTTCACAGCTTGGGAGTCCCACTGGAAAAGGAAGAGGTGGACCGGTTTCATAAGACTCTGATTGAGGGGCTGAAAAGGTTCCAAGGTAGCGAAAAGTTAAAGAGTCTAGGAAGGAACGCGGGTGTCGACATTGAGGAGATGGTGAATTACGACCTCGCTTCAAAGGTGGGACAGGTGGTACGGAAGTTAGACCTCATGGGTACCAAGAAAAGTTAGTGCATCCACGACGTCCAGTACATAAACGTTTTGGTAAGAAACAACCCAAGCCCAGGAGACAGCAAAGTCGTCTTGATCGACTTTGAGTTTGCAATGTGGAATTGCAGGGCGTTTGATCTTGGCGGGCATTTTATGCAAAAGATGTTCAAGTGGTACGATGAGGAAAGCAAAGTTGCTAATTGCAGGAGATATACGGGGGAAGAAAAGAGACACTTCTGCGAAGAGTATGCCGAGAAATGGAATAAGTGGACAGGAGATTTGGACACGGGTGAGCAGGTGCTTGCAGAGTCGGAATTGGGGTATTTGCTGGCTGTTGGGTTTGATGTCCACAATATGCTTTGTGCTATGGACGAGGAGGGTGATGGTGACCCGTTGAGCTTGGTGGGACTGAAGAAATTGTTTGAGGAGTTCTTAGGCCAGCACAAAGAGGTTTGGGGCTGAGAGACTTGCACTTTAGTAACTGTTAAGACATGTAACTCTACCCCGTTGTGGCTGGGCTCATACCTACCCCTTGTGATTACGTACCTACGTTGCACTGGAGCATTGGTGTGAAGCAAACCATGCCCCTTTCGACCGGCTGTGGATAACGAATAAAGCTTGTCCTTCCGATATCAAGACCGTTACCAGCACTGTTCAAAACACCAACAATATCCCAGAACGCCCAGGTACCGAACCCAGACAGCCCATTTCACTTCCTCCGTGGTCTTTTCAATTTGGGCCGTGACGTATCGTACTCCACGAGAAGACGCTTGATTTTCTCCAAGTTGTCCCCCTCGGCTCCGGTATCCTCTACACCGAGACAGAGGTCTACTATGATATCAAAGTCGCTGTGGTCTTCGCTGTCCTCCCAAAGTCGCACAATCTCCCGGGGGCTTTTCCTGATAAGGGGGTTGTAAGCTGAGCAAATCATGGTCAGTTAAGATGATCGTCACAGTAGGTCGTCAATCAGGTCCGGCAACTCGCTCAAGAAGGGTTTATTGACATACCAGCTCCGTGCTCCGAATCATCCCTCCAGACAACTCCATGCGTACCACAGTCATCTGGATTTGCTCTAGCACGTAACAACATCTCAAATGTTACAAAATCTTTTCTTGCAGCCGCGATTTGGAGAGGCCGGAGTCGGTACCCTCCCCCTCTTGTATCGGCCCCTAGTTGAAGCAGTCGAGCCAAGGGACAGTCGCCACAGGCGGTGCTCCCCCTGCCTCCAGAATGGAAATGCGTCCCAGCTGCTACCACCAACACCGCTGATGGGTCAAAGTGGCCGGATACCAGCTCAAAGAGGCTAGTCAGGCTTTCCGAATCCATGAAGTCATTTCTGGCTAGAAGCTCTACCACCGTTCCGGTAAACCACTGGAAGCGGGGCTCATGACTGGTGTCCCTCACGACGATTTGCTCGCGGAGAACGGTGTCCAAAAAGCTCTGACTCTGCGTAGTGAGGAACGCTCTGATGAGTTCCGTCGACTTGACCATGCAGAATAGAGCAAGAAATGTCCGTAACCCGGTGCTGAGGGTTGGGTTTTCCAGATAAATATGCCACTGCCAATCAAATCCATCATCGATCAAGTCCAGAGTAGTTGCCACACGCGTTAGAAGGGGGAAATGCGGTTTACTTGCATCTGCAAGCTGGATGACATAGCTCTTGAGCTCATCAAGCTCGATTTCACCCTCGTAAAGTTTGCGTAAGCAGAGGGCCGCTGAAGTTAGGCAGTAGTCGCTAAAGTTCTGCTCGACATGCCGCGTGTGTTTCATGTCATTCATTCGCCGCTCGTGCGTGGGACAGTTCTTGGGGATCGGCGTAATGTCGGTTTTCATAGCGCTCAGGGCTCCGAGAAAGACCAACTTCGCGTAGTCAACAACAACTTCCTCAGAGTCAACTGCAAAATACGCGGCCGGACCATTCTTCAATCTCGCCGAGGTCAGAAACTCCCAGACCGTATAATGTGCGAAAGTCACGGTTTCTGCCGTCCAACATTCCTCTTCCCTGTGTGGTATGTAGGAAGGTGTTCTAGTTTCGTTTCCAATTGTTAACAGGCAGCCGCAAAATTCTCGTAAAAGTTCGATGTCGTAGTTGTAATCTTGGGAGGCTGAAGAACTGCTTGCGACACTTTTGCGGACGATTTGGAGCAAGATTCTTGATGGTACGTTGTTTTCGTGGATTTCGTTATGGGAATATGTCCACTTCATGGTTTCGTGAACAATTCTCCTTGCGCCGCTGGGAATCTGGAGGAACATTCTCTCGTAGGTCTCGTCCAAGGTCTCCGGCAGAGCCGCAAGGGCCCTCTCGACGGCTTCTTCTTTCGGTGTCAGACGAGCGAGCACATCAATCTGACATACAACCCAGCGAAACCTAATGCCAGTTAGACCTACCGAGCTTCGTTGATCAAGACCAGTGTAAACTTACATGCCCTTCGCCTTCTCAGATAATCGTTCCAAGGCTGCCCTTTGCAGCTCAGCCGGCCAGCGTCGCAGTCTTTGGTTGGCTGAAAGTTGAGCTTCTATGAAGAGGCGTATATCTGCATCAAGCCATTCGTTTCGCATGGAAATGCGAGCGGAAAACTGGGACATGACGTTTTCGATGTCGATATATTCCCGGCTTGTGGTCAAAATGCGAACCTTGGCGAATCTGACATCGGTGGAAAGATCCCGCACAACGCGAAGAAGGTCGTCTCGTGGCTTGCTCTCGTCAAGGGCGTCGACAACGACGTAGACGGTTTGAAACTCTTGCAGAATTGCCTCGAGAGCATGCAAAAGATCGACCAAACTTGGCTCTGCGGCGTTCCGGAAGAGGCGGTAAAGGCAGTCAGGGACCACATCTGCCTGTCGGCACAATCGTTCAACGACCCATTTCAAGAATGGTGCGGCTTCGTCTTGAAAATTCCCGAAATAACAGTAGTAGTAGATGCACGCCGTTTTTCCTTCAGTCTTGCATATGTCTTTGACAGTTTCGACGATGTGGGATGTCAGAATGGTCTTTCCAGCGCCTGGAATACCGTGTATCCAGACACAGCGGCTTCGGCCTTCGATCCAGGACTTCCATTCCGGCGACCGGAACACCCAGTCTCCTGTGCCCTGCTCGTATAACTTGCAGGCTTGATGGTGGCGGTTGGACGGGTCAGTGCTTCTAATCCAGGCGTAGACTCTTTCCCGATCCGACTCGCTAATAGTTTGATGAATGTGGTCGACTTTGGCCTTGATGCTCTTGATGTCTCGACTAGGGTGCTACGCGTTAGACCAGGCCTCTAGCAAGCTGGAAAGAAGCCTTCTGGAGCATGGTTACAGGCATGAATACAAACGAAAAGGCGGTTGTTCCCCGAAAATGAAACGTACCTCGAGTCCACTGTCAGGGCCAGGTTGATGGTTGTTTTGTGCTGTACCAATTCGGACAACAGCTTTCTAGCCTTACCCTCACGAAGCGGCCATGCCAAAGCAGCCATGATGGACTTCAAGTTCGCCCTGGCAGCTTTTGACGATGCCTGGGACGCCGCTGTTGCACCCGGGACATCGTTTGGAAATAGGCCGCACAGCTCTGTAAGCGTTTTGCGACACGCCTCGACGGGACCATCATCCCCATAGAGGTGGACTAGCGAATGCGTTACTAGTTCTTGCGTAGAGGTGATGTGAAGGAAATGGAGGCTGTCCAGGATTGCCTTGAGCGCTGCAGTCTCGACGAAAATGTGTCTGAGATCCGATGGCGCGTCCCTCGCAGCCTCGAGGTAGAATTTGCAGAGTTCGATTACTCTGTCGGCGATTTGGATTACCGCGATAATGGCGACTGCTGTGCTGAATGGATCCATCGCGAATGGTTGACAGAGCGAAAGAAGTTTGAGGCCCGAAGGAGGGGTCGGGCAACTTTGATGGGTGGCCCGACGGTGTGCCTGGATGGGGTGGTGCATCAACGCCAAGCCCTGACCTGCCACACCTGCGTCAATACCAGGCTCAAGGCATTCATAAGAAATTAACGAAAAACAATCCGGAAATTGTTAAACCAGCCCCCAGTTATTTTTACCCGCACGTTCATGTACTTGAAAATATTATTCGGGTGGGGTTGGTCGTGTCTGACGCTCCCCAAACTTGGTGCTTGAGGAAGGCGCGCAAACGGTTAGTCAGTCGAGGATGCTCTCTTGCTCCTGCCTTTGAGACCAGACAATCGAGACACAAGAGTGGAGCCTGCGACGGTGGCTGCGAATCAATGTGTTTGGACATGACCACCCGATGCAAAGGCAGGCACGAACTTGGACATGCTCGCTGCCCGACCCCGCCCCAGCGAATGGCGACCTGCGTCAAGATTGCAAAGACCGGGCAAAGACAAAATGGCTGACGGCCAGTGGTCGAAGCTCGAAGCCGTGGAATCGCATGGAACACAAGATGAGTGATCCCAGAAGGAAAGGGGGTCCCTCCCCGGAATAGTCGAGAAGGGAAGTACCTTCGACAATTTTCATGTTTTGAACCTGGAATTGACTTCAACTTGTTCAGGTTTCCTCCCAAGTTCTCTCTGCAGCAGTCAACCCTTGTCGCAGGAACCCGAAAAAACATGGGGAAGAGAGATTTATTCAAGACATTCGTCGTCCCCATGGCCGTTGCATCCGCCAAGGACAAGTCAGTGGTGGTCGCTCGGTCGCTGAAGAAGAGAGAAGACCGCGTGAGAAATGGATTGGTTGAAGCCACAGGCTTGCCCATAAAGAAAGCAGACAATGAGAACAAACCCGACCAGGCAAGTCGTGTCCAGACGGCGACTACCTCGGGGTAGCTATCCCGGGCCAGTTTTGCTGATGACTTGCTCAGGACTTTGTGCATTCAACCCATCCCAGATGTCCCAGGCAAACGATACATCCGGTTGTTGCACCTCCTTGGAAGGGGGAAGCAGGAGGTCGAGGATATTTCCTGCACGCTGTCTGTTGTCGACGTCGATGCAGCTCTTGACGATTACGATGCGTTGTCGTACGTCTGGGGAGAGGACCGACAGCCCGAAGCACGGATCCAGGTCAATGGCCAAAAGTTCAAGATCACCAGCGGACTGCACTGCGCACTGATCAAGCTTCGACGTTCCTTCCACACACGGACATTGTGGGTGGACAGCATATGCATCAACCAGAACGACGTGGGCGAAAAGGCCAAGCAAGTTGCTCTGATGGCAGACATCTACCGTAATGCTGCCCAAACCGTTGTGTGGCTTGGCAAGGGCGCCGAAGACAGCCTGAGCGCTATCCACCGCATCAAATTCCTGAGTTGTGTCAGGAGCGACTTGGCTCGCGACAAGGAGATTGACTCGGACAACTTGGATACAGCAAATGGCGTCGGCCCATCTGCGGAATTCCAGCAGGCCATCATGGCCGTCACGGATCACCAGTGGTGGAAGCGAGTGTGGACGGCCCAGGAGATCGTCTTGGCAAAGAAAGCAACGATTCACCAGGGATCACAGGAGTTGCGTTGGGCTGAGTTCGAGTCTGTCATCGAATTGGGAATGCGCGTCTTTTGGAAGGATAACGAGGTATCCTGGGGAAGAATCCGGACCGATGCCAACGCCGTGAGCCCTGTCAAGCAATACCGGTTGCTGAAGTCTCTCCGGAATCCGCCGGCGGAGCTCAACAATCCGGCGGACTTGCTCCTGTATTTTCTCTTCCAAACAAGGTCTCGGATGTCAACCGATCCGCGAGACAAAATCTTCTCCCTATTGGGTCTGCTTTCGCCCAACGACGTCAAGGTGCTTGGCATCGAACCCGACTACACTCGTTCTGAAAAAGACGTTTACACAGCGGCAGCAAGAAATATCATTCTTGTCTCTGACAATCTCGACATCCTCGGGGCGTGTACATCTCCAAGCCATGCTAGAATTCCGTCGCTGCCGTCCTGGATGCCGGACTGGGGTTATCGCCGGGACCCATCATCCTCCAGCGAATGCCTGGTCTCACCAATGACCGAGGACGCCAAGGGCGCCCGTCGGACGACCCACGCATCTGGTGGAGCAGCTACAAACATGTCGTGGGAAGACGGCGGAGACACTCTTGTTGCGGAGGGTCACTGTGTTGATGTCATTTCTCAAGTCAGCTGCGCAGCTGACTTTCAGCCCGATCCAATCTCTCCCGCAACGCCCACCAGTGGAAACAGCGTCGATGAAAACAACGACCAAACCAAGTCAGGCTTCTTTGGAAACCCGGTCGGATTTTTTTACGAGGCTCACGACGGGTTCAGCTTTCGCAAGCCCCACAAAACAGTCGCCTTTGTCAGGGAGAGCGCCCGGCGCTTTGTGACACAAGAGTTTAGCGCCTGTTTCGAATAGGAAAGATTCGTTCACCAAAGGCAGCCAACACACGCGGGCGTTGCGGACCCGATGTTCCTATATTGCATGACATTGTGCGCCGGCAGTGTGCCTCCCGATAAGGCCAAGATGCTGTTTGACGACTGGTTGAACGGACTTGGCCAAAAGAGGACCCGAGCTGAAGACTGGGGAACCAGGGATGCAGTCAAGTACCTGGCGCGCAGCATGGAGAGCGATGGCAAGTTCTACGAGTACATGACGCACATCATTGGGCGCAGACTGGGCGTCACGGGGGAGAAGCGCATGCTTCCTCCCAAGATCTGTCCGGGCGGGGGACCAGCTCGTCGTTGTCAAGGGGGGCAAGGTTCCGCTGGTGTTTCGACCGCATGACGATGGGTATGTGGAGATTGTTGGGGAGGCCTATGTTCATGGAATCGTGAGCGGGGAAGCCTTCGAAAAACACCAATGCCGCCCGTACAGAATCCGTTGATCGGGAGATGGCAGGTTAAGAAGGAGCGACATCGATAACTCTGGCGCATCCACAGCTACAAATTGACCATCCATCAAGCCAAAGACGACCGGATGACCCGATCTAGATCTTCACACCGAATTCTGAAAGCCATCCATGAAGGCGACGCCAGGAAGATAAGGGCAAGCACTGACGTCATCCTTGCACCGCATGTAATGATGCTGAAAATGACTCTACGGTGCAGCCATCTCTTTTAAGAGGCAGAGTAGAGCAAGCACTTCCAGAGTATCGGTGGTCCGGTAGCACGGGCAAACAGTCAAAGCACCCCCTTTTCCTCACCCCCCTTTTCGTCCCCCCTTTCCCCACCCCTCATTCCCCCCTTCTCAACACCCGCCTTACTTTGGCCCCCCTTCCCACTCCTCATCCAACTCGCATTCCTCAACCCCTCCGCCTGCGTCGCAAACACCGGCCCTACCATCCTCACCAACTCCCCCCCAAACTCCCCCAACACCTCCTCAGCCCGCCTTACCCCCTCCGCCCGAAAAACCTTCCACTTCCCTTCATCCTCCTCCTCCCCCCCACCCACAACCCCAAACGTCTTCTCCCTCCAATGCGCCTTCCACCTCTCCACCGCCTCCAACGCATCCTTACGCCGCGGTTTGACACCCTTGGCGACCATGTAAAACGAGGACCGGAGCTGGTGTCCGCTTTTGGGCTTGTAGAGTTGGACGGTGTCGGAGAATTGGGAAAAGGCGTGGATTGTTTTGACGGAGCGCCAGCTGTCGGCGCGGTGCATTAGCATGATGAGGGTGCCGCCGGGGCGGATGCGTTGGAGGGCGAGGACGAGTTGGGAGGTTGTGAGGCGGGGGGCTTCGGTGCGTTCGCGGTCTGAGTTGGGGGGGGAGGGGTGTTAGTGTGGGAGGTGGGCAAGAGCGAGGGGGAAAGGGGGAAGGGGGGTGAGGAAGGGGAGTGAGGGGGTGGAAGAAAAGGGGGTGGTGGAAGGGGGTGAGTGGAAAAGGGTAAGTGGATGGGGAAAGTGGAAAGGGGCAACTGAAAAGGGGTAAAACACATACGCTGGCCGCGCTTATGGGCACGAAGGACCTGCCCATCGCAAAAGACAATGTCGAACTGTTCGCCATCAAAAGGGCGGTCGGCGCTGAATAGCGCCGCATCGGGGTGGTCGGCGGGGATACTAGACAGGGGAACACCCATCTCCTCAGCGAGGAAGGTGATGTCCCTAAAGTCAACAACAGTTTGAGCGCGTATATCGGTACTCCACCATCCCTTCCGAAGCATGATATCATGACCGCCCAGGTTGCGCGGGAGCGTAATGGCGGCTACCCAGGCCGATGGGTTGCAGTTGAGGGCAGCTAAGGTGAAGCCGCCGGGGGCCATGCAGAGATCGAGAATGCTGTGAGGCGGGTGATGAGATCGGTTGATGGTGAGGGCCGAGGTCGTTTTGTGGATTTCGAAGGCGATGGTGCGCATCAGACTAAAGAGCCCCTTCTTGGTCTTGTTGTCTGGCTTGTCTGACTGGTTGCGTCGCTTCTCAAAGTATTTGTCTCCTTCTTCATTGTTCCATCCCTGATTTAGTCGTTAGCAGCCGCCTTTCAAAGAATAGAATGGGAGTTTCATCATCATACCTCGGTCTTGATGTCACAAAGCTCACGATAGACTGGGAGGTGTTCCCGAAGGTACTCTCGGACGATGAAGCCAGGCTTGGGGCCGAGATCTGGCCAAACGGGGCGAGCGGGCTCTCCCTCAGGAGTCCGAGTCTTGGGAGAAGTTTCCGAATCCGAATCACCCGACATCCTGTTGATAATTGGGCTTCGCTTGTTTTAGGGGTCCGAGCAAGTGAGGTGATGAAAGAGTGCAAGAGTGAAGTTGAAAGAAGAGAGAAAACAAAAAGACGAGATTCCGTCGTGAAGAACAAAATATACCTAGCAATCTTGATCAGGCGGGGCGTAGTATTCTGAGGCATCAACAGTGCTGCAGTGTTCCGTGAGGGCCGGCGGGCGGTCCAACCAGGGCTTGACATCTCAGCAAACCTCAACTTTGGCGTCCACTCAGGCCACGCAGCCGTCTGCCGTCGGCCTCAACTCGCCACATCCAGCACCCAATCATCGTTGAATCAGAAAAGTGAGGCCTATACCAATCCGTTTGTCTTGATGACACATTGGGTGACGTTGGTTGAAGCCTTGGCTGCTAAACCGGGTGATTTCGGAGTTGAAATTTAAACCCTGAACAATTATGGAAGCTCAACCTCCCGATCTCCCGATCTCCCTATCTCCCCATTTCTACCCCCTTCATCTCTCATACCCACCCAACCCCTTATCCTCAATCACCTCCACCCTAACATCCACCTTTGCAGCTTTCCCCCTCTCACCCAACTCATACCCCTCCTCACCTCCCAAATCCCTCCCCCTTTCCTTATCATCCACAACCCTAAACCCCAACCCGCCATCCCCCTCCCTCTTGCCAAACTGCACCTCCATCCCCCTCGCCACCCCCACCATAGCCCTCCTATTCTGAATCGTCCCTGCCTCGCGCGCGTCCCTTTCCAACCCATGGAACAGCAGTCCCAATGGGGCAGATCCCAAAACCGGCACGCCTGACATTCTCGCGCTGACGATTGTTGCAATGAGCAGCAGGATGGTGAGGATGGTCTCTCCAAGGGGAACAGAGATCCATATCCAGCGCACTGCGATGTACGTCTCATCCTTCCATGCCGAGCCCGCGATGATAGTTGCGTTGTTATTATCCCCAGGAAGAACGTTATCAGCTGCCGCAGCCGCAGCGAGAGGGTTATACGGGTCCGTTGGGGTGGTGGCCGTTCGGCTGCGGATGTAATTTGATAGAAAAGTCGCAATGTTTTGCGTGACGTTGTGTAAATTGGAAGCGTAAAGAAACATCTCGAGCATCGAGTGACAAGTCCCCTGCTCGGTGCCGAGGAAGTAGCTCGTGTCCTGAGCGGGGCTAGTGGGGGAGTTGGGCTTGGTGTTCATGAAGACGTGCGCGGTGAGTTTTTTGATGCCGATGTAGTCCCACACGGAGGAGTGAGTCTCGCGGTGGATGCGGTACTCGTGGGCAGAGGAAGAAGTGAACGTGAGCCACTCGTCGGTGAAATTAGTGGGCGAGGTCGCGGTGAGGGCCTCGGTGGTGGGGGGGCTGGGGACGAGCTGTGCGGAGGATGCGTTTGTCCAGGGGTAAGTCTGCGTGCACCAGTACCAGCTGAGGGTGAGCAGCTCGAGCTTCGGCGGGACTCCAGCTTTGATGCTCTCGAGGACCTCGGTAGTGTTGGCGCGGACGGCAGTCATGGTAAGGCCATTGAGGGCTTTGGAGGGCGTGGTCGGTTCGACTCGCAAACGGAAGACTTCGTGTTGGCGCTCGCCGTTGGGATTTTTAGGATCGACGAGCTTGTTGAAAGTGAGAGAAATGTTGGCGTTGTTAGCCCAAGTGAAGGTACAAGTTACATCGTTGGTGATGCCTGGTTCGCAACGTAGCTGTGACCCGGCAGCGCGGTCTTTTACCGAACCGCAGACGCCGAGCGTGGTGAAGGCCGGATAAGTGCAGTTGTTCGCACTCGGAGGACAATGAAAGTAGGGGTGAGTTTTGACTCCAAGAATGGCATTGGAGATGTCGTTGTCCCGGATGACGACTCGGGAGAGCTTGTCAGGGTCGTCCCGCCCTGCACTCGTCAGCAAGCATCCAGATCGAGGGGGAAGAAAGCTTACACTGCTCGTCGTTCCGGAATGCACGGGACTGGTATGTGTTTGCTGCAGCAATCTCGACTGCCTGGACAGGGTATTCGACGTCCCGGTTGCCGAACTCGAGAATCTGCTGGGCAAACGGCTCGATGCCCAAGGCGAGGACGGTTGCGACGGCGAGCAGTCTGGCGAGAAACCCCCTCTTACCAATCACAGCAAGCAGCTCCATGGCTCCCCAAGGCCCTCGACTGGCGTCGTCGAACACGCGGATGTGGTCGAGAGACCTCGGTTCTGATGCAAAGTGCTGCCATGCCAACTGGCTCAGACACCCCGCCAGTGGCACCATCAACGCGCTCTTGCCGATGGTGGTGAAGACGGATATCAGCGAGTTGGGCTGAATCGGCAGCTTCCAGGCCTCGAGAGCGATGCCGTCGGCGAGGGTGAGAATGACGAGAATCAAGCCCATGCAGACGGCGCTGACGAATGCCGCTCCGATTTCCCACCACCAGTTGTGCGCCATGGCCAGCCATGTCGTCGCCTGACGTTGCCCATGTTGTCCAACCTGGCGCCCATCAGACAGCGTGATGTCGGAGTCGCCAGAGTCGCTGCGGTCGAGAGGTGCAGCGCCGACCGACTTTGGACTCATGGCTCGTGTTTGCTGTCGCGAGGAAACGAAGACATTTCGAGGAGAGAATCGTCGCGCGGGAGTTGCATGCGCAAAGTCAACGGTTCTGCATGCCGGAGAGTTGCATCGGACCTGGGTGCCCCTGGTATTTGGATCCAGGCGGCCCCTGTCGTTCGAATCCTTCCCCCTTTTTTCTCCACGACGCCGTTGGCGGGAGCTGCTGCGCCCCAGAGAACATGGTTAGGCGGTGCCAAGAACCCACTTCCAGTGTGTCGCGGACCGAATCGCGTCGCGTCATTTGGTGACACTTGCCGGCTCGCAGGAACCAACGGGATTGCGGTTAAAGCGATCGCCCAATCGTCCCGGACGGAGCTTCTGACAAGGCATCTTTGGAAAGTGAGCGGCCGCAGAGTTGCAGCTCGCGCCGCGCTGGGCCTTTCGTGATTGACTGTTTCGTGATTGTTGAGGGCTCTGCCGCAGTTGTCAAATTGCCGATTGAGTCAGTAGAAGGGACAAACTGTTGCGCCGCAATCACGAACGTTGCACAACATTTCGACATGCTGCATTGGTCAATTGAGTCGGGTGATGTGCTGAGGTTAATTGGGAACTTGGAAGCTGGAGCTGGTGCGCTGAAATTTCCTCTAGGCAGCGACGTAGCAACTGAAGGAAGGCGCGAGGTGCGAGAAGGACGCCAAGCATCGTGAAGCAACCAGAACCACAGCAAGAACCATGCATCTGATCTTTCTCCGTCCAAAGTCCTCAGAATTGCCCACAACCCAATAAAATCCTCCAACGCTAACGCTCCCGACGACGGTCCTCAAAGCTCCCCAGCAGCAACCAACTCCCGAATCCTCTTGATCGTCTGCTCCACCGCATCCCTCGCAGTCTGCCTCATGTCAGCAATCCCGATCTCCCCGAAAGAACCAAGCCGAACCCGTCGGCACCCCCCCGCCGGCCACGGACCACAGCAACAAACTCACCTTCCGATGCACCTCCCGAATCCGCTTCCAAATCTCGCTCCCCTCCTCCACGCCCGCATGCCGCCACTCAAACACATACGTCATAAACATGTCCGCCTCCTCCCCGCTCGGTCCCTGCGTGACATAGTTCGAGAACTTGGTGCCGTCCTCGCGCAGGAAATCGACCCTGCTCGGCGCGTACAGCTTGCACACGTTGCGGATCGGGCCTTTCGGGGGGCCGCCGCCGGGAGGTCCACCGCCGGGAGGGCCGCCAGCTCCACCGGGTGGACCCCCGCCCGGAGGTCCGCCACCCGGCGGGCCAAAGTCCGGACGGATGGTCACGGCGCGGATGACGGTGTAGGGCTCGAACTCGGTCGCGCCGGGCTCCTCCGAGAGGACCTCGCAGGCCGAAAAGAGGGGGACGAATTCCTCGGCGTGGCGCACCTTGCGCTCGAGACCGGCCCAGACTTGGGTGGGGGTCAGGACCGGGGAGATGCCGGGGGGGTTGATGGGGGCCGTGTAGCCGAGGTTGAAGACTACCATTTTGTTCGATGGGAGTGTGCCAAGGGCGTGAGGGGAGTTCAGGGGCTGGTGGTGGTTGAAATTGGGTTGGGTGGGTGAGCTGAGGTTGTTGATGAGGGGCTCGTGTTTCTGCTTTGGATGTTGGGCTCAGCTCGACGCCAATTGGGCGGGCCTTGCATCGTGCAGCCGACAGCGGATGTCGGGACGCGGAAAATCCGGTTTGTCTGGCGGCCGGCCGCCCAATGGGCCTTCCAGAAGGAAAAAGGGGCGATGCACGCGATTTACTTGGAAGCTGACAACTTTAACTTCGGCGAATATTTGCGAGTTTGGTGACTCTGCAATGTTCTCCCATCTGGTATGTGGAGAGACGGCAATTGAGGTCCGATGCAAGGTACCCATTTCTCCTCAAAACGCTGCCTTAGATGCACGCAGATTGGAGTTCAACACCTTGTACGACGTGAACATCGAGTACTGCCACCACTTTAACTACCCAATTTTGGACTCTGAGGGCTATGGTTTTGCCATGAGACTTCGGCTTTTGGAGTTGACCGTGACATGGTCGAGCTTGGAGGAAGAACGATTTGCCACTCGGTCCTATCCAGACTGCCAGTTTCAGGCCTTGAGAACACTTCACGGGAAGCCCTATTTGTTGGCAGGAGGTAGCTACATGGCGTTGCGAGTACGAGGGCCGGAGAAGGCTCTTTGGAACCTTTGGAGAGTATCAACTCCTGGGTGGATTAGATACCACAGTCCCGTTAGCGCCGTTTCCTTGTGGAGGTTGACCCTTTACTGCCCAGAGCACTGCCTCGGACTCGACATCGGACTCGACAAGTTAACGGACAATTGGATAAGGACCCGGGCGGTGTCTCCATCAATGGTTCGATGGCAATATTCGACGGCGGCGCATGTGGTGATGTGATCACAGTCTCTGATGAAGTCGTCTCGTGTAGGCATGTGAAGAACCCCTTTTGTGTCACGGCAAATTCATTCAACCTTGTCCCAAGACGGTATAGCCTGTAGAAATATTGCTGCCTGCTAACCCGTGGTGTTCGTGCCCTAGTGCATTTATCTATCGACATAGCCTTTACGTCTTGGCCGCTGACTGGTCGCTAAGCCGGCCTTTATTGGGGCAGTAATGAGTGGCTGACCCGCCTGTGAAGGATGGTGCGAGCTGAATCCGCCCAATCTATCAGTCTGACCAGTCGTGGGATTGAACTTTGATAAGATTGGATTGTGGACTACGTCTTAACTCCCCCTTTTTTGCCTTGTGTAACGTAAAGGATAACCTCATTTGGCATAATCAGGGAGGAATGTCAGGAGTTCAGGAGGGTTGGAAGACCTGATGTACTGCGATGGCGATGAAGGCTGAATCGGAAGACGAAACGCATCAATATAAGTACCCTCGAAACATCCCCTCGAGAGGACCAACATTCCTCATCATCAGAATCTCCATTCTTACACTCGACACTCAGCTCAAGCATCACTACCTACCAAACTCCTAACCTCAAATTGAAGACCACCTTCTTCCAACTCCTCCTCGCGGCCTCCACGCCCTTCACCATGGCAGCTCCCGCCCCCGAGTTCAACACGGACATCCAAGCCCGCAACTTCAACGCTACCGCTCGGGCCGCCATGGCCTACGACGCCGAGATCGCCTTTTGGGATGACCACAACAATGGCGTCTGCGGCGGCAACAACTGGCGCAGCGAGGGCCGCCCCGACGGTGTCTGCTACCCCGTGAATAGCGGGAGCTTGATGATCCGGATGCTTAACCGTGGTCGTGGATGTCGTTTCGGTGAGTGCTTGGCAGATCCCCCGAGTCAGTCGAATGACACAAAACAAGACAAGCTGACTGTAATAGTTCGCGTCTTTAGTGGCACGCAGTGCAACGGCGACTCTGCTGATCTTGGCGGTGAGAACGTTTGCTGGACTGTCAGAACGCGTAGGTCCTATCAGATTTACTGCTAGGAGATGACGCAGAGGACTAGAAGTCGAGGATATCCTGGATTTTTATTTTAGCTGCGCCTACATGTAAAGTGTCGTTGTCTTAGTTTCTCGAGTTTTTGCAACAATTCAAGAGCGCCTTGTAGCCGCAATGTCTCTGTTCAACATCATGTGCATTTCATTCGCTACCTTGTGTAGCCTATCGCCCCCTCCGTTCCACACCAGCCACCCACTCCGCATCAACCCCCCTTGGCGGATACGTCAACTGCCTTCCACCATTCTGCATATCCTGATGCCTCACTGCCCCCTGTCTGCCTTGCCTGTTAATCGGCTCAACCGGGGCCCTCTCAAACCCCTGTGGGTTTCCATGTGGATGGGCAACCACCCCCACAACCACCTTCTGCTCCGGCCTTCCATCCCCTGCATCAACAGTCCGGACTATGGCACGTGTGGCACCGGGATCATTCAGCGGCGGTTGACGCGCTACGAAAGCTCGCTCGTTTGGGTGTAGTGCTTCGCGGTACATCACCTGCTGGAGGCGAGCAGGGCGCTGGTCGTAATCGAAAGGGCGAACTGTTCCCGCCGTCGGTATTGGATACTCGTGGAGGCGGCCTCCGGCTGCCCCTGGGGCCGCACGGCCCGGTCCAGTGGTGTATGTCTCGAAGTTTTGGTGGGTGTTGCCGCGGGGACCTTCTTCGTTTCGATGCTCTTTGGGATATCGATCACGTCGAATATGCGGCCCTGGTAGAGGTGCGTTCTGGACTTGCTGTGGAACGATGTTTACTGGTATCGGACCGCGGTTTGTGCGGTACTGGAGTTGGCTTTGCACTCCGTCTTGGTCTGTGTTGCGCCGTTGGGGGGTTGAGTTGCCGCTACCCATTGTGGTAATTTGGAACTAAAAGAAGCTACCTAGGGGAGAAGCGGTGGTAACTGGGAAAAAAAAATAAACAACGACAACCACTGTAGAAATTGAAAAAAAAAAAAAAAAAAAAAAAAGAGGAAAAGAAACTGCCCGCGTCTCAAAATATTACTGCGAAAGAAATCATGCCCGCGGACTTCTTGATATTGACGGCGACCTCTCAGTGTTTATTTCCCGAGAGTCTGGTGTAAAAAGTGGTGCCCGGGTTCTTTTTTTGGGCGATGGAACCAACAGGCGCTTCGAACAGCAAACATGGCCGTGTTTTGTAGGCGGCGGGTATGCTGTGTTTCAGTTCAACCCTGGGTACAGTACCATCAATTGGGAGCATTCGCTGTTCGACCAGGACCGTGCGAAATCTGCGGAAAGTACAGTGCAAATGCAATTGGGTCTGGCCCTTTTTGTGCCGGCAGTTAAGAGTCACTCATTGACATGGACTCGAAGTTTAGGCAGAGAGGGCGCTTATTGATTGGCCGAGGGTTCAGCGCGAGGTGAGGCATCCGACAAACACAAACTCTAGACGCTGCGCCATCTTTGTTTGGCCCGACGGCGCTTAGGTATTTTCCGGGACTGATGACCCCGCATACGCCCTCATTCAGATGGAAATTTTATTCAAAGGAGCATTACTTTGCGCCTAGGATCTCCACAGCCAGGCATTCAAGCTGATTGTCCCATTCGAATCAAATCGCCACCCCTTCTGTCATCTTCTCATCGCCCAAGATTATGTCAAGAATTAGCCGGACAGCGCCGGATACCATTGAAGAGGTCCTCTCTCGACAGCTCGACCGAGGAGAGGGAGACATCGCATATTTTGCTGCAATATTCCGCGACCTCCTTGCTACTCCCGGCATCTCGCCAGCTGATGCGGCGCAACGCATCCGTCACGACTTCCTGAACGGTTATCTTGCCACGGAGCCAGAATGGAACGGCCTTTCCAGTCGCTTCGCAGTGGGCAGCTTTCTGCAGGGAGGCTACGAGGTCATCTTCGAACTGGCTCGCGTTGTGCCGCATGAGGACGTCCGTCAAGACCTGCTCGTCCAGACTTTGCTAGAGCTGCGCAAACTACCTCCGCAGCCCAGTACCAGGGAGGGTGTAAGTTACAGTTCGCAGTCACCGCAGTCAGTCCGTGCTAATTGGGACTTGACAGGAAGAGGACGCCCCCTACGTCGATGACCTGGTGTTTGCGGTAGTCAGCGAGGACAGCTGGAATCAAGGTTGCCGTAGGAGCTCCTCTCTTGATCACGACATCCTTTGATCGCTAACTCTACCTCCAGCCAGAGAACAGGGCTCTGACCCATTTGAAGAGTACAACAAAAAATGCAAGCGATGGGTGAACGTTTCGTCATTTCTTGCTCGGTGCTCCGGGGCCGGCTTGTACGAAAAGCACCCGGATTGCCTCAAGCATCCGTCCGTCGATGTTGTGCTAGGTCTTGAGCCAAAACGGCTTGATCCGCCACTGCTTCGCAAAACACGGGCTTTGGTCGCTGCTCTGTGGATTCTGCATGCTGGCCAGACCATTTTTGATGACATGGTCAAGCATGACAAGCCATCATGGGGTCCAAGCAAGTGGAAGACATGGGGGGAGAAGCTGGTGGAAGTTGCAAGCGACATCAATCTGGGTGAAGAGGTCAGATCAGTGGCTATTCGCGCTTTGGGGAAAATGGTGGCTGTTTCGGTTTCCTCTCGTCTCCAGGCTTAGGGCGCTGATACCCAAGAGTCTGCAACTGAGGCTCAGAAGAGTGCATGATTGTGCTAGTTGATTGTATATATGGGCTATACCAGGAGTACCTCCATCACATCCTCTTCAGTTCTGCGATTGATCCAGGCTCCATCTGAAACGCCGTGCACATATGACTCTCCAATGAAGTTGAAGAAGCGTCGCCCTTCCGCAGGTGGGATCCCAAACGGCTCCATGGCACTGTCATCAACAGCGCGCAAAACATACGGGACAGTGCCCCCCTCCAAAACACACACTTCGTCTCCCACCTTGCTCTTGATCGGGGCCAGTCCGAGGTAGCCCTTGGACGTGATGATGAAGTTTCGGCCAGACGTCCTGGGAATCAGAGCCAATCGCAGCGCCATCAGGTACTGCAACAGCGCCTCATCCGTCGGCGGCTCGTCATCACTTCCATCACGCGGCATCTCCCCTTTGCCCAGAAACACCTGCAGCATCGTCTCCCACTCATCATCCCACTCAAACTCCTCCCCATCCCCATTCCGATCCGCCACCAAAGTCCTCCGAAACACCTCCCCCCTCGACCTCCCATCCAACCCCCCCTCACCCCCATACGGATCCCCCCACCCCCCCTCCATAACCTCCCCCTCCCACTCCTCCACCTTCCCCCCCGTCCTCCTCATCCTCTCCATACTATACGCCCTCCTCGCCGCCGCATCCGCCCCCGCATCCAGCCTCACATGCCCATTCCCACCAACCCACGCCACCCTATCCACAACACACCCCCTCACCCGCACCGCCAACACCTGCTCAAACGGAAACATATCCCCCTCCACCCTCCTCCCCACCACCCGCCCATCCCCCGTCGCATTGTACCCCACCCCCCCTACAAACGTGACATACCCCGGCCTGAACCACCCCCCCTCCCTAACCTCCCCCTCCTCCGGCTCCGGCGTGTTCTCCGAGAAATCAATCACCCAGCTCGGCAGCGTCCTCCCCGTCTCCCCTACCGGACAGGAAGCGCGACTGTCCGTGTCGAAGCTCAACTGCAGCAAGTTCCTCGCAGTCATGAGGAACCACATCATCGCCCTCGTATAAACCTGCGAAGCAGCCATATCATTCTCCAACGCAAACTTCATGATTTTCCTGTCCGTCTCCGACGCCAAACCAAGCAATCCGTAGATTTTATCGCGCGGATCGGTAGCCTCAAAATCGGAGAGGTAATACGCCCACTCTGCGAGGGTAGACGGGGAAGAGTCCGCCGTGGGATTAAGTAAGCGGGTGCGAGCGTCGGGCCAGTACGTGACGATTCCAGAAAAGGGATTCCGCAGCGCAACAGAGAGGTTGGTGATGGCGTTGAAGGCGGAGTGTTGGTAGGTTTGTGTAGGGCGGTGCCAGCCGCGACGGATATCGTCGAGGACCATGAAGGACTCCATGGGCAGGGATTGGTAGCCGCAGCGCACCGTGGGGTGCGGGGAGAGGAGGGCTTCCTGGATGACCCAGACGCGGGACCACCACGGGCGGGACTGCAGCTCGGCGATGGCGACGAGGCCGGCGGGGGAGGGGGAGTTGGCGGGGCTGGAGAGGTTGGCGCCGTCGAGGGCGCGGATGAGGGCCATGGCGAGGTCCGAGGTGGGCGAGGAGGGGCCGAGCCAGATGCAGGTTGACGAGGCGGACTTGTAAATGTCGCCCATGAGATGGATTTGGTGGGGCTTTTCGTTGGCGTGGTCTTGGTTGATGCAGAGGGCGTCGATCCAGAATTGTCGGGGGGAGGTTGGGTTGCGGAGGTGGAGGAGGGCCGTGTGCAGGTTGCGGGTGATGGGGAAGCCGGGGATGGTGTTGAAGGTGATGGGGAGGCGGTCGGATGCGTCGCCCCAGACGTAGGAGAGGGCGGTGTAAGTCGGCTTGGAGGAGAGGTTTACAACGGCGGTGGTGCAGGATATCGGGTCATTTTCCGTCCCTGGGAGGAGGGTGAGGAGGCGGATGTGGTCTTGCTGGGCGTCAATGTCCTGGCCGTCATAGGGGGAGCGGGGCTCCGAATCGTTTTCGAGGTCAAGGTCTTCGATGGCCGTGGAGAGGCGACCAATTACATGGTTTTTCATGGCTGTTGAAAAGACGGATTCACCGCCAAGAGTGTGAATAGTTGAACGGGCACAGGATGAGGGGAAGAGATGAGTTCTCGGGGAGAGCTGAGTAGCCCGCCCCACTTCCCCTCACTAATGATACCTTCCGGTCTCGGGCAGCAGTGGTTGCAAGACAGCAGTTGATTGGCAAATTATAACTAGGGTGTTTCAGCTCGTACAACCTGTGTGTTCCCCGACTTAGGTGCTTCACAATGACACCGCCATTGAGAGGGTTCAGTTTTAGACTGGGACTTGGTCAACAACAGACTCAACACCCCCTGAACGTAAAAACTGACCCCTCACTCCGCATTGTAAATCTCCCATCTCGTCCAGCCAGTCGAAGTCATCCACCCCGCCTTCAGACACATGAAGTCGCCCTTTGCCGAAACCCTCCCATCAACCGCAAACCGCTCAATCGCAAAATAAAAGACAATACTGATGGCCTCGGAGCTGACGAAGGTCTCCGAGGCAGGCAGGCTACCAGCCCCCTGGTCGAAGCGCGCCCTGAAACCGCAAGTCCCATGCTTGAGGTCAAGGACAAAGCCGTTGGCCTCGGAAGGTGTCCAATTTTCAGTGAGGTTCGACTCGTAAAGGACCTGGCAGTCTGAGACGAGAGGCGACGTTGCGCTGGTTGTGTCTGTCATGTCGCCGTATGCACCGCACAGTGGGTTTTGGCGAGCAGAGAGGGTGGCTGGGGCTGCGAAAGCCCGTGAGGCGAGAGCGGCGAGGATGGAGAACTTCATTTTTGGGATTGTTTGGTGGAGCTGAGCGAGGGAGTCGAGAGTGGCAAGAATGGTGGGAAAGCATGTCGTTGAAAACATCCGCCAAGCAGCGAGACTTTATACCGCTCTGAAGGATTGCCGTTTTTGCCAATCCAATGCAGCCCTACAGTGATTTCACTTCCAGATTCCTGCTGCGCCCCTGGGCTGCGCGACATTCGAAGAATTTTAAGCCCAACTACAGCGTCCGATTGGTCCAAGTTTAGGCGGTTTTCAGCGCTCGTATCCTTCGTGCACTTGTTGCAGGCAGCAAAACCCACGTGATTCGACCTCGTCGGCAGTAAGCCGAGATGATTTTCGAAAAGCGGCCGCCATTTTCACCAATGTGGGCCGGGCAGCCATACAACTTCGCCCACTGCCGCGATGCAGCGGACGGTTACGAACCGGGCCAAAAGTGCGGTGGGACGGGAAAGGGGTTCAGGGGCATCCTGCCCGGGCCGACCACGGGGCTGACCGACCCAGGCTAAAATGATGACTGGTCTTTCGCGCCATGATTTACTTTGGAGATGTTTGCACGCGCAAACTTGATATGAATGATCACCGTACGCCGGTGACTATGTGTTATCTCGTATACTTCGGGTAGTTAGGCAGGATCGGGACTCCCTATTCTTTAGTACATCAGGTTCAGCGGCCGAGCTCCCATGGAATAACGCTGAAACTGAACCTGGGTATGAGTTTCTAGCACTGTGTTTGCGTACTTAGGGTGGTAAGTAAGGTGCCGCAAACTATGCCCCTCCCCTCCTGACCTTGAGTAGCAAATAGGGGGCCCGGGGTTTTTACCACTGTTCTTGCCTAGAACTCCACCTGTTGGGTCTGATACTAAGCAACCGTGACACCACACGACAGAGCGCCTCACCCACTCCCCACTCTCCCCTTCCCGCCTTATCGTTCGAGGGCGGTGGTCCTACGCTCACCTGCGTCTCTCGGCGCCGAAACAGCCTCGGGGGGGGGGGGGCTGCTCAAAGCCTTCAATTACGTCGAAGCAAAGCTGAAGGCTTACCCTACCTCCCTTGTACGAGCACCTGTAATTTCCCAAGACGCTGGTGAGCTAACATCCCCGCGGGAGCGATTGCGCCGAGACCTCATCCGCTGTCAAAACGAGATGCAGTGGCTGCGAAAGCGGCGGAGGAACCGCTGTGGCTCAAGGATCGGCGAGGGAAAAAAAAAAAGGGGGAGGGGGTATTTGTACCCATGCCAATTGAGGCGAGAGCCAGAGCGAGCAACTGCACATCTTTCAGTTCTTTGTCAAATAAATGTGGTAGCAGCAGGAGATCGTCGGGTAGTAGTTGGCAAGGAGCTTTGGCTCGAGATCTGTGTCACGGTTACACAGAACCCCTGCCAAGCCCCTCTTCTCGGACCTGTCACGGGGTTGGATCCCAAGTATTCGTAAACCTCCTCAATGCACCCTTGCCTCTCGACACGCTGCCCCTTTTGAACTACCTATTCAAGATGCAGAAGGAAAAGATGGTAAAATCGTCAGGATTAAACGTCTGATATTTTTGTGGTAGAATTACTTGTGTAATACATGATGCATAGCACATGGTGACTACCACGTGCAGGGCACCTCGTCCCACTTGCCCGTCCAACATCTGTATTACAAGCCCAGTCCGCACCAGTACTGGGCCGACTCGCCGGTCCTGCGCAAAGCACCGCTTCGGCTGGCCGGTGAAGTAAAAGTGGGCGCGATGCAGGGTCCAGTCGACGCAAAACTCATACATGCCGTGCGGTCCTGAGCGGCAGTCCTTGTTGGCGCTGATGGAAAAGGTGTCGTAGGCCGTGACGAAGAAGCCGGCCGAGGTGCAGGGGTTGAAGAGGCTATTGATGTCGCAGAGCGTAAGGACAGTCATGCTGTCTGCGAGAACGGCGGCTGGGGCGAGGCTGACGAGGAGGGTTGAGGGACGCATTTTGGCTGAGAGCTGAGGCTGTTAGCTCAGGGTTACCGTGCATCCAAGGAGGTAGGTGAATTCGATAAGTGCAAAATCTGGGAGTTGAGAGGTGATTACCTGCCTTTTGGTATGAGAGGGGCAAGTTTGGGTGATCATGTATCTGGGCTGGAGCGAGAGGAGAGATGGGCGGGAGGGGAAGAAGGGAGGGTGGCCAGACCTGAGCAGGATACAAGATGTCCAGCTTGATTTGTATTCCCGCACCTCAGCCTCTCTGTCAATCTTGTTGGCACCATGCCCCCTTTTCTGTTCAGCAAATATTAATATCTCCAACGTGGGCATCGGACATGACACCCGCGGGATTCGGCTTGTGATGCTGGTAAATCATGGCGCGCCCGATCGAGGCTGTGGAAGCAAAACCAAATTTTCAGAAGCTGGGAGCGGGAAAGATGCAGTTGGCAGTTGGTGCTTATGCAGGGTTGATTGCGCGCTATTGGATCTTGGCAGGGGGACAGTCAACACCCCGCCCCCCCCCCCCTTTTGTACAGCCCCCCGGGCTCAGTCAAGTTGAATTTCCCAATCTTGGTGTACGTGGCACAGAGGACATACAGAGAGGAGGCGCCCAGCTATAAGTTTCTGTCACTCCCACCTCCCAAAATCTTGCTGCTACAGGGCTACCCGAAGCACACACACTCGACCCACTGCACGCCAGCACTTGCCACACTCTTTTAATATCTCGTTTCCATCGCGCCTCCAGCTTCCCGGTATGCGTCTCTCGCTTGGAATCGTGGGGCTGTGGCTCACAGCCCTCGCTGCGACCGTTGCAGCCGACGGATTCGCCGTCCATGGGGATTGCTACAATGCTTATATCGACGGACGAGTTCAATATCCATGCACTTACAGGAGTTGGTGGTTCCCAGCACAGGGAGCTCACAGCATGGGAGCAGCCGCAAGACGTATGTTCCGTCTTCTTTCTTCTCTTCCCCCACGTACCTAGCTAACCCCTTCCCCAGAAAATGGGATGCAACCACGTCAGCATGCCGCCGCACATGAACGAACTATGCATCGACTGGAACAACCTCCGGGGCCATTTCCGATTCAACGGCCAGAACCGGCGTTGCGTGCGAAGACGAGGGCATTTTGTTTGGTCAGGCTACCATTGTCAGACGCAAACAGTCACCTGCCATATGCACATCTGGGACGAGACTCCGTGCACATGGATCACCAAGAGGTCCGACGTCGAGTATGTCAACGGCACCTCGCCTGGCGGGCTGTTGGACGACGCTGCCGTCGACCCGAACGGGCTCTTGACCGACGCTATTTTTGTCGATATGGGTCCCGACGTGGGCCTCGGCGGTTCATCCCCCGCCGGATGGTAGCGATATGATCGTCAACGGTACCGTCTTTACCCTGCCACCTGTTGCCACTGCCGGAGGTGTCAGCGCGACCAGTGCGATCCCCAGTGCGAATGTCGTCCAGTCCATTACCTAGATGCCTTGGACGCGATGGCATCTTCCCTAGCTAAATAGGAACACACTGGCATGTATCTAGTCAGGCAGCTTGAATTTGAAGAGCTCTCACCGTCTTTCATGAACATTGAACACTGCGAGGAGTTGTCAGGGTTTTGATCAGGCCAGTGTGAAGGGGTTGCAGAAGAAGCTCAATAGTGGTTTACGTCGGTACAACATTGAAACCTGGAGGTTGCAAGATACAGAAGGGCCACAGGCCAAATATAGCGCTGGTTGCCACTGTGAACCCTAACCCTGTAAAACCTCTGACAGGAGTGCCAAGCGTTGCGGCTTGTCCAGCACCCACCACATGTAGCTGCTTGCATTCAGTTTGAAGAGTAACTTGAAGCGGGATAACACCAGGCAATTTCTCTGCGTCGGACTTTGCAACAACTCCGAGTCGATGCTCAGAGGTCAAAAGATCAGCAACGATCCAGCATATCTGAGCCACAGGGTACCCATTCACGGTGGGGAAAGCGCAGGCCACGCGACTTCCATTCCACAAATCCAACCAACTTCTGCGATCTTCCACGTAGCCTACAGGTATGGCTCTGTTACCTCTAGTAACTTACTTTACTCGGCCAATTATGATGGCATCGAGTTTGCAAAGTTTGGTCTCTTCAGAGGCATTCGGAGAAGCGTTCATCCAGCTCCTTGGTGTTTGCACAGGGATAATGTTAGCGCGCCCTGGGTAATCTCCACCCTACGTCATTTTTCGGGGGCTCTGTTCTGACCAAAACGCGACACGCGCGTTCGGATCCACAATCCGTCAAATATTATCCCGTTCCACGTGTTTTTGGAACTGGCCGGAAGACAAGCAGTGCAATGCCTCACACCAATACCAATCGCAGGGACAAAAAGTTCATCTTGCTGTCCCGGCTGCAAGACCACGCCGGGGAGTGGATCGACAACATACCGCTCCGCAAGGCCACGATCCTCGCCGCGCATTACTTCTCGCTGCCGAACCACCGCGGCGGAGTCCCCGAAACCGACCCGGATGCAACCTATCACACCTTGGACGGGACCGCAGTCACCTGGGACGACGTGCCCCTGTCCAAGGTCGCCACGTCCGTGGAGACCATGATCAAAGGACCACGTCCCTGCCGACCGCCGCACCGAAATCTACCACTCCGTTCTCACCGGGATGCCGGGCCACCAGGCCGTCCCCGAATGGGACACCAAAAGCACCGCCAGCATCTACGCGAAACCTCGCACACCCTTCTCAAAGCCGCGCGATGAAGCCGTCACGAACCAGGACCTCCTCGACGCTCTCGCCCCCGCGGCGGAAATCACCCTCTCGCACGCGCGAAGCATCGGCGTCCAAATCGCCTGGTGGGACGCCATGTCCGACGGCGCCTTTTCCTGCTCCATGTCACTGGCCGGTGGCGTAGGCAGCGGCGGTCGGCTCGGCCGCCCTCACACCATCCAAGACGTCCCGGTCAATTACTTCCGCGACAAGCTGATGGACTGGATCGCCGTCAGCTTCGACGGGCCCGAGGACAGGAAGCACGCCGCGCGGAAGGCCATCTGCGCGGACTTGACCGACGCTGAGATGGACGAGTATGTCCTTCTTGTTGGTGAGGAACGCAAGGAGTTGGAGATGAGGAGGCGGAGCGGCCCGGGACCCCGCCGACGCGCGAGGAGATGGCGAGGTATATCCTACTGCACGGCGGGGTCGTCACGACGATGGGGCAGGCGATGAAGGTCGTGTTGATGAATGAGGCGGTTGAGGATATTGATGCGACTGGCGTCGACTGGGAAACGCCCAAGCCGATGGGGATAACGCGGCGCCTGAACGCGAAGGAGGTCGAGGGATCGGTGATTACGCCGCATTGGGCTCCGCTGAGACTGGAAGATGGCATTGTTCCCGATGCCAATGTGGACCGGGATTGCGACCAGGTGCGGGCCATGATCAAGACGTTCGTTTCGTCCGGGGACTGGTCTGCCGAGGCTTTCCGGCATGCCCTGGGCGACAACGTGACGAGAGACAAGTTCATTGCCTTTTTGAAGAAGCGCGGCACCGATGCTGCGCAGTTGCGATGCGCGCCGTACCTGCTGAGCTGGGAGTTTTTCAATCGGCGGCAAATATTGGGTCTCTCCGTTGCTGATGTGGATTTTCGGGATGACTTGGAGGCTCTCGAGAAGCGACGTCGCGACGAAAGCCTTTCGGAGGAGCAGCGCGCCTTGGTAAAGGCACACGAGCAGGAGGTGGCAGGTCTGGATGAGAAGCACCGCAAGGATGTCGATGCCATGCGTGAGAATCGGAGGGAGCAGAAGGAGACCTTGGTAAAGGTTCACGTTGAGCAGTTGAAGGATTTGGTGGAGGCTCATCGGCCGAGGAGGTCGACGCGGCGAAGCAGAGGCTCTGAGCAAAGTCTTCGAAACGAGAGCCTCTCGGAGCAGATGCGCGCCTTGGCAGACGCCCAGGAGAAAGAGAGCAAGGCCCTGAGGGAGGAAGAAGAGAAAGAACTGCGGGCTTTGCATCACGCCCAATACTTGGAGGCGGAAAGGATGAGGAAGGCTCACGAGGAGGCGATGAAAGCATTAGCTGAAGGGCAGTCGGGCAGTTCAATACCGAAGAAGAGAGTATCGGACGGCGGAGAGGGTGGTGGGACGAAAAAAGGGGCGCAACACGTGCTGAGCTGGAAGTGCGACTCGGGCTCAGAGCCGTACTTGGGGATACTGCAGTGGCATGTGAGGAAGAAAAAGAATGTTGGACCTAGAAAGCTGTGATAGCCCTTAATTAATCCCAAATATTGACAACTGTGAGGTAAATGGAATATTATCCGCTTCGGCCTCTCATCAAATGAGGACGAAAGTTCGCAGCGTACCCGAAGGATGCTGTTCGCCACCCTAGGCTCGCCCCCTTAGGTCATCTCTACATTTTTGCCTTAACCCAGTGTGTAGCCCAACTAGCCGACATCCGCGCACTCCCGGGCTTGGAATCCACCGCCCCATTGCACACGAGATTTGACCCCTTATGTCCCACTTCCGTCTTGCCGCTCGGGCAGCTGAGTCGCCATGCTTGGAAATTGAACGAGTCGATCAACGCATCGACTGAAGTTGATTCCACAAATGGACCCGTGAAGCAGGCTTTTTAGCACTCTCCGTTCCATTGTTGTCGCCGTTGCCGGTACGCGTGGACATCTGAGTTGTGTTGCGGCTGCTAGCCAATTTGACACGCGCGGGGTGGAAAATGACCTATCGTCCCCCGGGTCGAATTGAGACCAAAACACCGTTGTGCTTGTTCTTGGCGGGTCAGGAGGGGTGTTATTCCCTGAGATGGGTGTGCCCCTTATTTGCCGTCTATTTTTGTAACCCAAGACATCATATATGAAGTCTCAGGTATAGGTGGTTACTAGAGCGAAGGAGCCATTGACCACGGTTTAAAGTTTGTTATGGAAGGGTTGGCGAGGAGGGAAGGCTCCGTATTCAGCGGTCCAGAACCTGGCTCAGGGCTCGGAGTTAGGCTCGCCATCGACGATTATTGTCAGTGTGAAGGAAACTGCCTTTCGAACAGGATTGTGTGGAACGTCTGAACAAAGCATCTGCCGTCAAATGTGTTGCAGCACAGGACTCCAAAAAAAATATCTCGATATTTTACGCGTCCCCGTCGGGCAGCATACCCGTCTCGGACCATAACGACTGTAAAGTCTCTGGTTGAAAGCAGCGTACCGTTACGGATTTCTTATGTAACCTGGGAAGCGAGGTTGGGTTGCGGTTGTTTACATATTGCTTACTCCCCCTGACATGAGTGCGGAGGAATGGTGGTTCCGACCACAGCCGTCTCGACAGATCACCTTCCTCTTAAAGACTGTCTTGGCTTCTATCATTGGATACCGCCAATGCGGCATGACAGCAACAATCCAAGTAAGGGAGCGAAATGTGCACAGCGTTGAAAGAAAGGCGTTGTTAACTGTTTATCCGTTCGCTACTGACTTGGAGATCGTCACATTGCGGTGTGGCTTACGTTTGTTATTGTCCTTTCTGGTGGGCAGCTCGTCAAGCTTATTTGCAGATGTACTTGGGTACATATTAAGGAGAGGACTGCCCTCCTGTGCTCATGTCTCTTGCTACGCCCCAACAGTTTCTCGCAAACAAGTCGCCATCCCTGTTCAAAAGACCTATCAACCGTCCGGGCCCTGATATAAACCCTATCGCCGACATGAAGATCGCTTTGACCTTGTCCCTCCTTTCCCTGCCAATCACCGTCTACAGCGCCGTCGGCGGCCGGTGCTCCTCCTTTTGGCGAAACACAGGCTGCATCTGCCTCGACAGGACCGTGTGCGAGCGCACATGGGGCGGCGTCTCGATCCAGGGCACGGCACCCGACTGGCCTTGCCCAGACGACCCGGGGAATATCTGGGGCTGCCAGATCAGCCCCTGTCGTGGAAGTCAGGGTAACAGCTGTCAATGGCGTGACCGCTGTGTAATTCCCGTGGCTGGCGAACGTAGGTCTAGTTCTCTTGAGATTGTTCAACAAAGCTGACGACGTTTGCAAACAGCGGCGATTTGTCCTGGAGGGAGGGATTTCCTATGCTGTTACCTTACAAATGATGGTTAACTTGGGAGAGGATCGGAAAAAAAAAAAAAGATGTGAGCTGGCAAATCGTGCAGCCATGGCTTGAGTCGTGTGTCACCAAAGTCTTCTTGGTTTGAGAGGTGCACGCCTATCCCCCTATGTAACTCTATAGTTACACCTAACGCTGTTTTCTGGCCAAATCCGTACTAGTTACAAAACTTGAGCGAAAAGTAAAGTACCCTAATAACCACCCAAGTGAAAGTAAGTCTAGCCTGCGCTCTCCCGGAGCGCTGAAACTGTAGATTCCCTGCTCAGCGAGGCGCCTTGGCGCCAAGCTAACCCCGGATTTTGACAGATGATTGTTGATAAATGGACGAGAGGCTGGTGGAAGTTGTAAAAGGCGAGTTTTGGAAATGGAATATCGATACGTGCAATTAATACCAAAACCATTCCCAAAACAAGAGCGTCCGTACCAAGACCGCCGAATTCCGGGCGCGGCCGGAGCGGCCGACAAGGTTTCAGTCAGCGCCAAGTCCACCGTGGCATGCCGTGTAACACCGACTCGGAAGTCGGAGGTGGGCTCTGTCAATCCGTTGCTACCGTCCGGATGAGGGGGAGTGCGCTGCTGCCTTGGAACCTTGCGAGTTGCGCGATATTTCAACACGTCCAGGTTTAAAGCAACACATTTTTCACCACAGTCCCCTTGCGCACATCAAGTCCGTCTCGTATTCGAGCCGCCGCTGTTATTCTTTTTTCCACCGTTCCACCCAGGCCCAGGCACCAAACAAACCCACATCGAAAACCGCTGTACAACCCAGTACTTCAACATGGACCCAGGCCCAGGCAAAGACGGCGAAGGTAGTCGGCTGGGAGGCAGCTCGTCCGCCACCCAGTTTCCCTCTGTTTTCGATGCCCCTGAACAAAGTGCAGCGACAGTAAGACCCGAGCACCACATTCCCTGCGCTGTTCATCCCCGTGCTAAATTGATGGGATATCCAGGGCATTACGGACCTTGACGTTCCATCGGGCGCCAGCGACCGCGACCCCCCCGCCAAACCATCCGACGAGAATGCTGAGTTGTACAAGGAGTTCACACCAGAACCAGGGAGGAGCTTCCCTGCGCCTGCTCCCAAAGACTCGAAACAGTCCCGGGAATTTGAGGACTCCGTCGACAAGATCATCTCGGTGCTTGAAAACAGCGGGCAGGACTGGCGCGCCGTGGACTGCTTCGGAAGAGTACATGACGGGAAAATTCGCACCACTGTGGTGATTACGCTGTACGAATTACCCACAGAGAAAGACAAGGATGCGCTATTGGACGAAATCAAGAAACAAACAACCCTCCCGGTCGAGTTACTCCAAGGAGACGTCATCGAAAGTGCTCGGGCTGCTGGCTTCCCGGATCTTTGCTCCCCCCCTCGAGAGCGGTGCGTCTTGTGGAGCTGCTTCGGAGCCATGGGGCTCTGGCACGATCGGTGGATTCATTACCATCGATGACTCGGACGACCCAGACGGGACTGCCATTTATGCAGTCACCAACCACCATGTCGCCGTTCCTGGTCGCGCTGAACCCGTGCCTTGGCCTTGCGGAGATCTTGTCGGACTTCCCAGGGGCTTTCCATGGGGTGCTGCTGCCAATTCGTTGACGGACCCAGAAGCTAAAAGACGTACTCGGCTAAAGATAATCCATTCTCTGGTGGAGAAATTTGATCAGCAAAATCTCTTGTTTGTGCTTTATTCTATTCCCGTACCGTGATGCCCGGCCACTGATACCTAAGTAGAGCGGGCCATACCAGTATTGAGACATACATCTCCGTCTTCTTGTGGCAGTGTGCCGAATTATCCAAGCGAAACGCCCGGGCCGATTCCGTGTCCCAGACTGGCTGGCTAGCCATCACGCAACGTTGCGAGGACACGCGCAAAGACTTCAGCAGCGGCTGTATTGTGAGGACGCAGGGCCTCAAGCTGCATGCCGTCCTCGGCGAATCTCACTTGAGTTATCTTAAGGTTCCTCTTCTTCAAGACCTGAGAGCCTCCACCTCGACAAGATTCCCTGATGATCCCGAAAACTCGCAAGTCGCCCCGGTGATCAACCACCTGATGAGAGACCTAACGGTAGAGGGACAATGGCTAATGAACAATCTTATCCATTGCGTTCTGCACGTGCGGCAGCTGTGCCAGAGGAAGCTCACCTGGCCCTGGGTTCAACATCCATCCAAGGGGGATGTTCTAACAACCTACCGGGACAGCAATGTTACAAGCCAAAGGGCACAGCTACGGGAGCGTTCACGAACCTGCGACCGTCTGATCGGAGAAGTGTGGATCTCAAGTGGTATTGGGACTAAGAGGCGTTCAGATAACCAACAGCTAGGGAGAGCCGACTGGGCCCTTGTCAAACTTTTCCTGCCAGTGGCCACACCTGCAAATCAATTCCCCGACCCCACCACCGGGTCAATGAAAACATTCAGCCAAATAGGGCCAGTCCCAGGAAGAAACGTCCCTGTTTTCAAAAGGGGCAGAAGTACGAACTTTACAGAGGGTCGGGTAAATGGCCTGCCATCCTTCTGCAAGCTCAGAGGTGTTGGAATCATACACGAAAACGCCGTTGTAGCACATGGCCCGTTTGATCAATTCTCGGATAAAGGTGACAGCGGGTCATGGATCATCGACGAGGACTCCAACCTTGTCGGTATGGTTTGGGGGATGAACACAACGGGGCACTCGCTCTTTACACCGGCCGAGGTACTCAAAATCTGGATCGAAGAAGTGGTATTGCAAGATCTAGGGAAGCATCCGGAAGGTTCAAGTCGCAGCATACGGTTGGTACAGACCCCAGCGCCTGCTGCAGTGCCGCCAGCGGAAACGACGGCGGAAACACAGCCTGTGACGACACCGCCGCTAGCACCAGCAACAATATCAGCGGTAGCACAAGTGACAACACCCGCACCAGCACCAGCACCAGCACCAGCACCAGCACCAGCACCAGCACCAGCACCAGCACCAGCACCAGCACCAGCACCAGCACCAGCACCAGCACCAGCAGTGACACGGGACAGGTTAGAACGCTTGAGAAATGAACCTAGGTACCCAGATAAGGGGAAACGCGGGAAGGGGGACTAGAGTTGACGCCGCGTAACTTTCAGGTCTGCAAGGGGCGGTTAGCTTCAGGCCGTGCAATGACGGCGCGGTTATTCGGGTGCGATGCAGTGAGCTTTCTTGTGCGTTTTCCGTGTCCAAGACATGAAAGACGTGTCAAGGCTTGAAAGGTTTGTTATCTCAAATTCCTCTCATCGAGACTCTGGGGTAGGGACGCTCATAGTGGCCTGACAGAGGGGTGTAATATGTGTTTTAATTTCCGGTAACGTTATCTGCTTTGTCAGATCGACTGTTATTTTTAATGTTGGGTAATATGCACCTACCTAGGCTTACATGCGTGTTTCTACGTCTGATTAATTTCCTTTCGGGTGGCACCGCGTACTGTGATGGTATCATCTTCTAGTCATGATTCGTATCTAAAGTGGTTCAACTTGTCGTAGTCCTAATGTTACCAAAGAAATTACGGGTCCTGATCTTCACGGCTCAGAAACAAAAGTAGGCTTACGGACTCGGATGCAACACAGCAGGACAAAACATACCCAACTCGCCCTCATATCACCCCAATGTTCCATCCCCGCATCTTCCAAGTCCATTGCATCGTAGGTTTCATCAATGTGTCCCGTTTCCCTAGTTTCATTGGGTGGACTTCTCTCTTGCCGGTCAGACGAATCGAGATGTATCTTTTGTGATTACCCAGGTACCTTGGGTACTCAGGTTCAGGTGTTCATGAGTGCGGCACCCGGAAACCGTGAGCTGCGTCTTGTCCAAGCCAACTTACGGACTTCCAGCTTGATTATACTATACAATCTCAGCTCAGGCATTCCCCTATGAACCTCGTAATCAAAAATCCATTGGCAAACAATCTGTGGCAACGTGGTGAAGCCCCGCGGCAAAGTTGGGTGCACCTGACTACACTAAATCTCGCGCCGGTCTACCTCGAAGCGGCAACACCATACTTCACACTCGTCGTGGTAGTCATGGTGATGCCCTGGCCATCCCTCGCCGGCGTCGCCCCTCCAAACACGCTCTCCTCACTCGACTGAGCCTCTGCATGAGTGCCATATACTCGGGTCGAGCTGGCCTGGACCCCATCAACCTTGGCGCGACCCAGCTCGTACGACGTGTCGTTGAACGCTCGGTCGCTGCTCGTCTCGTCGAGAACGGCAGCTTTGTCCTTCCGCGAGGCAACAACCGAGCGTGCAGTGCTGTCGTTGCCCTGGCTCCTCTGCCGCCAGTACCTCGATCCCGCCGGCGTCCTGGCCGACTTGTCACCGGACCGCAGCGTCGTACCCAGGATGCTCTTGAATAGAGGCCGTAGCGAGGGAAGGTTCGCCGCCACGATGCCGACGTTGCACTCGACGATGGTCCAGATGGTGATGTCGCGCGAGTCCCACAGCCAGTCGCCCGTCTTTCCGTAGTTGACGAGATACGGAATCTTCACCACGGCCGCCGCGCAAGCAAACGTGCCGAGACCCAGCGCCGCGAAGAGGGAGAGTCGTGTGCGTCGGTTGACGTTGAGGTGCCACAGCATGGGGACGGGGATGAACAGGGCGAAGGCCAGGTCGGTAAACAGGCTGACGGCCAAGTTGGAGTACGACAGGCCGTGGAGGGTATCTTCGCCCCAGCAATTCATTGGTACCGTTGGGTCCCACAGCGCGCGGATGTCGGTGCACTGGAGTAGCAAGGTCTGTTGGTGAAGGCAATGTCAGCTCGCCTTCTCCCCGTCGTACCCTTGAGGTGCCCGTCATGGCCATGAATAATCAAGTAGCAACGGAGGAGGAAGGAGAAAAACATACAACAACGCACAGGGTAGTCCAAAGCGCCATAAACACCATCAACGAGATGATCAGACGCTTGTAAAAGTTGACGCTAGCGATGCGCAGCAACATGGCGCCGACGGTGAGCTTGACCACACAGATGGCAATGAGATAGATGGGCTGGCTGACAAAGTTGAGCTTCAGGCCCGCTCCCAGCTTCTGCAGCGGAATGTCGCCGAGGTGTCGTCCCGCCCCGTTCACCACCGAGCCCCAGACGACTCCCTCGCCCGAGATGGATAGTGCCATTGCCAAAGTCATGAAGTAGTCCTGGGACCAGCCATGTTAGTGGAGTTCAGCCAGCATCAGGTACAAGTCATCGCAAGGAGTTTTACTTGCATCCAAGCCGGGATTGCGCACCACGATCAGTCTCACATAGGCGCGAGCAAGATACGTGATGAGTGCTGCTACCGTGACCACCATGGTCGCGGCGAGAATCCGACCGCCGTCGTTCTCGGCCGGATTGGACGGGGGCGGGGGCATCGGCGGAGCGGACATGCTGGCGGGTCCTTTGCCAAACCGGCTCAGAAGCTAGATGGGTAGCCCAGGAGTCGCGGGAAGTCAACCTGAAGAAACCAAGCAGGAGCCAAGTGTGGGGAACAGACAAGTTTATTTTCGACGTCTGGGCTGATTCCAGGAACGAAAGCCATCTCTCCAGTCCCGGGCACGCATCCCAAGTCACGAACCACGCAGCCTGTCAACGCGTGTGCATGACTAGCGGCCTGTTTCCAACCGGGATGGGGTTGCGAAGAATGGAACCTGGTCAGGGATGGAGCCTCACCTCGAGGTCCAAGCACCAAGACAAATTCATGTTTTGGCGTATTAGCCTTTTCCGCAGCACACCATGGCCGAGGTCGAAGAAAAAGGGTGACGCTGAGGAACCGTGAGCCTGGATGGCGTACGTAATAGAAGGTCCTGAATCGAGGCTTTCCGTTTCACATCGCGCATGACTCGCTCCATCGCAGGAGTGCCTGAAGCGTCCGGGACCCGACGAACTTCTTTGTGCACGCTTTCGAGAACACAAAGCCCTGGAGCGACGACAATGGTACAGCTGGCGAATCTCGATTCGAAGTCCAATCCCTTTGGCTACATCGAGATGATTGCCGTCTTTCGCTGCGCCGGACCTGGAAACAGTTGGAACGCGACAAGTCCCCGGATGTCTTCCGGACCCTCATTGGCGCGCTTGTTGGTTGACTCGGGGGACTCGGACGCCCAAACCATTCCCTGTAAGGGCCCTGTTGGCGAAGTGCCAATGGGCGAGTGCACATGCGGGCAGGGGATAGGTACCGTTATGGGCGCGCGGAGAATGCCGCCGGCAGCCTGGTACGGATCCGCATGGTGATGTAAAACAGACTATGCCAGGGCGGGCATGTGTGCCGGGCCCAAAGTCGATGTGGTCAAGCTTTTCGACAAGCTTCTGCTCGTCCTGTGCCATTCTCCAAGTGGGAAGAAGCCTCTCGGGGATGCCGGTTCGCTAGCGCAGCGCTATATCCCTAGTGGCCTTGGCGTTGGTGGACTCTCGATGTGTGGTTTTCATTACCTTATTTCAACATCAGAACCCACAGCTGTCTTCCAATTGAAATCATGAATTGCTGCGTGGCGGCAGGCATGACGATGACTCGTGCCGTTCAATAAGCTGGGGAAGCAGGACCCCAGGTTTCTCAACTTTCCAGAAGGCAAAGCCATCGCCGGACCAGGGGGGGCATCGTCGAGCCAGCGAGGAAACATGAACAAAGGGTTCCGCAACTTGCCCTAATAACTGAGACAGTCACATCACTGACCAAGCACAGCTACAGCTAGTGGAGCGCCATGACAAGAACGGATTTGGCAAAAAAAACATCTGGGCACGAACACTGCATGCCTTCGGCCCGAGGGAGAAGCGGAAGACAAACTCAGCCGCACTGGTTCGCCCGAACCAGGCCAACGAGCGCACTGGAAATTGTCCTTTTCCATATGGCAGTCCCCTTTCGACATGGGTGCCTAATGCTATGGCGTGAAAAACAGGTAATCATCCCCGGCCCAGGCCCCTCACCAAGCCTCAGACAAGGTGCTTTTTGGTTATTATTGATCTTAGCCGTGATGTGACCAAAATGAACACAACTCGAAAAGTCCCCAACACCACTAACCCCCACAAATAAGAGTCTCTAAAGGGCAGACCACATCTGCGTTTTATTACGGTCACTCAGTTGAGTTAAAGATGTTATCAGGGTGTGTTGCATTGGGGTGATTCGCGATTTCTTTCGGTTGAGTCGCATCGCGGCTACGCATCCCTCGAAATCATAGGGGTCACGGTGCCCCCCTTTAGATATGAAAATTGCTGTATTAGTTGAGTACGGAAAAGTTACACTATTTCTCCATAAATGATTGGACCTAGAGCGTGTTCCCGATACTCATGTAACCTGTGGGTGGGATGGTGGAATGGGAGAGAGAAAACCGGGCAATCGGTTGGCTCGAAGCCAACCTCCACCATGGTTGACGTCGGCGGGGCAGAGTCTGAGTCGATGTTTGCCAACTGAGCGGGACAGGATAGAGCACATTGTAACGCTATCCAGAGAATAGGTGGACATTTTAGCCAATCCAGCAATTCCCCTCCAGCGTCACGATCAAATCCCCATTCCCCCACGCGGCGTAAAACGCACCAATCCCAATGCATTCCGCCCTAGTCTGCCTGTGACGCATGTGTCCCTCACATCCAGCAGGCAGTTGTTTAGGATGCCAATAAAGCCCCCAGAGACATGAACACAGAGGCTTGCCGCGTTGGGGACGGTTGAGTAACCCACGGCCGCGATGCGCAGGTGGCCAGTTTGGCTATTCCTGAGTTCTCAAAACGTTGTCCGGCCGCCCTGTACGCGACACCATTGGGTGCTAGGCAGGTTCTGCAAGTAAAGTATAGCACCGAGGGACGTCAACGGTGAGGAAAAGACCCGGCGGGCCTCCACACCTGTCAACCCATCGCTTGCCGAGCGTGTGGGCCGACGGGTTGGGGGAGATGGCTCCGGCGGGAGGGCCGAGGAAGGGCTCGAGCTCCGTCGATGCCGTGGCGATGTCTACGCCCTGGTGGTGCAAGGCGTCGGCCATGTCGGCGATCTGGTCGACCATGTCTTGGAAGGTGAGACCGAGGTCTTCCATTGTGGGCATGCCGGGCCCTACGGAGACGGTGAGGTCTTGGCCGGCGTAGTAGGCCTGGACCTCCTCCCTTGTCATGGCGAGGGCGAGGGACGCGTGGAGGAGAGTGACGAATAAACGAACCATTTTGTATGTGATTTGCGGATGCGATGAAGGCGAGGTTTGATGTATGGATTGCGCGGTGGGGGGGAGTTCGAGTCCTTTGTCGTGCACTCCGATTTGTACTTGTATCCCTTCGCGCACTGTCCATGTGGTTCCGGAATGGGCAGAAGACGTGGTTAGTGTAATGAGACGGATTCTACCGCGCGCAGGAAGGTGTGGAATTGTAGCGTCGTAGTCGCATGCGTGATGGGATCCGTCTGCTGCGTGATGCTCCAAGCTGAAGGATTTGGGGATAAGTGTGAATCTGAGGACGTTTCTGGTCCGTGGTTGTGATGAAGCGTCGCGTGTGTTGGTTGCCCCTGGTAAACCGTTGCACGGGACCTCCCCTGAGCCTCCGACCTGCAGTAGCTAGCGACATGGGTGCTCGCCAAGGGATGACAGCTCCTGAATTGAATCTTAAAATGAGGCGGCAGAACAAGGTAAACCGACCCAGCGCTTGCGTCCCAACAACAAAGTCAAATGACCCATTCACCGCACTTCCAATTCCGACCTACCATACCCTCCAGCCCCCACTCTTAGCATTCCTTCGTCCGCCTCAGCCGCCCTCAAGGCGCCCCGAGCTTGAGTCCATCCCACCACAGGTGTCGGAGTAGCATATATCCCGTACCCGGAGCCCGCAGCCCCGTCATGTGGCGGAAGCGCCCGAGGTGGAATGGAGTTCACACTTGTCGGGCTCACAGGGTTCGCCAAACCCGACCCAACGGAGCTCGGGGAACCCACGCCGCTGAGCGTCTCCGGTTGCAGGTCATTCGGGCCGTGACTCAAAGTGCTGATGTAGGGAAGTCGACCCCCCCGGTACCGCCGGATGAAGATGACGGCGAGAATCAGGGCGAGGAGGCCAGCGAGGCCGGCGGAGACGCCGATACCGACTTTGGCGCCAGTAGAGAGTGTTCCGACCCCTGATTGGGTTTCCTCCGGGCCGCGAGATGGTGAAGAGGCGGTGGCGCTCATTGACGGTGCGGTTGTTGGCGATGCTACTGTCGGGAGATCGGATTGTTGCCACTGAAGCTGGACGACGTAGTGCATGAATATGGGACTCGTCGTGCTCAGGGTGGCGAAGCTCGCGGTATGAGTCCCCGTCACCGTTTGCGACAGCGTGAAGGGAAGATTGGATGCCAGCGTAATGGTTGTAGTAGTGGTGGCGAAGAGATAGGCCGATCCTCCGCCGTGGCCGCTGCAGCCGTAGACGCCGATGGTCGTGGGGGTGTTGATGGTTCTCCAGCAATATGGTAGGCTTTCCAAATCCAAATCGTACCCAAACAGACAGCAAAATGCGCCTGTCTCGCCCACGGCAAGAGTCGACAAGGGATACAGCATGTTCAGATAGCTTGACCTCGTGGAAGGGTAAAAGTCGAGCTGTGTCGTGCGGGATGAAATGACGAAGAAGCCCGTTGTGGCCGTCCCATCGCGGAAGAATGATCCCGCCGTGGTGTGGCCGGAGGGGCAAAGCAGCCCCGGGCTGTAAAAAATGCCGTAGAGATCCATGGCGGTATCGACGTTCTGAGGTGGGTAGCAAGTCCTCCGACACACATGATGTTCTGGAACGAAGAAGAAAGTACCCCCTCCCCAGTCCCCCGACCGAAACTGCATATTGTTACAGTCACTCGGGGGAGTGAACGTTGTCGTCAAGGGGTGGCGGATGCTTGAGTTTCGGGGCATGTTGAGTGAATTGTCCGTGTCTATGTTCACGCGAAACACGATGTCGAGAGGGGGGCTCAGCTTGGTGTGCAACTCGAGGCAAAGAGCGGCTTTAAACACCGCTTTGAATGCATGTCCTGCGTCTGTTGACTGGTTGTGATGCAGATGCAGGATGTCTCATTCCAGGCCAATCGTCGGGATTTGCCGTCTGCAGAGGGTAGCCCATGAGGATCTGGCCGCCTTGGCAGCTGAACATCTCAAAACTCACACCTCTCTGGTTCGCTAGTGAAAGCGAGGCTTGCAGCGTCGGGCATGGTGATGGCTGCAGAACGCCACAGTCGTCACCCTAGGCACCAGTCGCAGAAGCTTGGTCTAGACCCTCCATCGCTCTTCATCAGATGTCGACCTTGATCGGAATTTTCTTGCTTGCCACAAAGTCCAAATGTCGTTGAATGGCAGCCTCGGTCAAAAGACACCTCTCCACCTCATCGACTCTTCCCTCCGCGCCGAGAGCAGTTCGTTCCCGAGAGAGTACAGCCTTCGCTATGCGAAACGCAGGGACGAAGCACAGTGGAGCAACTCCAAAAATGTTCCCATCCGAGCTGTAGGGAATCATGTTGACAATCGCTTCCACATGGGACGTGAGCGCGGTACGGTGCTCTCTGAGCTTGGTGCTATGGTTGCTGTCTGATTCTCCCTGACAACGAGGCTTGATGAGAAGCATGCCGGGAGGGTTGATGAGCTGTTGCTGCTCCCTGATAATGTCGAAGAGTAAGAGGCGAAGGGTGATGGCAGCTGTGCGGCAAAGACTGGTAAGGTTGTACTCCAGCGGCCTCCCCCAAAATGGACCTTTCGCAGCCGTTTCGGGGTCTTCATGTGCTTTTGCAACATTGCCTCCGATCTTGTTCATCATGGAGTTGAGAACGGGTTCCAGGCGCTCAAGCACAGCTTTCCCTTCCTCTTCCATTTGCTGAAGCAAGAACATACTAGGAGCTTTCGTCAATCTGTCGGAGAACTGTGCTGCGAGATTGGAGATGGTGATCAGATGGTCGAGGATGAAGTCAAGATAGTGTATTGGGCCCACTGCGACTCCTGGTTCTGACCCGTTGTTCCATGGTATCAGGCTGGGGTCAAGATTTCGGAACCGTTGCCATTGCTGCCCCGAAAGAAACGTCGGATGCTTCGACGAGACGGATTCGAGCAGCTGAAGGGCAAGTCAGAACACCGCCAAAGAGACACAACTCTGTTGAACTTACAATGAACAAGCGGACCAACGTGATTACCTGAAGGCTTCGTGGCAATTGGAAACCTTGGGGCCCTCGCCATTGAAGAATATTTGCCAAGCCTCGGACGTGCTTCTGCCAGACGGTCCCTTGGGGGTTCGTGGCGAGCTTCAAGAAATGAGCAAGAGTGAGCCAACACGAGCCAAATCCAACGCACCTCCCAGAATGCCAAATATAGACATGCAAAGACCAGCTGCATGATTTCCTCCTCCTCGATGCTATCGATGCCGACACGCTGAATCTGAGCCAGCCTGGATGACATCGATCTGAGAGCCTTGATGTATGGCGAAATGCTTTCCTGGACGAGGCGCGGCGAGGCATTCAGCTTGCCGAAATGGTTCATGACAAGAGCCTCGGCCGCGTACGGCAACGGGTTGCTGCCGTCGCCAAAAGGGGAGGGGTCAAGCAAAAGGCCGAAGTACCGTTGGCAGGTGTTGATCATGACGAGGGTCTGAGGTGGTTGTTTGCTTCTGTCAAACTGTGAAAGGAAGAAAGAAGCATAGATTAGTCGAGGGTCGGGCGCAAGCGGTTGTTGGAGGGAAAGTGCCGGGGTTTCTGTGGTTGAGCTTGACTGCTTGTGGATCGACGCAGGAGAGTCGGTGGAGGAGGCGACGCCGGGCGGCATCCACCCTTCGTTCATGAAGACAAAGTCGCCGCGACGGTAGCCGCGACAGGTCTGTTTTCGGCGCTCGCATGCTTGGCAGGCTGGCCGCCTTCCATCTACAAAGAGGGAGAATGATTAGCTTTTCTCTTCATTTTCATTTGGTTGCTGGCAACGGTGTTGGGTGGAATGAGGGGAAGCAAACCGCAGCGCGTCTTCCGCATCGTGCAAGTGATGCAACCTTTGGAACGAGGGACTGGTCGCAGGGGGGGCATCTTCACCTCGCCCCCGATGCGCGGGCTTGTCATCGGATTGATGGCGAGGGACATCGTTTTGGAAGGCACCGCGATGCCGAGTCTCGGATTCCGAGCAGCGGTTGTTTTGTCTGGAGAGCTCGGTGGGGTCACAAAGGCCGAAGGATCACTTATACCGTGGGCTTCCTCTCGACCGCGCTAAACCGTTTTCGGCAGGCAACGCGATCCCTGCTGTGCGACCTGAGGCATCCAGAGCAAGCACCGTATTTTCCCAGGTCGATAAAAGGTCGTACTTGCCATGACTTTGTGAGCAGATGGAAGAAATTTCTGGCATACTCCTCATCTAGTCCTCCATCCGAGCTCGAGACATGTCTTCGCAGATGGATGCAAACGATGCCTGCGTCCCCTTGCCGGAAAAGGGCAGTGGAGAGAGATCCCCTCAGCTGCCCCCCGAACCAGACCCAGAAGCAAACTATCCATCTCCCTTCCGCCTTAGCTTGATTGCAATTGGCCTCTGTCTTGCGGTTTTTCTTTTTGCCTTGGTCCGTTCTACCTCACCCCATCCCACAGAGTCCTCAAAGTGCATTCCTTCTGACAAGCTTCAGGACCAAACCATCGTCGCCAATGCCATCCCCAGGATCACGGACGAGTTCGGCAGCGTTTCCGACATTGGATGGTACGGCAGTTCCTTCCTCCTCGCCACCGCTGCATTCCAGCTGTTCTACGGCACGGCCTATTCCTACTTCTCCATCAAGTACACCTTTCTCTTCGCCGTCGGCATATTTGAGCTGGGCTCCCTCGTGTGCGCCCTCGCCCCAACCAGCACCGCCCTGATCATCGGCCGCGCTGTTGCCGGACTTGGTGGCTCGGGAATTGTGGCCGGAGCTCTCGTCATCATCGCCCACTCGGTCCCACTCCGCACCCGACCCGTCTTCCTCGGCGCCATCGGCGGCATGTTCGGTATCGCCTCGGTGTCCGGCCCTCTGCTCGGCGGCGTTTTCACTGATCACCTCACTTGGCGATGGTGCTTTTGGATTAACCTGCCCTTGGGAGCCGTCACTATCGCCGCCGTTGCTGCCTTCTTCAAACCCCCAGTGCGACCCGCTGTGGACAATCTGCCGTTCCTCACCAAGATCAAAGCCATCGATTGGCTGGGTATCGCTTTGTTCATCCCATCTATTGTGTGCCTACTCCTTGCTTTACAGTGGGGAGGTTTGGCATACCCGTGGAATGACGGCCGCATCATCGCCCTGTTCGTGTTGTTCGGGGTACTGGGGATTTTATTCGGCGCCGTTCAATTCCGCAGGAAGGAGAGGGCGATAGTTCCATACCGCATCATTACTCAACGGAGCATTGCCGCTGCCGCGTGGTTTGCGTTCTTCAACGGCGCCGCTTTCCTGGTTCTGGTCTACTACACAGCGCTGTGGCATCAAGTTGTCAAACAGACGAGCGCGGTCGATTCCGGTCTCCGTCTATTACCCATGATTGTTGGCGTTGTTCTCATGATCATGGTGTGCGGCGGACTGGTCACAGCTTTTGGGTATTGTACGGTCCCCTCTTGACCAAAATTGTGTGGAAACTAACTTGCTACCAGACGCTCCGTTCATGATTCTGTCGTCCATACACGCGCCCATCGGAGAAGGCTTGATGTCAACTTGGACGGTTGACGCATCATTCGCCCAGTGGTTTGGATACGAAGCGCTCGCGGGCCTCGCCATTGGCATGGGCCTGCAGCAGCCCGTAATGGCAGTCCAGACTGTCCTGCACATCGACGACGTGCCGATCGCTTCTTCGCTTGTGGTCTTTATGCAGACTCTCGGAGCCGCCATCTTCCTCTCTGTTGGTCAGTCCGTGTTCGGCAACAAACTGGTCACGAATCTCGAAGCCCAGTTGGGAGGGCGTACTCCCGACTTTAACCCCGCCGACATTTTCCGAACTGGAGCCGGAGCAACAGATATTGTTTCCAGACTTCCCCAACAGCTCCGGGTTCCAGTTCTGGAGGCCTTCAACGATGCCATTACGCATGTTTTCATTGTCAGCATCTGTGCGTCGTCACTCACCATAATCGGGAGTCTGGCCATGGAGTGGAGGAGTGTGAAGAAGGCGAAGGGGTCGGTAGTGTCTGGATGATTGCCCTACTCTGTTTGCATCGACATAGCCCATCGTCCACAAAGGCCTTATTTGGCCGGGTTCTTGTTGCCAGTTCGATTTTCATCGGGTAACCCCAGCAAAGAGAACTTTGAAGCGGCTGTGCTGGAGGACCAGGACAGAGGCAACAACAGTCAATGAAGCCAGAAATACACGTTGTCAGACAAGCATTTGCGTTTCATTCGTTGGTGCGTAAACGTTTTTGTCTGTTTGGGTCATCAGCAACTGGTGCCGCAGCATTTGTCTGACTACAGCTTGGCGCGCCGAGCTTCCATCTCTTTGTTCTCTTCTTACCCGAAAGGGAAGCCGCTCATGTCAGCAACCCCCTGGGGTAGCTAACCCCGTTGGTCGGTTCGTTGGTAGGACGCATTTGCTCCTCCCTATACGTTGCGGCTGCACAAGCTGAGTGGGACAGCATGATCTAGTGCCACCGCTTTGCGGTTCATGGCAGCTTACCACATCCGCGAACCGCGGCCAATGGAGTCATTTTGTGCAGCGATGAGAGTTATCTCGTTGTTCCAAAGACACCAGGAGTTGAGCGACATAAGAAGACACGGATCCCACACATTAATTCACACCAAATCCCAGCACAACCTCAACCTTACCACTGGAAATCACACCTACCGTGATAACAGCCCACCGATATCCCCAACCACCAACCCCTTGGACCCAATTTCCCCAAACCTCACTGGCAACCAACCAACCAACCCTATTCCAACATGTACAAACACGCCATCCTCCTCGTCGCTCTCAGCGCAACCACCCTCGCATTCCCCTGGCCATCCCTCCCAGCTTTCATCCGCCCCTCCCACCGCACCCGCCAATCCGGCCCCGGCATCGGCCAATCCAAAGTGGACATGGTCTTCTACCCGACCCAAGACAACTGCCTCGACGACATCGACAGCCTCGACTTCATCACACTCGACGAAACATGCAGACCTCTTCCTTCCAATTTGCAGTTCGATGCCTTTGTTTTCGTCGATCCCGATCTTGAGCCCGAGTGTCGCGTTTTTTTTGCGACGCGATCGGATTGTCAGGTTTTGGAGACGAGGCCCGAGGTGGTGTTTGATGTTGTGGATGGGGAGTGTCATGCGGTGAATGGAACTTTTTCGGAGAGGTTGGGGCCGAGGTTGACGCATGGGATTGTTTTTTGTAGTTAGGGGGTGAGAGAGGAGGGTGAGGAAGGAGGTTTGGGTGGGACGTGGGATGGAGATGGGCGGTGGGGAAGAATAGGGGTAACGCCAACGTGTCCAAACCTCTCAGGCTCTCGATGTCAATGAAATCACATTCCTTGTGTACGCTCCGAGCTTCTGGGGCATTGTTACATAAGCCCCACTCTCCAAACATAAACGCCAAAACCCAAACCGTATGTATGCATGTTGCCCAGTTCATTCCTCCTCACGGCCAAGCAACCACCTCACCTCCCCCTCGGCAAGATTGATCTGCCCTTCCTCTGCGACCTTGGCGCAATGCACGCTCCCAATCTTCTTCCCGTCGCGAAGGACGAGGAATCTCGAGTCGGAATCTTCAATGTCCAGTGATTTGACAATGTCTTGTGATTCAGCGAGGTTGAGCGTGTAGAATGCGGCTTCGGGGTATTTGCTGGCCCATCTATGGCGAGGTTAGTCTTGGTTGCATCGGATTGATGCTGCATTAATCGCATACTGTGTCATGATGGCCTTGATGGGCTTTTCGTCTGAGTTGGAGGTGAAGCAATGCACGACGGCAAGGTGGTCTCTCTCATTGAGGACGCGCTTGACTTCGTCGCTATGAGTGGGAGACGTCAATTGTCAGCAAAGTTATATTTTTTTCCGGTGATTATCGCGGTGAAGCTCACCTTGTCAGAGTCTTGACTGGCATGATTTCTGGCGTTGAGTGATTGGTTCTGTTGTATTTCTGCCCGTGATGTCTTTGATGTTTTGATGTCTTGAGTGGTATTGATGAGGAAGCGAAAATCTGGGGTAGTCCAAAATCCGGGGAAGTGCGACTTAAATAAACAAAAAAAGCAAATGCTTGTAACCTTATCCTAACATCCAAGAAAAACATCCGGGGGCCGTCACCGAGGTCAGCAGCTGTGGCCTGATCCTCAGCTTCAGCTGTTCAATCGCGTGGTGCGAAATCAGGTCATGTTTCAAATGCCGGGTGGAGCGCGGACAAATGGAGAGGTTTCACAACAGCCAGTCACCTGACCCCACCCCCTTTTCGACTCCTCCAGCCAAGCGAAAATCACCCCCCAATCGAATCAAAATAGGCCACAATCCCCCCCTGCCTCTCCAAAAACACCTTTTGCGCGTTCCAGTACGCCTCATCCGCCGCCTCCCCTTGGCCCGTCGGACTCACCACCTTCACCTCCTTCTCCTCCATCTCAACATCATACTCACTCCAATACACCTCGGGCCCCAGCGGCGTGTACCCCCTCCCATCACCCCCTTTAACATCAAACCTCATCCCCTTCTCATCCGCCTTATACGCCCCCGGAAACTTCACCCCCTTCGGCGTCGCATCCCCTCCCTCCGTAACCCGCACATTGAAACAAGTCATGTAAAACTGCGCAGCCACAGGCAACAGCTCAAACCCCGGCGCCGTCCCCAGCGAGAAATGCAGCGCCGCGATCTCATGCCGAACGATATACGTCCCCGACTTGACATCCGCTGGTATCGTAGCCGTAAACGTATTATTCGCCTGCACCATGCGGATGTTCGCCCACACGCCATTCTCATCGACGGTATCCTCTGCAAATTTAAAAAATTCCAGCTCGTTGACGTTTACTTTGGAGACGTCCCCCGTGTAGGGCGCCATCCACGCGGTGATGGGGCCTTTGTGGGATTGTAGCCAGTTCGACCAGTGGAAGGTCATGGTGCTGCCGGCGCGGACTTCGGCGATGGCGCTGGGGGCGGGGCTGCGGCCCATGTTGCAGGCGAGGTTGGGGGAGCTGATGTTGATGATGGGGCCGACGATGCCGCCGCCGTAGGCGATGCGCGCGGGGGGAGGGTTGAGCCAGGGGTCGATGGCGACGTCCCAGCCGGGGTATCTGTTGGAAGTGTGTTAGTCCATGATGTGGGCGGGCGGAATGAGAGGTTCGGGAACTGACATGGTGTTGTCGGCAGTTACCCGGTAGATGTATCCGTGCCCGAGGGCATGGCGCGCAGTGGCGAGGGCGAACACGAGTTGGGAGGATTTCATGGCGTTAGCAGGCACTACGAGTGCAGCTCGACCCAAAGAAAAGGAGTGCAAGAGGAACAACAGCCATCTCACCAGGGCGACGCTCATAGTTTTCATATATCCTCCATTAAACAGCGGGTCCAATGTTGAGAAGACCGACAGCAGGCTGTTTTGGTGCCGTGATTTACCCCGCAAACCCAGAGATCAATTGGACCCGAGCTCGGGAATTTTCAACATCCAATGTCAGCTGGCATCTATATTGCCGGCTCGGTGTCGGATGTTTCCCAGTTCCGCGGTACCACTTGCTGCTGCTGTTGCTGCCTTTGCCCAGAAGAAGGTTTTGTGTGGCTCCTTCCGGATTGCACCCCAGGAGAGCGTGTCCAGTCCGCAACAGCATGCAGCCGGCACTTCTCGACCACTAGAACACCGGATACTAGCTGGGGCCGTCATCTGCCTGTGCCAAGCTAGATGGCTCTGAGCCGATTTGGGGGCTGGACATCAACATTGCTGGCGATGGAGGCAGGCAAGCAAATCAAGGGAATAATCGTCCATGGTCGGGACGCGCGCGTTTGGAACCTGGGGGCCGAGGCGATGCTCGTGCCTGCCAATACTCGGAGCTTGCTGTCAGTAACACGGGGAAGGCGCGAAGCATGTGAGTTGGTATTGTGGGGTCACACAACCAAGACTAGCCTGCGCCAGGGCGCAGGATGCGTCCCTCTCAAACCTCCCAACTTCTGCCAAAATGAAAAGCCTGCATGCACTTCTGACCGCAACTGCAAGGCTACGATACAATCACCCCCAACTCATTTACATTTTCTTATTTCTTTCTTTGTTCACTCTTCGCCGAACTGGCAACGCCCGTGCTGGGGCAAGGACATCATCGCCTACTAGGTGTGATGCCGTGCTAGTTGAGGGCTGACTGATTGAGGCGGGTCCAGGGGATCCGCGTGCCCCCCGCCTTATTTTTTCGTGTTGTGGATTGAATCTTTCGTTATGTATGAGGATTGGCTGACGTAGAAGCTGGCAGACTTTCGGTGTATTATAACGAGTGCATCATTATCTGCACTTTTATCGGAGATTATCTTGCGGCTTTTGTGTGCCATTAGGGGACGATCGGGCTGTAAGTCATACTCAGATAACTATTAGAGCCTGTTTTGATCTGGTTTATTGATGATATAATAGCGGCGATAACTATTAAACAGCATCTGTCGAGGAGGGAACTGTTCGCTGCGGATAGCAGACTGGAGACATAAACATAACTAAGCAGAGCAGGTAGAACGCCCATTTACCAAATTTCGCAACATTAATCAGGATTGACTCACAATTTGATAGCTTTATCCGTAAAAGGTCTGCCCCTAAGTTGAGTTCGGTGGTACCAGCTAGAACCATCTCCCGAGACGCAAGATCTTCAACCTCCTCCAATTCCACCATACCAACCTGTAACAAGCACTCCATCCACACCGCCATGTCCATTCATTCGTCACGGAGTCGCGTTCGTACAGAAGCTCTTATACCCCTCGCCGAATTCCTTTTGGCACTCGGCATTCGTAAACACTTCGCCACTCAACGCCTTGCTTAGAATGCACTGTATTCAACACGTCAGTGCAGCCCAGAACGATGAGAGATGTGCAAAAAACAGCGGAAGAAACACCGTGCAGCCCAGGACTGTTTGACGAAAGATGCGCAAGGTGCTCCCCTTACCACACGTTGCCTAATTTCCTCCGCGCCCAGAAACAAGCGGTAATCGTCCCTGCCGCCAGCCTGGGTACAGAACGGCTGCACCACATACTCCTTTTTGGACGGGTTGTTGCAGTTGCACATTTGCATGGGCGGTATGAGATCTCCGCCAAAACCGCCCGGCCAGGTGGGAGAGGGGTAGAAGCCTCCGGCCGGCGCGGGGATGGCGGAGGCGAAGCCGATGGCTCCGATGGCGATGATGGCGATGATGGAGTTTTTCATGGTAGGATAAATGGAAATGGTAAGGGTAATGGAATTTGGGTTGAGGGATGCGAAATGGGGAGATGGAGCGAAGTATAAAGGTGGCCGTTCATATATAGGTACCTATCTGGTTCAAATTCTCCCGGAATTTGGATCCTGATTCGTCAGGTGTGGGGGGTCCAGCCTCCCGACCCAACTACCGCCCGCATCATCCGATCACCCTGTCCCCCTCGTTCCGGTGGGATGGCCGCAAAACACACAGTTGTCACGCTTCTATTTTTGCACATGTTGCAACCCAGGTATTTAATGTTTTGCGATGGTTGGCTGCATCATAATGTTCCCCCCGCCCCGCTTCCGCATTTTAGATATCAGCCTGTCTAGGTGATGCCGCGGACTCCTTGCGAGAAGATGGGAAGGTTTGGACTTGGGATCTTCTACCCCGCCCCAGGAAAACCGGGCATACACCAAACCTGCTAAAAGTCGAATCCTGAGCGGCTGGCCCTTATAAGGTTGCTTGTGTGCCCGTATTGATTTCTTTACCAGATACTCCCCGCCCGCAACTCTTGCCTCGACCAGCTTAACAGTAACACCTTCTAGCAGGCTGCGATCTCGACATTCAAGATGCTGCTCTTTTCAACCATTTTCATGTCTCTCCTTCCAACCACATTTGCACTTCCGCAATTCTTTCCCCCCTGCGAGTTGTATGTACCTCATTTGTGGCAGAACTCTAATGACGGGCACTAACAATGTTCTAGACCGGTTTGGGTTGTTTGCAGTTGTGCAGACGCAGAAACTGGAAAACGGGAAACGGAGCCACTCTGCGCACAAGGCCAAGGAAAAAGCATAATGCATTATCCCCAAGGCTTCGGCGGACCAAGGCAGCTGGGGGTATGTTACTCTCTCCGTTTCCTTATATTTTTCGACCTTGGAACTAATGTTAGAGGTGTGTTTATAGTGTATGTCTAGTGTCTCAACAATTCTGCACACTTGCGCCTCCCCTTTTGCACCGATCCCTCAACCTACCGTTACTCCGTTGGAGGAACTGTTCTCCGATAAAAACTGCGCCAGAAGATTTGGCACGGGGTATCGGCAGAACTGTTCCAGGGAAATGGTTGTATTTACCGATTAGTATTATCTTTTGGCACCACAAAGTGTGGAATGGCAGGTACGATAAGGGGGACAGACTTTTTGAACCGCGAGGGATTCCCCCAAACAATGATATTGTTGGAATGTGATTGCTTACCACAACAAGGCGGCTCTCCATTGTAGCAGTGCGCCAAACAATCGCCGCTTTCTCATTTGTCATTTTCCCGCCCGTCTCTGCATTGCGTTGATCAGCCCCGCCGTGTGCACAACTTTGTCGTGGCAAATCGGGTTCTGCATGACTACCTACCTAGACTAGCCACATTCGGCGCCCCCACACCGTCCCGCATTGGACCTCAACCCAACAACAAACACGGGGTTCAAGTTTTGCAGCAAGTCCTCGCGATGTGGTTGATCAACGTTCACACCTACCAACTCGAGCCATTCTCAGGGTCCAACATTCCACCTTATGCTATCTTTTCTCACACCTGGGGCGACAACGAGATATCCTTGGCCTAGTTCTTAAACATTAATAATACGATAATGATACGATGTGTAAAAAACAGCGTGAGAAACACTTCTCTAGTGTTTTTTCATAGAGTAGAATTTACTAACTTAGCTCCACTAAATCTATACGTTATAACACGGCCTAAATTATATAAAAACCTTACTGGGGCTGGGGCAAACCCCTTGAACCTGAACACTTTCGGCACGGCTTCTTCGCATCGTCCCCGGCGTGCTTTGAAGGGTGCCAGGGACTGACGCCTTGGCCCAACTCGGGCGCTGGGACATCGATTTCCATAACGAACCGGGGGCTTCAGATGAAGTTGCCTGCCGTCCACACGCGGACAGTCGGGGAAGCCGCTCTGCTTCGGTGCAGCAACGAGTCCTCTCATCAGGCTTGATGACACCGGCGCCAACGTGCTTCGGGAGGGCATCGATCGCTACGCGCGAAGTGTGAAGCCCCCGACGGGCCATCCATACGTCAACGACGGCTTCTTCTTTTCGGCCGTCTACCTATCCAAAACAATCCGCATCACGCACCAGCCTTGGTGGCCCACCGCCCTGTTATCGCAGTCTAAAAAGGTAGCTTCTTCGTACACAACCTGCCGGCGCGCTTCTCCATCGTCAACGCCTGGCCGCTCGACGAGTGGTTGCCCCTTGACAACGGAATCTTCCTGGGCGACGGCAACCCCAAGTAGCCACGCTTCTTCTGCCTGAGATTCTGCCTGAGATTCCTGCGGCATGAAATTATCATTGCGCTGCTATAGCAGGAAGTGTCCGATACATGGAGATGCGGCGTGGCGAAGCGGCGCATGCGGTTTGTCGGCGAGACGATGCGGCACCTGCTGAAGAAGGAGCTATCCGAGTTGGAATTCGGAAGTCGAGTGTCGCTCGAGTCACTGCACGTGACGCTGCACATGAAGGTGTCGATGCGTGAGGAGTCGGTGTTTGGCAAAAAAATAATGGTGATTACGCTGCGCGAAAGCTTGTCGGGTTGGTCCGGGGAAATGATGGCGGAGGTTAGGTGGTTCTTCACTCGTTATGTATGGCTGGAGCCCTTACCGTATTTGCTGCGGTATCTCTGGAGAGAGTTTTTTACGTTGGAAGTGCGGTCGCCAGGCGAGGAAGGCGGAGGTGGTTGTGAATTTGCAGGATTTGGAATTTCAGGCACCCACTCTCAGTGACGGCGGAAAATTGGAAATGGAAGCGACACGTGGGGGCGCCTGCGCAAATCCTGCCTGGGCTCCTGCTGAGCTCCTGCCTGAGGCAATCAAGCCGAGCAAACCAGACGCCATTTCGTGAGGCAGCCAACCCCGCTTGACTCACCATCCAGATCCTCATTCAACCACCGACATTTTGACCCTGAGGGGTTGAGTCGTTCAGCCTACCATCACCGTGACTGTACAGCCACCACGCGCATCACTCACTTTTGCTTCCTAATGTACCTTCTCAACACATCCACGCTCGACCTCCACTATTTTGCCGACCATGCTCCTCCATACGCCATCCTCTCGCATCGATGGGGAGCCGAAGAAGTGTCGTTTCAGGACGTAAAAGAGAGGACCGCCGACACAAAAGCCGGATACAAGAAGTTGGAGGGCACGTGTGCGCTGGCCAAATCGCACGGACTCGACTTCGCTTGGATCGACACCTGCTGTATCGATAAACACAGCAGCGCTGAGCTCTCCGAGGCGATAAACTCCATGTTTCTCTGGTATCAAGAGGCCACTGTTTGTTACGCCTACCTTGATGATGTGCCGCCCCGGAGCGCAGAAGTCTTGTCGCCCCCGCCCGATCCGGGCCTTTTTGGCTGGAAATTCCAGAAAAGCAAGTGGTTCACCAGGGGATGGACTCTTCAAGAACTTCTCGCCCCTTCCATGGTTATATTTCTGAATGAAGCATGGGAGGAGATTGGAACGAAGGAATCCCTATCGGAGGTCATCAGCCAGATTACCAACATCCCGGAGGCTGTGCTCCTAGGCATCGAGAGCATTGACGAGGTCTGCATCGCAACAAAGATGACGTGGGCCGCATACCGCGAGACGACGAGAACCGAAGACATCGCCTACTGCCTAATGGGGATTTTCAACATCAACATGCCCGTCATGTACGGTGAACGCGAGAGGGCCTTTTTAAGGCTCCAAGAGGAGATCCTAAAGGTCACTGACGATCACAGCATTTTTGCGTGGAATCAATGGCCTGGTTTCCGCCCACGGCAGTCAGAAGCTGGCAACGCTACTCACCTCGCATACTTTCCCGCCGAGTTCACTCTGGAGGGCCAAACCGTTCCGTCCGATGTGGTTGGTCTAGACTCTCCCTCCCATAAGGGGCAGGACGAGGACGAACTCTTCGACAAGTCCATTTTCGTGGACAACCAAGGCATTCATCTTAAACTCCCTCTTATCCAGTCATTCTACCCGCCTTCTTCCGACCCCGACGAGGAGTTCGATTACGTCCTTCTTCTCCCCTGTCTGCGGGTGGTCCACGGCGTCACAGTGTCGCAGCGCCGTCTCGGCATCTCTCTCACCCGGCTGGAAGATGGAACCTACGCCAGAGAGGGCATCGTGTCCCTGACAAATGAGCAAATAAGGGACTGTACCGTGGTCATGGGAGACAGCACGGCCGCGAGAACATGCATCAAGCGTGTGCATCCCATGCGTCGGAGAGCACTGCACCTTGTCGATGCCGCGAGGGCCGGGAGAACTACAGAGATTCGATTTCTCCTGGGTCGCGGTGTCAAGGATGAGTCCGTCTACGCGCCTGAGGACGATACTCTGCATCAGCTCTTCGAATGGAATCCTAGAACGTCGGCTCTAGTGAGACAAGGACTAAGGCCGACAGCACTCACGCATGCTGTTTGGGAGGGACATTGCGATGTTGTGGAGGAGCTTCTCAAAACCCCGAGCGGCCGGGAGCAACTTTTGGGCGCAGCCGGTGAAGGGCTTCTAGCATTGCCCGCCATGGTCGGTAATATCGCGATGGTCGACTTTTTGCTCCGGGAGAGGTCCGACAAACCAGAGTGGCTTGGACACATTCTTGGAGACGCGTCACAATGGGGCAACCATTCCGTCGTTCTCTTGTTGCTCTCACTAGGCGTCGAATGCAATGCAAGGCTGCCCTGGAAAGAAGGACGCACTCCGTTATCAGTGGCTGCAGAGGGAGGCCATGTGTTGATCATGGAAGAGTTGCTAGATCACGGCGCGGATGTTGACGCGGCGGACGACAATGGCAGGGTAGCCTTGTCTTGGGCAGTATACGACAGGAACGACCGCTCGTTTTTTCAGCTGCTCGCGAGTGACGCAACTGTTGATGTCATGGACGACAATGGCAGGTCCCCGCTGTCGTGGGCGGCGGAATACGGAAACCAATGGGCGGTAGAGCATCTTTTGGTGAATGGAGCAAGTTGCGAGGAGAAGGATGCTCGCGGCATGGCGCCGCTGGATCACGCAAGGGACTGCGGCAACATGGGGGTAGCGCGGGTGATATTGCGCCATCTCTCTCGAACCGTCCAAGACCCTGGCAGTGCAGGGTCAAAGGGGAATGCCAGATGGAGCGAGCCCAGACGTCAGAGCCGCCTGGAGCAAGTGATCAAGGCGCGAAGGAGGAAATGGGTTGGGGAATTAAGGTCCTCGCTGGCCAGCCTGGAAGCTGGAAAGTGAAGCCACAGGGCCTATGCCACGAGCCCCCAGTTCAAACTCAACCCTCCTGACAACTGTGCGGCATACCGAGAACTAGTCTCATTTGTTCGTTCCTAGGTATCACGACCTAGGAGTCAAAAAGATCTAACGAGCGACATGAAGAAGAATCACAACATGAACCACCCCGCAGTACCGACACTTTTCTCCCAGCCGCCATCCTCCACAGCCTCTGTTCTCCACCTCAAGCGGCAAACGCCTCAGCAGTCCTCTTCGCCACAAACGGCACCGCCGTCGTCCCTTGCACCTTCACCGGTGCACCGTCCTTGACACCAGTATCCCAGGGAGCGTCATACTGATCCTGCGGCCTAACGGGGTCTGCGCCAGGGGCTTGTGGGGGTCCGGGAAGTACATACTCGGGCATCGGCCTCGCCGCAATATCATAGAACAAGCCCGGATGTCCGACCTCGTACAAATCCCGCGACGCAATATTCTGCAAGTTGAAGGGCGCGGGCGTAGCCCCCGTCGGGGCCGACACGAAAATGTTTACGCAGAACGGATAGTGTTGTGCACCTCCTTCCTCGGGGACGTTCCCGTAGTGGAGGGAGATGATCTCGTTGCGCAAGACATATGGACCGGGCTTGAGCCCCGCCGGGAGACGAACCTGCCAGGTGTAGTTGGCAGCAGTCGGCTTAGTTTCTGCGCTCTGGCCGATGAGGAAGTCGCTGGCCCAGGTGCCGTTGTCGTGGTCTGGCTGGGTGGAAAACTGGCCGGGGGCGGCGTTGTCGACGACGGTCCACTTGAGAGAGGCGCTGTCGACTGAGGCGCATCCGTCGTTGGTGCCGGTGCAAGGGGCGATGTATGACAGGACGGGACCCTTGTGGATTCGCGGCCAGCCGGCCCAGTGCACGCCGACGGCTTGACCGGCGGTGACGGGGGCGTGGGCAACAGGGGGCACGGCGTCGCGGTGGCACGCGATGTCGGGGGTGTTGTAGTGGGAACCGTTGACCCAGCCTTGGTCCGGCGCGTTGTGCTGCCAGACGACGCGGTTGTCGAAGTTGGGGAAGTTGGGACGCGGGTCGTAGCCCTGGTAGAGCTCGTTTTCGACGTAGACGAGCTTGATGTGGGAGTGGGCCAGCGCCGTTGAGGCGAGGCTGGCGATAACCAACAGGGGGAGTGAGCGGGTCATTGTGGAGGTGATGAAGAGCAAGTGGGTTTGAGTGAGTGTGTTGATGATGAGAGGTTGTGGGATAGATGAAGGGCAGGAGAAGGGAGGATTTATACTCGTGTCGCCCCCGAAGCTCTCTGCAACGAACCCCTCGAATGGCCTCGTGTAGACATACGAGGCGCGCAATCATAAGTCTGCTAGCTTGCTGTCATGCTCAGCTCTCCTCCATGCGATGCGGCACAGTGACAAGGGTCCAGACACAAATCTCACATGATGTCCAAGTATACGAGGAGCAACAAAAGACAGTTTATTTGCTGGAATAAGTTTCTTCTGAGCTCTGGGAATGACAACGATATGCCATTCTGCGCCGAAGCTTGGAAGCTGTATTTGTTCTCAAGACGGAGCTTTGAACCTTGTTCCGCGGCGGCTTGGCTGCTCAATCTCGGCTTCAGAACGACGGGTCCGTCAAATACTCATCATTTTTCGAATCGGACTGTCAGATGTTGGCCTGGTTGTCTTCCGGTCGTCAAGTACCTTTGTCACGACGCATCCCGCACTTTGGAGAGAGGGTGCAGGAGGAAGGTTACCCCGAACCCCTGAGCTAGTGGCGAAAGCCCACCATAATTCGGGTGAGATGCACACGTTCAATTGTTTCGAAACCTCATGAAGCTTGGCGTATGGGGTAAAAGACCGCCACTCACGTTGACGTCTTATTCAGGGGGTATGCGGCACGGAATGCAACCTTGCGTCATCCCGGTTCGCCTCGTGGTATGCAAACCCGGTGCAGTTCGCAGTGAGCGGAAACACTTCCTTTTGAGTGTTCCAATGGCCAAGGAGACGGGCTCACTACACGTGAGAACTAGACGTGTACCTGGCTGCCAAGAATTATGCTCCACCAATCCAACGTCACTCCTTACCCTGTACCTGACATGTTACCATCTGAACTACCTCTGTGCGCCCTGCGGCGAAGACCAATGTTCCTGCATTTTCGTACGCATTGCCCGATGTAGAAAAAGGTCAGGGACAACGGCGAGGACCGGAAAGCGGGGATGACACGATGTGCAAAAACCAGCGCGAGAAACACCACACCCGGTGTGTTTTCACATGGCATCGGAAATGGAAGCGGGGATAAGCCTTGACCGCATTACGCATTCAACGGTAGAAACCCTGCGCAGTGCTTGCCAGCAACCACAGGCGGGTTCGCTCAGGGGGAGAGGCCGCTGCTCTCGTCGCCGATTCCTTTCTCAGCGTCACCGTCGTTAGATCCGACCCCGCGGCTACTCTGCGCCCCTTCACCGAGGTATCAAAGGTGCACTAATCTTTGACTTCGACGCGACCGAAGCCGTGGATATTATATCATTAGTACTTCCGGATCGAGACGACTAAAGATCTGACGGAGGCCGGACGATTCAAGCTCAATTCATACATTGTCGAGAATGGTTTGCGTCGAGCGGGCGGCCACCACCGGCGATGAACTTGGCAAGGGCATGACTGCCGGAAAGAGATGTGCGCGGCGGCCGTGAAACCACGGCTTCCTGTGCCACCAAACTTGATAAAACACCACAGAAATCGATGACAGGCCCCATCACCGGAAAGGAAAAAACCTGAAGGGAAGTGCGTTGGGCGTCGAAAAGGCCAAACTCTACTCGGAACTGCATTCAACCATTGTGCTTGCCAGTGGTTTAGCTTGCGGGTTTGGGGCGGGTGTAAAGCGGGGTTAAGCGCGTCAGCTGCAAGATGGACAAATGAGATGGAGGAAGGAAGTCAGCCGCGCCGAGCAGGAGGGGTGGACCATTGGCCCGATCATGGACTTCAGGATGCTGTCGTCCGTATTCAACCATCACTGGGAGTCTTAATCTGCAGACTCGAGTCCTCGACGGCCGCTGGCAAGTGCCATACAAACCACTTCTTTCGCCATTGCGCGTGCTCGATGTCTGACCATCAGAAATTGCGTGTCTGGCAGGCGCGGAGGGTACAGCTGGCCGGAGCGGGGCAACCTTAAATTCGAGATGACAGGAAAGTGCCTACCTTGGGTCGAACGTTCCTGAACCAAGAGCGATGTGCAACTGGAAGCCACGAAGTTTCGGCAAACCCAGTCATACGGCGACGACTTCCGAGGATGACCGAGCCGAAAAACTTTAATCCATCTGGCAAATGACCAGAGATAAAAAGGCCCTCATCGCACACAATAGTTCTCACCGGTCAACTTCTTCTCTGCCCAGTTGGCTCAAAATTCTTCGCAGAGCACAGAGTACACTGGTCAACACCGCCAAAACTTGTCCGACAGCTTTTGGTATATTTTCTACATTGAATTCTTTTTCTCACGCAACGCCACCCATCGTGGCATGCCAGTGCAAATACACCCATTCTCCCGAAACGAGCACTCCTCCTCCCGAACAGAGCAGTCCGCCTCCTGAAAAGAGGGAACTCATCGTGACGCCCAAACTTCCCGATTTTGGCTCCCTGCCCATTGCCAACCCATCGGATGTTCTGCGTCTCGGAATAGTAGCGACCGCCGGCTTTATACATTCGCCGCTGTTCCGATGGATGCACCCGCACCACGATAAGTATCCCCAGGACACGCTCCTAGGGTACCGCATCCAAATGAAGCAGGCCGTTTCGAGAAAGGATGTCATCGTTCTGGTGCAGGAGGACTTGTACATGCCCAACGAGAACGCCATGACCGACGCCATCATCCCTGACAACGATGACTGGGAAGCTCCCGAGCCGGGCGCCAAGGTTGTCGTTGGTGTCATCGCCATCAATTTGGAGCCCGATCACGCGGACAGGAGCTGGGAAGTGAAGGATCACCGGGGTAATTTCTTTCTCCTTCCTTTCCCTTTACTTTCCTCTCTTCGGTTGTGACGGCGACATTACGTTTTCTACGCTATTCAAAGCTAACTTGAGTTCGCCGCCAGGTGATTATCCTCCACTTCCACCCATCAACCCCGGCCGAGACTTGAACCGTGAACACTACGCGGCTTAGGGGCCGTTGATCAGTACAGTTCGCAAGGAGAGGGGGCTTGACAGACACTCAGCTCAACTGACTCGTCTCGTCTTCCAGCGCCTTCTCAATCGCATCCCACGCAATGTGTGGCAGCCGACTATGGATCCTCCACCCACCGTCGCGGTCGTCAATGACTCTTGTTACAATCGGATCCGACGTCAACTGCAGTGCTGCGCGAACCTCGACGCCGGGGCCAAAGTTGGGCGCCGTCAAGCCCAAATTGACATATGACGAGAGCAAACACCGGCGACTGAAGGGCGTCGTTCCAGGCACCGCCAGCTGGCCCGTCCTCGCGCGGTGGGCCAAAAACCGCATAAAGGACAGGACGTGGTCTGGCTCAATGGACCGGAGAACGGCCTTTCGACTCGCAAGCGCCAGTTCTGCCAGCGATGCGGCGGGTAATGACTCCGAGTGCTGGGGTGGCATCGCTGCAAGGCCAAGCACGTTGCCCGTGGCGTCAAGAGCAATCCTGTCGTGACGGCCGCGCAAGTTGACAGCTCGGGTCAAGGTCGTCTCGGTCCCGGGTGCGAAGGTGGCCCATGCCGTCTACGACAAGTAAGTCAGTCCTGTCCAACACTTGAACACCTTCGGGGCTAACCTTGTAGAACCAGGCGGCGACAATGTCGTTTCGCGATACCTGCTCGCCCTCGCCCAGCTCGGCGGCCACTTCGGCGACCCATTTCTGCACAACGGCCCGAGGGATGTAGACGGTTCCGAGCGTCGCCGGATATCCAAACCTTGTCTTGTCCAATTTGGCGCGTGCCAGCAACCCTACCATGCTGAGTGGCGAGACCCTCGTCCAACCGGGAAAAGTCGCATCCTCGTCGCTAATGACAAGGGTGTCAGCCAGTTTGTCCAGCGTCGGCCTGGCTACATTCGGTTTTTCCTCTACTGACATGGCGCCCCCGAGCCGCTTCTCCCACGACGCAACCACCTGGCTCAGGGTCGTCGCATCCATAACCACGTGGCGCCAGGCTAGACAGATGAGCCAAAGATCCCGCGCCCGCACAAAGTGCAGGTGCAAGAGTGCATTGTCTTGTCGCGCGGCCTCATCGGCCGTGACGAGGAATGGACCCAGCGGTGCAAGGCAGGGAAGTCGGCCTGTGTTGCACCTGTTTACCACGGGCGTCGAATGGCCCGAGGGCACGTACACGGGGATGAGCGTTTTGAGGTCGCTGTCCGGATCCTCAAAGACGGTCACGTCAAAGAGATTGGGTGCGGGGCCAGACGGAGGTGGTGAGGGGAGCCGGAGGGAGTAGCGGGGCTGCCGTCATGGGGTCAGTCTTTGACGATCTGGAAGTGTCCCTGAAACACGTACATTTTGGTTCTCTCTGAGCACCAGACGACCGCCGAGCCACGGGGCGTCCACCGAGATGGCTTCCCGCAGAGCACCCGCCAAGTGGTCGGCGTTGAGTTCGCCCTCGACAGCCCATGCCAGGATTGGGTTGGTGGTTTGGAAAAGCTGAGTGCGAATGTCAATGATTGCCGTAAGTTGGTTGACAGCTTTGTGAGTACATACCCAGTCGCAGTCCCAAGGGCTCAGCTTGTGCTCAGTTTCTTCCATTTTTTGAGAATGGAGAATGGGCTGTAGAGCAAGCTGATGATGGACAGAAGAGCAACCCAACGAAATCACACCCAAGTATTAATAATCTGTCATCACCAGTTGTGGTCCGGCACGGAGCGGGCTCCATGCCACCGTACTTGTTCTCGGGGCTTGCATGTGTCTAAATCGACAGCTCGTAATTCCTCCACTGGATCTCGTTGACCGGTATCACAGCTAGGTGGTGGGGGCCTATTGGCAGGGTAACACCAGAGACGAGCTTACGGCATCAGCCCCTATTTTTTGGGGATCGGCACTGCAGTGGGGTCTGACGGCTGACATGCATAAATACTATTGAATACCACCCTCCACCGCCTGTCAAGCCGTGCAACTGGATGACTAAACCAAGGGCTTTTCCGAATCGAAGAGGGTTGTCTCGAAGCGGCTTCTACTCCGGATCCTAGGTCCGTACCGGAACAGGATCCATGGGATTGGGAGCATCGCGACGGAAATGATTGCAAGCACGGTGGACGCCCAGCCGATGCCCAGATTCTTGAACACTGTTACCAAGGTTAGCAGTCTGAGTGTTTGGGGCCGTCATAGGGAGACAGACTCGCCGGCGTAGCAAGCGGCAGCGCAGCCGACAGCACATAGCGCAAGAAACCGTTCGCCGCAAGGGCCGAAGCCGCCGTGGCTTGTGCGTACGTATCGACCAGGTACATTGCCGAAGATAAAAAGAGGAGGATGACGCCGAACCCGACGGGTATGCCTCCCAGCACCAGCACCACCCAGTTCAGGCGAAACTCGGCGCCCCAACCAAACATGAGCAAGCCGATGGGGATTCCGAACCCACCTGCCATGGCGCTGTAAAGTCGGTGCTCCGGCGGGATGAGCCCCTTTTGACCCCGGGCAAGCGAGGCGTGGACAAGAGGCCGATAGACCGTCCGGTCCAGCAGCACGTGTAGCGCGGAGCCGAGGATGCACCCGATGCAGATGGCCAGAAACGTCAGGCCGATTTGGTGCGGCGCAAAGCCGTATTGTCTCGAGAAGGCCATCGGATACGCTGAGAAGAAGACGAACAGCAGCGCCACGGTGAATGCGCTGTACAGGCTGAGGAAGAAGACGATGGGCTCGCTTGCGAGCATCCGAAGCGGTCGGGTCAAGGTCACGACGAGGAGGAGGCGCAAACGGGCGGCTAGCGGAGGTGGGGACGGCGTTGCCTTGTTTGACCCCCCTTTTGCCCCTTGCTTTGCTCTTTGCACAAGTATCGTCTTCTTGTACGTCTCGCTTTGCGTCAACAACCCAACACCCGTCACAGCAGCGAACATGAGCACGACCCATTGCGTCCAGCGCCAGTCAAGACGACCATCTTCAACCAGGAACCCCCCAATGATCGGACCTATACTGGGTCCCATGGCGGTGCTCAGCGCCATCGCGGCAGCCGAGGGCGCGCGGGTCAAGGGCGTCCAGATATCGGCGTTGGTGCCGCTGATGACGCTGAGGACGGACCCGCCGAAGAAGCCAGCAAAGAAACGGCAGACCACAAGCGACGCAAAGGTGCGAGACGAGCCCGCGCCGGCGACGAACAGTGAGAAGAGGACAAGAGTGACGCGGTACACGGCGCGCCGTCCTAGCGTCTCGCTGATGGGTGCCGCGAGGATGGGACCGAAGGCGAGGCCGGCGACGTAGAGTGAGAGACCTAGTAATGCGGCCGTCTCGGATATGGCGAATGTGGTTGTTAAGTCTGGGACGGCAGCGACGTACAGGGAGGAGGCCATGGTTCTGATTTACTGGGTTAGCTTGGGGTTGTGTCATGCTTTCGTGGAGGACATGGACCTACACCGAGAGGCAAAAGAAGGAGGGCACCACGACGTGCAGACTCTTTTTGGCCAGAGACCAGTTTTGAGGATTCGCGGCGTCATCGGGGCCGGCCCAATCGAGCCCTGCGGTGGTGACCGGTGCTGTCGGAGGCGTCCCGGGATGTCCGTCTTTGGGGCTCAGAGATGCCGCTTCGTGGCTTGTGGTTGTTGTGATGGAAGACATTCTCATGCCCAGTGGATAAAGAAGTAGACCTAACTGGAGTGGTGGGGAAAAATGGTTGAATCTTGCAATGGAAAGAAACACGCGCAGGACTCCAGATGCGATGGCAGCTATCTCGGGTGAGTAGGAAGCCCGGGAGAGAGCAGACCGACCTCCATGCAAATGGAAAAGGTCAGAGCCGTGGGGTCCGGCTCCGCACAGATAGACGTGGTCTGTTAGTGGGTGCATGTTATCACGCTGTGGAACCAAAGTCTGCATCTCAGCTATTATTACTAACACTCTCCCAGTCAATCAAAAATTCACAATTTCCTCACCGGGAGTCCCGTAAGCAGCCCTACGGCGGGAAGGATCTGTAAAAGCTTACGCTTACAGACGTTGCGCAACCGACTGATACGTGGGGGCGGTAATGCTGCCCTTGGCGTACTTATGGTTCGTCTATGTCAGCAAGCCCCATGCGGCTGGAAACAAGGATGTGGGTTACACACTGCTATGATAGGTTCGCAGTTGCTATTCCAGCTTTGGATGGGCCTACAGAACGGGGCAAAACAGCGAGTACACTTTTAGAGCCATGTTTGTCCGATAAGGGGATGGCCAGGGTCCGTACGGAGTCCTATTACATTGCAACAACTTGGGCATAATATTGCCGTGTCCGCGGACCTCATCAGACTTGCTCAGTTGAGCATCGTATCATGGATTCACTCGCCACCAAGATGGTCACCATTGCCTGGGTCATCGCAGCCCTCGTCCTTGTTAAGCTCGCCGATTACCTTTATCAGGCCCGAGGGCTCAAAAGGGCACATACAACTGGCAAGTTTGCGGAGCCACCCAGCGTCCCCATCAACTACTTCGGCTATTTTCGGCGCAATGTCTGGACTAAAAGACAACAGAATAAAAGCCCAGATGGAAAGGGAAGGAGACAAAACCCGTCACAACTGGACGCCCTAACGGCCATGATGAACCGCACCGGCTGGGACACATTTCAATGGCGCTTCCTCGGATCGCGCACCATCATGACCCGAGACCCTCGGAACCTCCAAGCCCTCCATTCCACGCAGTTTGGCGACTTTGGGATGGGCAACAACCGCAAGAACAACTTCCGTTTTGCCCTGGGGCGGGGCATCTTTGCCGCCGATGGAGACGAATGGCGGTGCATGAGGACAGTGATGCGCCCATATTTTCAGACCGACCACGTCAGGCATCCAAACCTCGAACCGCACATCCAAAAACTTCTGCGAAGAATCGAAACCGGACCTGACGGGTGGACGCCCGCACCCGTCGACTTGCAGCCGCTGTTCTACACCTTCGCGCTCGACGTCAGCTGCGAAATCTTCTTTGGTCTCACACCTCAAGACCAGCAAGAACTCTCGGCCTCCTACTCGGCCTTTTCCTCGGCCTTTGACACGGTCCAGCGGCATCTCAGCACCCGCACAAAGCTAGGCTGGGCCTACTTCCTCTGGGACGGCCCCAAATTCCGCCGCGCCATCGCCGAAACCAACCGCTTCATCGACGAAGTCATCCTCCGCGCCGTCAGGAAAAAGTCCGGCAACCAAAAAGACCAAGAAACAACCACGCCCACCTTCCTCGACCACCTCCTCGCCTCAACCCACTCAAACAGCCCAACCCACATCCGCTCCCAGCTCCTCCACCTCCTCATCGCCTCCCGCGACACCGTCGCCACAACCCTCTGCTGGACCTTGCACAACCTCGCCCGCCACCCGCAAGTATACACCTCCCTCCGACAGAGCATCCTCTCCCCCCCACCCTCCTCATCCCTCCAGTCCAACACCCTCCTCCACCACACCCTCCTAGAATCCCTCCGCCTCAACCCCGCCATCCCCCTAAACACACGCACCGCCCTAACCCACACCTCCCTCCCCCACGGCGGCGGTCCCCACGGGCAATCCTCAATCTCCGTCCGCGCCGGCGACGAAGTACTGTACAGCGTGTACGCTCTCCATCGGGATCCACGCATCTGGGGAAATGACGCGGGGGAGTTTAGACCTGGGCGGTGGGCTGAACTTGAGTCAAAGAAAAAAAGGGGGTCACGGCGGTGGGAGTTTTTGCCGTTTGGTGGGGGGCCGAGGGTGTGTCTGGGGCAGAGGGTGGGGATGAGGGAGATGGAGGGGGTGGTTGGGGCTGTGGTGGGGAGGTTTGGAGGGGTGGAGGCGGAAGGGGTGGAGGAAAGGGGGGTGGGGGTTGGGTTGACGATGGTGAAGGAGGGAGGGGTTAGGGTGTGGTTAAGAGAAGGGGGAGGAAGGGGTGGGGTTAATGGGGAGTAGGTGCATCGGGATTAAATGCGTGGGTGGTGAATGAGCATGGCCGGTGGAGTTGGCTTTGACTTGGGGACAAGCTTATGGCGTTTGTGTTCTTCTGTATCCATTTTTGGCCGCATCACGACCAAAACCAATGCAGAGTCCCTGGGTAAATTACAGGTATTTGTACAAACTTTACACCTCGGAAACACTTCAAGTTGAGTGTATTCAACGCCGCTCCCCCCCCCCCCCCCCTTCCACGTTAATGAAGTCCCCCATCCATCACTGAGATTTGGAAGTCGGTGTAGTCAGTGGTTCGAACCGGGTGTCTTGGCTTGTCGAGGTAGTTGAACGACGTGGCGGCTGAAAGCACAGGGGGAACTTGTCAGCACGGTGTTCACGCCCCCGGCCCGGGGAAGGACTCTTACCGGTTGTGGGGGGAGGCAAAGTAGTTGAAGTCTCAGGTGGCAATTGCATCGTCCCATTGGCGCAATACTCATGGAAAACAGCCACAGCACTCGTCGCCTGTGCCGCAAGTGCCGACCCGCAGTTGCTGACGACGGCTGTCGAGATGTCCCAGCTGATCTTGCTGTAGCTGCTGGTGCAGAAACAGGCAAAGGAGGTCATCTCCGAGTTGTCACCGCAGCCGCAGGCCATGTTCCGGACGATGGTGTTGAGTGGGCGTTCGGCGCATGATGCGAGGTTTTTGTAAGCGGGGAGGGCGTCGATGAAGATAGGGGTTGGCTTGCTGGTGGCGGTTGAGGGTTTGGATTGGCAGGGCAGTACGAGCAGCCAAAGAAATAAGACGTAAACGAGAGCGTACGGTTGTTGCATTTCGGCGGACAGGGGCAAGGCGCAAAGTTCGAGAAGGCGAAGCGTAAGATTTCTCAGAGGACGGTTCTTGCGATGCACTTATGCCGTCGCCTGGAAGGACGTTCGGACGTCAAGAACGGTCTCTCTTCCATGGGATCGTTTCCATTTCATCAGCGAATGCCAGATTTCCATTAGCAAAGGTTGGGCTTTGACCTGGCGAGCACCAAGAGTTCCCACAGGAGGATGGTGGCCAAGGAGTCAGAGATTCGGTGGTGGCGTAGGTCGTGCATCCTCATATATGACCCCTGGCGAGGCTCTCCTGACGATATGGTGACCCTAGTAGGCTCTTCAAGCAGCGAGACCGACTAATTGACCGATTGCGCCCGAAACACGTCATACAGCGACTCGTCTCAGGCCCAGACTCGGAATTCTACCAGCAAACCAAAACAATTGTCGATATAATAGGCATCAAGCACCTGTACGCTGACCGAGACCGCGGTGCCATCCAAATGCAGGAACTTGGTTGATACTACTGGTTGCCTCGTCCATGTGCAGATGGATGAAACGCAGGGCCCCCTATTTGGGTGCAGCGGCCTGCCCGGGGGCCAGATGGGTGCAGCATCCTAAGGCTGGACAGGCGCGCCTGAAAAACTTTCCAGCATATTGGCGCAGCCAATCAAGAGCGTCAAGCGGTTGTTGGCGGCATGCAGGGACTTGCGGGCAGGGCGTCTAGAAACCAGCCTGCATATGCCGAGCTGAAAGCTGAGAAGACGACCCCAAGTCAGGACCATTGTCTTGAAATTAGCGCCGACCGACGGGAAGCTCCGCGCTCAGAGGTGACCGCTATTGTCTTGGACGGTGCTCGAGGAAAGACACCAGATTGAGGCTTTTGATATTCGTCCTCGACTCTCCACGTTCTCTCTTGTTCGTGTCTTTTTTCTCTGTCTCACTCATTCTTCTTCCACTCTTTTCGTCCGTCGTTCCGATAATCCGTTATGATCTAATTCTGTCACTACAGCCGACTTTTCTGGATTGGTGTCAAGTAATCCAAACAACGGGCTTGTTGCAGCTTGGAAACAACAGTGAACAGCTTTGTCGAGCACGACAAGAAAGGGGCTGACGGTAATGTCTCCTCGGATGACGAATCCACCGAACGCTCCTCGCACGAATACTTCCAAAACTCGACACAGGTGCACAACACTGGATTCGGGCTTTGGAATATCATTGTTAACCGGTGGTGGTGGTTGGAGCTTGCATCCTTGGCGTTGAGCATTCTGGCAATGCTGGCCATCGTCATCGTCTTGATCAAGGTGGATGGAGTTGCACTCGCCAGCTGGACGTTCCCCATCCAACCCAACTCGGTCATTTCCATTTTCATTACAATATCCAAGTCAGCACTCCTGCTACCCATCTCGGAGTGCATCAGTCAGTCCAAGTGGTTTCGATTCAGCAAAACACCTCGGCCTCTCATCGAACTCCAAGACATTGACGAGGCAAGCCGTGGGCCTCTAGGCTCCGCTCAGCTCCTTATCAGCCCCAGAACAGCAGGAGGAACTGCGTGGCTTGGCGCACTCCTCACCGTTGCATCGTTGGCCTTGGGTCCTTTTACGCAACAAGTTCTCACCTTCCCGTCTCGAGACATACCCTCGCTCCAAGACACCGCCCAGGTCATAGCAACCCAATCCCTTGAGAAAGTCAGCCGGTCTGGCATGCAGGAAATCATTCTCAGCAGCCTTCACTCGGCATCTCAATCTCCCCTCAACTACACGTGCACCACTTCCTCCTGTCAGTGGAGACAGCCTGTTACCTCACTCGGCGTTTGTTCCACGTGCCGCAACATCACTCCTCTCGTCATTCCCGTCTGTTCGACCAGATCCGGACCATTGGAGCCAGAAGAGAACGAACCTTGGGATTTCACCACCATGACGTGCACTTACAACATCACCGCCAAGAACTCCTTTCCTATCCACATCCAAACACTTTACCTGCCTGCAGCAGACGGACGACCCGCAGAGCACGCCAACCACTTCACCCGGCGCAAGATTTTTAGCCCTTCCCTCAACTCAAACCTTACCGACCTCCTCCATACCGACGCCCGATGGCTGACCAACACCATCTCCTGGAGCACAGATTACGACAAGGAGACCCATCCACAGCCACCCGTTACCATGACCAACCTCGCACCCGAGCTCATCCTCTGCGGCTTCTACCTCTGCGCACAAGAGTACCCCTCGCTATCCATCATCAACAACACCCTCGTCGACCCCACCCCCGTCTCCCTCCCCTTACACCAGCCCCTAACCCCATCCACAAACAGCACACCCACCCAACCATCCCTCATCACTCTCCCAAACGACCAAGGCAAAGCCGAACTCCTCACCTACCCCCTAACCCTCCCTTCCTCCCCTTCAAACTTCACATCCACCCCCTCCTCCCTTCACCCCCCATCAAACCCTCACCCCAAATCCCAAAACACAAACACCACCTTCCTCATCGCCCAACAAGCCCTCTTCGTAAGTACAAATCAACCAATTTTCCTCCCGTCTTATCCTTTTCCCGCCATCTCACAAACCAAAAACCCCCTTCCACCCCCTCGGAGACAACAAAAACCATCATTACCAAAAAAAAAAAAAATTAGCTAACACCCACCACAGAACCTCCAAGGCATCCTCTCCTCCACATTCACCTTCACCCACTCCGACGGCAACTCCGCCTTCTCCGTCTTCCCCGAATCCAACTCAGGCACGCAGGGCCTCCTCGCCGGCGGTCGCAAAATAACCGACACCTTTTCCCGCGTCGCGGAGAGCGTCACTTCCGAAATTATGATCGCGCAGGGGAGTACTACCATTCCAGGAGAAGCGATGGTGCAGGAGACGTTTGTAAGAGTAAGATGGGAGTGGATGGTGCTCCCGTTGTGGGTGGTGTTGGGGGTGGTGGGGTTGTTGGCGGGGACGATTTGGAAGGGGAAGAGGGGGGGTGTGGGGATTTGGAAGGGGAGTTCGTTGGCGGTGTTGATGCATGAAGTGAGGGGGTGTGAGAGGGAGGTTGGGGGGTTGAGGGATTTGGAGGGGATGGGGGAGTTTGCGAGGGGGGTGACGGTGAAGTTGGAGAGGGGGGAGGGGGATGGTGGAAAAGCGGGGAGGATGGGGTTTGTGAGGGTGGTGGAAAAGGGGGTTTGTTGATTTTCTGCATATTATTACATGCACCTATTGTATCAATTGGAGGAGCTGCAAATCCTGGATCGATCGATCGGTATTGTGGATCGGAGTGCATATTGGTGGCGAAGCGTTGAAGGGTGGTCCCCGCTGACATGCCGCTGTCGCGGGCGAATCACAGGCACGGAGTCAACAATCGCCTCCCCCCCTTTTCGCGGCCGTCGAATCCCTCCATCGCCGGCCGTTCCACAGAGCTTCCGACGAAAGCGGGGTTGGTGATTGACGTCATGGTCCGCCGGACAAGTTCGTCACAAGTTTGTCGTATATGACATGAACTGCAGCTTGACCGCACGCCCGGTTTCTGTTCCCCATCCCTCTTACTCCTGCAACTATCGGCTTTTTAGACAAGGATTTTCGGCAAGTGTACACAGTCGCGGTTTCAGAGACACAGACAATATGCCGACGACCACTACCACCAAGCAGCACCATGCTGCAGTTCCGTGTTAGTGGAACGACCCCCTTTCAACCCCCGTCAACTGACATGTCGCCCACGCAGCCTCCTCTTCCAAGGCCAAAGTGAGCAGCAGCACCAAGGCCCAGCCATCCACCTCTTCAACGAAAAAGCCATCCTCATCCTCCAAGACGAAGCCTGTAGCTGACAAGGCGGCCAAGACAACCGAAAAGGTCGCCAAGACCGTCAAGGACACAAAACATGCCACCTCGACCAAGACTGCTGACGCCACCAAGAAGGTCTCCTCTTCAACTAAACCCTCCAGCAGCTCAACCAAGAAGGTTTCTTCGACACCCAAAGTGTCTTCATCCGACAAGACCAAAGCCGTCTCCAAGTCAACCGCAACAGCCACCACCCCAGCCAAGAAGCTCGTCCCAGCAACCCCCAAAACTCCCGCCGTCTCCTCCTCCCCCGCTCCGAACCTCCGCCCGGCAACCACAACAGCCCACATCAAGCGCGCCATCCGCAAGTCGGCCGAACTCAACGCCGCGCGCGGCATCCCCGCCGAGCCCTCCCCAACCGTAACCAAAGTCCGCTCAACCGTCACCCCCTCATCCACCCGCGTCCAAGCCAGCACGACGACAACCTCCCGCACCGTCCCCACCACCTCCCGCCGCGCCCCTGCCACATCCACCCCAATCCAATCCAAACAACCCAAACCCACCCCCGCCCCTATCCCCGCCCCTATCCCCGCTCCCGCCCCCATCATCTCCACCCCCGCCCCTACCCCCGCCCAACAACCCCAACCCACCAAAAAAGAAAAAAAATACGACCCCTCCGCCCTCGTCCCAACATCCGAATACACCAAACGCGCCGCCGCCGCCGCAGAGCAAAAGCGTCTGCAGGACTACCAAACCTACCAAGCGCAGAAGCAACTCCGTCTGCAGAAGCAGCAACAGCAGGAACAAGGCGGCGGCGGCCTCACCGGCGTGGTGGGGAATACGGTGGGTGGTGTCACCTCCGGTGTGGGGAACACGCTTGGTGCGGCTGCGGGAGGGGTGGGGAAGACGCTGGGGGATACGACGAGGGCTGTGGGGAGGGGGGATTTGAAGGGGACGGTGGGGGGTGTTACCGGGGGACTGGGGGGGACTGTTGGGGGGGTGGGGAGGGGGTTGGTAAGTTTTTTTTCCCTTTCTTTGCTTCCTGTTTTGGGATGTTGGCGTTGTGTTTCCCCTTTGTTGTTCTGCAGGGGGTAACGTTTTTTTGTCTGGGGGTAGAAAAATGAGAGAGTGTGGAAGTGGTTGATGGTGAGTTGTTGACTGGGGCTAATGATTTGTTGTGTTGCAGGGAGATACCGTTGGTGGAACGCTGGGGGGTGTGGGTGATGCTGTGGGTGGTCCTGTTGGGGGTGTGGTTGGGGGGTTGGGACGGGGAGTAGGCGGTGCCGTGAGTGGTGTTACTGGGGGACTTGGTGATGGCGTCGGCAAGATTGGTCAGGGGGATCTCCTTGGTGGTGTTGGCTCTGTTGTTGGTGGTGTCACGCAGGGTGTTGGTGGTTTGCTGGGTGGTGTTCTTGGAGGACTTGGTGGTGATCAGCGCCGTTGATGTTACCATGTTCCGGTCATGTGGTTCTGGAGTGGTTGGATGCGGGCTCAGGGGCACAAAGAGAATATGAGAGAAAGATTTATAGCGCGAAGCAACACCATGTTTATTCATCCACTATAATTCTAAAGCACAGTTACAACATGTAAGACAACTATGGCCCCGGAAATAGCCCCTCTCATGGCCAGTCACTACAAATTCTGGTTGTAGTGTTATTGGCGTTGGTGGCACACGAAGCTCTGGCTGTAGCGGGCATCTTTCACATCCTTTTTGCCATTACAGTTCCGAATCTTAGAAGCTCTCATCAAAAGCTGTGCTCGGCCGCTCCCTGGCCAGACGATCCAGGTGGGCCGTCGCCCACTCCGAAACTCCGACAGGCATCTGGTACCAAGCCTTCGCTTCGTACCACTCTTGAGATGTTGGGCTTGGGAGTTGCAGAGCTTCCAGAAGGATTTGAAGGAACGCGCTTGTCCTGTAAGACAGATCGGGGTGGTCGCAGCGCAAATCATCCCACACGGCCGTGAGTACATCACGACCCAGCTCCTCGCGGCTCTTTGCGTAGTCCACCTTGATCATCCTCTGGGCTTCCTTGGGCGTGACTATGCCGAGCAAACCGTAAATCTTGTCGTGGGGATTGACACAGGCTCGGCTGTGAAACGAGTTGAAAAGGTCATAAAAAGAGATGGATGCACCTCCACGTTTGGCATATCTGTGCTTCAAAACCACATACCCCGGTGTCATCCTGAGCTACTCAAGTTCCAGTTAAATGTCAAACTGGAACGAGCATCTCAGCGTTCCACCTCCGAGCCACTGGTTGAAGAAGCCGTACCCCGACACAGAGTCAGTTCCACACAGGAGCTGATGGTCGTGACGGGAAAGTAACACCTCCTGAACGATCCACAGCCGGTGCCAATAATCCCGCTCGAGTAGCTGTTTTATGGCCTTTCTCACACCGTTGCCGGTTTCATTGTCCGTGTCATTCCAGTCCCAGGGCGGAGGCGTTTTCAAGTTGTTTCCCCACTCGAAGAGCATGGTACTGTCAAGAGTATGAGGCCCGAGCCAAGATATGACCATTGCGGCGGTAGAATAGATGGCTGCCATCTGCTGGACCTGATGGTTTTTCTCGGCTGTATTGTTCTGATCGATGCAGACTGAGTCGACCCATAGCATTCCCATGACCTCTTCGACGTCGTCCCTTCGCGGCTGGAAGTTGATGGATTGGATTGCTTTCAGAGCTTCCCAAAGATTTCGCCGAATCGAGACAGGGAGGCCGTTGATTTTGATCTCGCTGGGGGACTCCGGGCTTCCCCACGCATATGAGAGTGCAGTGTACTTTGGAGCGTTGGAGAGGGAGCAATGAATGAGCGACCCATGAATTCCGGTTCTGTCCCCTTCCAGTCGTAGTAGTCGGATAGTGTCGCTGGCTGGATCGATGGGGGCGTATGGCGATGTCAGCGGGGAACTTTTACCCTCCATGGCTGGAATAGGTGACACGGTCAGGGGCGATCGGCTCTTGTCCATGTCGCAATCCGCCGCACTGTTTGTCATGTCGATCGTTGAGGTTCCGTCCGAGCCGGGGATGGATTCTGCTGTTGTGACAGGGACTATGGTCTGATGTCCGGAAGAGGAGGAAATATCCTGCCCGGTGTGGCTGAGCATTGATGCCCAACCACGAGGAGACAGCTGCGCAATGCACACAGCCCCGCGCAAAAGAACTTTTCTTGCACGTGCATTGTTGTGTAACGCTCTCGTTGGATATGTGGTTGGGCTTCAGAGCTGCCAAGACCTTTCGAAATTTCAGGAACTTGGAAGGGGCTACTTTTTGCTCTGCCGACCGAGTGTTACTCGCGCTCTTCTGCCCCTGAATCCTCACACACTCGACACAACCTGATACCGCAGAAGCCCCATCAACGCCCCAGCAATAATCGTCACCGGCGGACTCACCCTATACCACCTCCCAAACACATAATTCGTCGCCGCCACAACCAACCACCACGGATCCTCCCCCAAACTCCGGCCTGCAAATCATCAGTATCCCCATCCCATCACAACCCCATAACCGAACTCAAAAAAGAAAAAGCTCAACTCACCTTGCCCCACCCCCCCATCCATCAAACCCCCCTCCCAAATCCTATAAACAACCGTATAAATCAACCCCACCGCCCCCGCATTAACCCCCCTCAACACGCTCCTCACCCCCCTCCGTCCCCTCACCACCCCCCAAACCCCCATCGTCCCATGCACCAGCACCATCCCCGGCCCAAAGATGCCCACCCACGCCAACACCGCCCCAAGCAGGGGATTCCCTCCCACACTTTTGGCCGTCAGACTCCCCAGAAACACCGCAATGTTGAAATTCGGACCGGGGAAGGCTTGAATGAGGGCGAGGCCGATTAAAAAGTCGCGCTGCGAGACCCAGCCTTGGGCGACGATGTATTCGCGGAGGAGGGGGATGACGACGGGGCCGCCGCCGAAGATGATGGTGCCGGCGAGGAACATGTTTGTGAAGAGGGAGAGGAGGCGGGGTGGTGAGGGGATGAGGGAGCGGGTTGTGAGGAGGGTGAGGAGGGTGAAGAGGAAGAGGGTTATGATGGTTAGGCCGGTACGGGGGGTTATGGGGATGGGGTGGGTGGGGATGGGTTGGGGGGATAGGAGGGGGGTAGTTTCGGAGGGAGTACTAGGGGGTGGGCTTTCCGTGGAGCTGTTTGTATCGACCATGCCGTTTTCTAGGCCCGGGGAGTTGTGGCCGGTGTCGGACGAGGCTTCGTGGTCGGGGGCGCTTTCGGGTGTTGGGGGTCGCTTGGATTTCAGGGGTCGGAGTCGTCGGACGAGACCAAGATCGTGGACCAGTGATGCCACTCCTGAAATGACCAAAAGCGTGGGAAAATACCAGACCGCCTTGTAAAGCATACCGGCCGATGCTGTGAAAAACACGACCATCCGTGTCAAGTCGTCGGTGATAGCCTTCTTGGAGAGTTCGGTTGTAGCAAGAGCTATGACGCCGACCACAGACGCATTGAGGCCGGAAAGAAAGGCGTAGGCAGCGTCAGGGAGCGTTTCGTCAATGTTGGCAACCCCAAGGGAGAGAGCAAACATTGCTGATGCTGCAGGGAGGCTATGACTTCGGTGAGAAACTGGAGGGCTTCCGGGGCCAGAGACATACGTGAAGAAGAAAAAGGAAATGATGGCGGGCAATGTCCCCCCGTGAGCGAGGTTGATACAATACAAGAGCTTCGTGCTTGCTGGGCCAGAAAGAGCCAGCGCGACGCTGAACAGCTCTTGAAACTGAAGGGGTCGATGAGCACTAACACGATAAAGGGTACATGTTCATCAACTCACGTATTGTTCGTCGATCCATTTCTCTTTAACCACAAACCGATCGTAATACTGTGATGCATCGCAAAAGAAACCGATGTCAGCGAAGCCCCAGAAAAGAAATCGTCGTCCTCACGATCTTGAAGTGGACTGGTGGGCCTCCAAACGCAGTGAACCCCAGATCCCAATTGGCCGCCAAAAATGACCGCCACCAGGCGGTTGTCATTCGGGGCATTGTTAGCCCCCCTTTGCGCTATAGGGACTTTTGTGATTCAAAAGTTCTGCTAGACGGCGAGCAGATGAGTTATATCCCTCAGTGCGGTTTCGGCCGACGCGACTGTCCCCGCACCCGAAGACGATGAAGGAAGAAGCATGTACGTTGACGCCATCTCTGAGACACTCTAACGAGATTGACGCGGGGCTGGAGAACGTGGTGCGCGGGATACCATACTGGGATCTTGGCGCCTGCCGTTGCAGTCAAGATCAACACGGGGCTTTCAGCTGCTGAAACAATCGGCCGTGTGGCCAATCAACGCAGTGGACTGCACTGTCTTGGATCGCGTCATTTTCTAGAGCGATGGTGCAAACAACAGGCCGCGCCGGTTACATTCAATTTGGGGCGACGTGTGCAACTTGTGTCAAATTCGGGGTAATGAATAGGGGTAAATGAGGGCCCGTTTGTTGCCCATTGTTTTCGAAGCAGAACACCTCAACTATCAGATGGCCGATGCAAAGGCATAGAGTGAGCTAAGCTAGATACAGAATCGATCAAGCAGCCTCAATGGTGGGCGGGACTTCAGCAGCCTGAGCAGCCACCTCAGCAAGATGCTTGGCCTTGGCCTCCTCCTCCTCCCCAGTCCGGCATCCTCCCAAGCCAGGGCAGGAATACTCCCAGTAGCAGTCACAGTTGCCTGCACACCACGCGTTGTTGGTCAGGGGCCATGAGCCCGAGCACGTGGTGTCGTGGACATTGCGGCACCAGTTTGTGTTACCGCCGGTGCAGTTGAGGACCCAATACCGCTTCTGGATCTTGGACGTGCCAAAGTCGGTGCGGGCCTCGGCTGCGGGAGCTGCCATGATGGAATGGGCGCTCAGGACGATGGCCAGGAACTGGGCTGCGATGGTGGTCTGGGGTTTCATGTCAGCGCCGCCAGACTTTAGACTCTGACTGGGTGTTGACTCACCTTCATCTTGACGTTGAAGTTGGGGGCGTTGTTGATGGTGGATGACGGTGATGGTGTGTTGATGCTGCCGCTGCTCGTGCTGCTGAGGATGAGAGAGAAGTGATCTGTCTCCGACCTGCCTGTCCCCTTTTATACATGTAGACCAGTCCGACCACCAGGCTCTGTCAACATTGTCCCCTCGCCTCATTATTCACCCAACCAGCCCGGACTTTACGGACTGCCATTCCTCCGCCGCTGGGCCTGAAAAGAGAGCCTCCATCTCGATCAAGAGCGCCCTCGGAAGATCGTCCCCGACTCCTCTCGATGGCACTAAAATCCTTATCTCAGGGCCAGCAAGTCATGAAGAGCCATGATTGGCTGTCACTGGACTCAACAAACATGTGCGGTGTTGGCCGGACCTAACGATCCGCAGCACGCCCGGGAATAAGTTGGCAGTAGGATTTCTCTCTCTCGCTTATACCAAGAAATCCTTGGTCCGTTGTCAGTTGCAATGATACCCACTAACTAACCATAGGATCCTTCGAAATGCGAGTCCACTTCGGAGTTTTCGGGGTTTAACTACGTATACTAACGATACAGGCGGCCAGCAAGGAATAAGCCTAAATTAAAACAGCAGAGACAAACACTAATACCTGACTCATGACGAGAGGAATATCCATCCATGCTAAACAATCGTGGCAAATCCGAGCTATCTCCACCCATACTAGTATGAAAGACAGCGTTTGCGAAGGAACCGCCGATCGAACTGGAACAAGAAGGTAAATTACAAATGCGCATGCAGCAATGTTGTGCTGAAGGCGGCCACTTAAGATACAGGACTGGACTCATAGCGCCAGGAGCACTTGCAATTCTTGGTGCACCAGGAGTTATCGGACCTAGTCGATGAGCCCGAGCATCTAGTGCTTCGGTTGCGGCACCAGTTGGTGTTGCCGTCTGCGCAGCTGAGGATCCACGCCCGCTTCTCCACCTTGGATGTGACAGTGCCAACGTTGTTGGAGTTATCAGCCGCCGGAGCCGCCATGGTGGGGTGAGCGCTCAGCATGAGGGCCAGGAGTTGGGCGATGATCGTTGTCTGTGAATTGTTAACACTAGTCGGTCAAAGCGCTGGCTTGGATTTTGCAGCACTGACCTTCATTGTAGCGGGAGGTGTTTTCAATTTAGCTCTGTGGTGGGACTTGGGAGTATCTCTGTGGATGATGAAGGGAGAAAAGATCTCAGGATTTCAGGAAACATGACCGCTTTTATAGGTAGATTAACGCAACGGATCCAACCACCTACGCCTCTGTTGACGGCTTTGGTCCGAGGAAAGAGCAAGAAACATCGGTCTCCGCACCACTCCTGGAGCTAAGGAGACTTTCAGCCTTGCGTTCCCATTCAGCTGCGCCTGCAGAGAAGACTGTCGACTTTGATGCGAAAGCCTGCAAAGTAAAGCGAGTGGTCACCTCCAATACCACCACATTCCTTGGCTTAGGGGGAAGCAGTTGTGGCGCACAGCTCTCATTGGCCGACTTGAATATTAGAGGACTCATTGTGTGCGACCAGCCAATGAGAAGAGCGCGCTTTCGACCCACAAAAAGAAACCCGCCCCCAACCAATCAATGATAGATGTCCTTGAGATTGATCATGCCCGTGCATTCATTTCGACAAGGCATCCGGTTGTTGAATACAGCCCTAAATGAGAGGCTTTGGCGAGCATGACAGCGCGGCGCAGGAGCTAAATAAACGAGCCATACATCTATTACACCAACAGACTTGGCTTCCAAGACTCTTAAACTAGAGGTCTGATATCCGCTCGCACTTTCTGTCGGACTAGACGAGAACGCGTGGATGGAACTGCAACAGGGTGATTTCCGCGGATACAAAGGGGGAGGGGGTGCGGCTATGACGGCACGGTTTATGCCAGACTGATAACTACCTGAATGTCAGCTCTTGCATGTGTCTGGTCTCGTTCGACCAACTCGGGAAAATTTTGTCAACACGGTGGTCAATACGACCTACAGGCCCTTGCGCACTAATCCATACGAATACTTCCCGCTCCAAAGGATCCAAATGTCTCCCCCCTCATCACGGACACTTGAGTCTATTACAAGAGGTTGCTAGGCATTCTTGATGTGGCGCGCAGGAAATGTCGAAGCGGACACCCTTCTCAGTCTCTTTCCCCTCCGAGTCGGTTTCAAATGACGACTCGGACTTGATCATTCTGAACATTGCAAGACAGAAACGCGGTGCCATCTACATCAAATCAGCGGAAGAGGTTCCACCGATACCAAATCTTATGGGCGTTCGAAGTTCTTGATTGTACCTTCAATTACCCCATGATACTGCCTCTGCTGCTTCAACCAACCTCAACTGAGAATGTGTGGAGGTAGATCATCCACTTGCTGAGGACATATGAATCTGGACCAACCTCTTGATTTTGGACATGAAAGTGGAAGAACAACCAACTTGAAGCACGTGGTGGCGATTCTGGGCATTCCTCCCGTGGCGATGTACCGCTGCGGGGCCGATGCGGCGCTGCAGTCAATGCAGATCGGCCCAGCAAGCGTCTTCCACCACATACATTCCCGTCCTCTTCGGCAAGCAACAATAAACTTGTTTCCGCAACACCAACTCACCACCAACCGCGAAAACCAAGGCACCCCAACCAAAGTGCATTTCCAACCTACAGCTTGAAGACCCTTCAACAGTTATCAGCACAACACCTACCGAACCTCAACCGATCACCTGAAAACAGCGGACACCCAACACAAAAACAATGACGTCATCACCACCCCCCGAAGTCGCCAAAGCCGTCGAGGCCGCCAAATCCGCCAAACGCCTCCAAGACACAGCCGACGCCCTCAAAGCGCAAGCCGCCAGCGTCAAGGACCCCGCCGAGCGCGAGAGACTATGGCAAGCGGCGTACAACAAGGAGGTCGAAGCGCGCGGGCAGAGCAAGAAGGCGCGGTTGATGGCGAGCGGATGGGGCCAGGGCGTGGCGGGAGGGATAGGGGCGTCGAGCGCGCTGGGAATGGGGCTGGGGAATTTGGTGGGGGTGCTTGTGAGTGGCGTTGTTTCGATCCCGGGGGCGTTGGTGGGGGCTGGTGTGGGCGCGGTGCATGGGCCTTGGTATGATGTTGCGAGTGGGCATGCGGTTCGTAAACATGAAGGTGAGGGTGAGGGGGTGGAGGATGGGAATGGGGATGGAGTTGGGACTTCAGAGGAAGAAGACGAAAAGGTCCATCGGGCGGTGGTGGCTGCGGCGAGGGAGATGGAGGAGGAGGAGAAGGGTCAGGCGGGTTGATGAGATGTGAGAAAAGATGTGATTTGATAATAGTAGTGCCTCTTTACCACATGTCGGAACCCCCGTTCAATTAGACTTGGGTTTGGGACTGAACTGTGCCGCTCTGGGTTGTCTCAAATCGTCAGATCGCTATGTCGGGATTTTAGATGGTTCGCTACCAGGCAGCATCAGATTTGGCCCCCGAGTTGTGTGTGGGCGGTCCGTTGAGCTCTGTTTCGACCCCGTGTTGGCCCAGGTCCTCGCAGGATGCAACATCCCAGCCAATCATTCGTCGAGTTTGATGTCGGCCCAATCTGAACCCCCTTTCGTCTTGGACATTGAGTTGCCAAAACTGTGCTTCGAGACGATGGAAAGGGATCCTGCAAAACCTAAATCCGGCACAGGCCCCTCTCCTCTCCCCCCCGATGCAGCACGACAGTTGGGTCCCCAATCAGAGATTGGCGAGTTCTGACAACGATGTTTTCCGGAACGGGGAAGTCTGACAAGATGCCAAGACGAAGGATTCACCCTTGGTGAACGCCACAATGCGACAGGCGGCGGTTGGCTGGGATGGACCAAGCGCAGAACCCCCAGGCAACCGAATTCGCGATGAAAAGCTGATGCCCCCAGCACTGTGCCTCTTCGTCCCGCTCTGATTCTTTTCTGGTCCGATCCTTCATCATGAGGCTCCCGAATGCCCTTGTCGCCTCGTGCTGGGCAGCGACTTGTTCAGCCCAAACGCTTTCAACCTTCAAATTTCCAGAGGGAGCTACACCGGCGGGCTTTCAAGGGTTTGTAACTCATGGCCCTGGAACTGGTCAGTGACGTTGGACAAGCGGGTGCAAGGTTGCACAACTGCTGACATGTGGAGCAGTCGCGACGTACACGTGTGACGCGGGCACGACACACACGACACACAGTGCAAGCAGCTTTGCAGGGTGTTGCGCGCCGGGAGAGCAGTGTGAGTTCTTCACGAGATGCAATGCTGGGACAGCAACAAGGATAGATGGGTCAATCTATCGCTGGTGAGTTCCCCACGTTGTGAGACTTTGAGCTTGGAGTTGACCCACCGAAGCTCGGGAACGCTCCCGAATTGTTACACCATGACCATCTACCAGAGCTACCCCTTCGCAGCTGATTATTGGCTGAAGATCGGGTGCGTGCAACCCGACTTTGACGCGCACACGATCTACCGAGAGATCGTGCCGACTGCAGCGACAACTAGTGCCGGCGCAGGTCCCAGCACCGGTTCTTCAGCGACGACGACGCCGTTCGCGTCCAAAACTGGCGGTGCGGATGCGCAGAGGTCGGCCGAGGCGTCGCTGACTCAATCCAACTCCGAGCCGTCGAAAGCTTGGATTGCTGGCGCGGTGATTGGCCCCGTGTTAGCGATTGCTCTGGCCGCTTTCGTCGTTTTCTGGGTGAAGAGGAGGAGGGGAAGGAGCGAGGCAGAGGAAGCTGGGAAGGTGGAATATGCGTCGCCAAACAAGCACGAGTTGCAGAGCATCAGTCCGCTGCGGCTGGAGGAGAGTCCGAAAGGAGTTGTAGAACTGGCTCCGGTGGAGCTGCCGGATCATCGTCGCTGGGAATTGGACTCATATCCTGTCGTCGAGGCAGGCGGGCGTGAGAATCGGCGGGCATGACTTCCAGGTCGCATGTCACGGGCAAGCACTATGGAGGATTTCAAGCAGTGTGAGAGGCTCGAGTGCCTGAGATTTAAGGCAGTTGGGCTGACAGAGATGATTTCCCCGCGCAAGATTTGCTTGGGTGGGGACTCATTTCCACGATCAGCGGTCAATCAACCTGAAGCTCTTCCACAACATTCTTGCAGACTCCTCAAGTCGATCCAGTGCAAAACCACAATGGCAGACACTGCTGCCATCATCATCACCCTACCAGACGAGGTTCTGCTTCATATCCTCGCGTTGGCGGCCGAGAACGAGTCGTGGGATTTCTTCGCCGACATCTGGGTGCGACCTGTTCATCTTCGCCTCGCGGCCGCCCGGCCCGCATTGGTCTGCCGGCGTTTCTACAACCTTGCGAATCCGATATTGTATCGAAACCTGGCGGTCAGTTTCCACGGGCCAAGTTCCCATGCCCTTCTGATGATACCACAAGACATGATGGGGCACTTGACACAGGACAAAACCCTGCGCCTGTATCGCACACTTGAGCAGAACCCCTCGCTACGCCGCCATTGCCGGAATCTCAGTATTTGCCTCGCCAATCCTATACCTGGTCTTCCGGGACATCGAATTCGTACGACAGAGGGGCGGGATGCACACGTCTCGCGGTCCGAATCCGGTCATGTACTCGACATTTTCAAGCGGCTGGTGACATGGCTTTCCGGGACAACGACCATGAACATTCTTTCCCTCGGCACGACCTGGGACTCGGAGTCCGCTGCGATTTTCAGCATCGCTGCGAAGCATATGCCCGGACTGGGGCACGTGGGGTTCTACCAACCGACACAACCCCTCCATATTGAGCAACTTCCTCAGGCGTTTGCAGAGCTTGATGTGGTCAAGGAATTCCACACGCATATTTCTGGGCCCTTTGCCAGGCGAGCACCGCGCACTCGGCCCCCTTCCACGGCATGTGGTGATGGAACTAAACACACTCTCTGAAGAAGCGGCTAACACGTCGATGTAGGACCGCGCGTTGCCGCTAACCTCGCTGACCCTCCAAAAATACGAAGACTCTCCTCAGCGTCTACGTCACTCATTGGGGTTTACCAAAGCACTGACCCAGTTTTCCTTAGTCTGCTCACCCGACAATGGACCCGAGTCTGAGATGTGGTCGGTGCCGCAAGTCTTATCCATGCTCCGGCCTCATGCGTCAACTCTTCGCTCCCTCACGATTGGGGGCCTTCGCGGGCCCAGCGAGGATCCGGATATGAGCGGTTGGAACCTTGCTGCGTTCGGCGCGCTGGAGGACTTAACCCTCCACGCCTGGGACACGGGCTACACAGATGGCGCGGACGCGATCCTGACGGTGCCAAACCTTCGCACATTCGGGTGGACCCTCAACAAATGGACCCTCAACAGAACCGCCTTCGTCACCAGTGGGAGCGATGTGAACCTTGATGATTTTGGGCATGTCCATGAGGGTTGGCTCCGGAAGCTGAGGGACAAGGCCATCGAGCGAGGAGCTGCCCTGCGGCATGTGTCTGTGGTTTTGTCATCGGTGCCACGCCATGAAAAGTGGTGGCCATGGGACCGTTTGGCCGCGCTGAAGGAGGAATTCGCCGCAAAAGGGTTCGTGTTGTCGTACACTCCTCCCAGGTCGACAAGGGAGCAGTACGAGGAGAACTTTCGGTTCGCGAATTCGCTCGGAGGAACTCGCCGTCTCGGGCCTACGGCCCCCGTGGCGTAGTGAGGTAGGTTTGGAGCTCTTGTCCGTACAAATACATTGGCAGACAACCCACTGGCTTCTAGGGGTGGACAACACCTGCTGATTGGTTTTCTTCCTACAGACTTTATTTATTTGATGTATCTTGGCCGTCATGGGACCAAAACGAACAGAAGGTGAAAATCACACACACGTCTGTGTGTGTGTGTGTGTGTGTGTGTGTGTGTGTGATGTTGTTGTGAAGAGGAGGAAGAGGATGGAGGTGATGGTAAAGAGGTGGTTTTATACTTTGAGGGGTTTCTGATTGTTGGCCTTTATAAGGTTGACGTCGGCACGCCCGAAAAGTATAAAATAAGCCACCTTGCGATCAGGGCTTGGATTTGATTTTTTCTGTTTCTCCGCTTGATACCCCTTTTTGTTTTGCAACGCCGGGGCTTGTGGCGTGTGTGTTTTTTTTTTATCCTCTGTTCATTTTGGTAACATGACGGCCAAGATTCATCAAATAAAAATCACACACACGTTACAAGCCCCGGCGTTGCGAAATAAAAAGAGGTATCAAGGAGAAAAACAGAAAAGTTAAATCCAAGCCCTTATCGCAGGTGGCTTACTTTATACTTTTGGGCGCACCGACGTCAACCTTAAAAGGGCCAACAATCAGAAACCTCCCAAAGTACAAAACACCTCTCATCGGTTTCGGCCTCTTCCTCTTTTTCACAACAACGACGACACACACGCACGCACGCACGTACACAAGCAGAGGAACATATAACCACTCGCGGCCCCGCCCTTCACTTCCTATCACCGACTACGTCTATGGGGCATCACCACGCACCATGACCGGCCCTACGACAATCTTCACGCTGCCCGACGAGCTACTCGTTCGGATCCTCACCCTCGCGGCACACCCACCCACTTCACCTTTCAACGATGGTGCGATGGGTGGACCAACGCGAAGTGCGGTACACGTCAAACGAGAAGCCGCTGTCTTTGCCTTGGTTTGTCGACCATGCGCTGTCCAATTCGAGCCGTGGCACCCCGGGGGCGCACCCGAAAGCTATCGCGAGCTGTCGCCTCACAAGACGCTATTGCTGTACCGTTCACTGGATCGCCATCCATGGCTGCGACGTTACTGCCGAGCGGTGAGCGTATATTTCTATAGCATGTATTGCGACTTCTTCGACAACGAGGATGACACGGTTGCCTGAACCGAGATGGTCCGAACAATGATGGCATGGTTCTCCATGACGAGAGTTTTTGACCTTCACAGCGGCGACCTAACCTGGTGGCGTGTATTGAAGCCTGTGGTTCGCGCTGCCGCTGCGGGAATGCCGAACCTTGAGCGTGTGGGATTTTACCTCACGGGGAACCCGGGTGGAACGATCCAGGCTATGGTTGAAGACGAGCAAGTGAGCCGTTTCAAGGATATCCACCTGACCATCTACGACCAACATCACCATAAACAGGATGGACAGAACAGGGACCCAATTCGGCCTGGCCTTCATGCAAGTCATCGATGTATTGTTTCAGTGGTTGAACTCGCAGTCTAACACCTTCAGGTACGCTCCTGGCCGGTGACCTCCTTGTCGCTCGTTGAGTACGTCGGCACCCCCGACACCCTTGCGCCGCTCCTGAGCCTTCCTCGGTGCTTGGCTCACTTTTGGCTATCGTTCTGCAACGCCTTTGACGTTGACAGGCGCTGGACTATCCCAACCGTGGTAGCATTGCTCTCACCTCACTCTTCGACCCTCCGCTCCATCGGCATTGGCTCCATGGTCCGGTCCAATCTACATGACGAAAGCTTCGGCATCGACACCTTGAATCTCGCACCCTTCCCAGTCCTGGAGCAGCTAACGCTCAGCATCGAAGGCACTGGTATTACTTGTAGCCCCGATGCAATCCTCACGGGCCCGCGCCTTTGCAAGTTCATCTGGGACCTTACAACATGTGAGACCTCTTGGTGTACATTTCACCCCCTCCTTGAGGACCAAGAGTCTTGGATCCGCGGCCTCATCTCAAAGGCATCTACATATTCTTTGGTCACCCGAAAAGTCCCCGAGTGCGACCTTGGAGATGGATGTGTTTCTTCGATTGGAATATGAGGCTATTAAGCACGGCATGGGCTTGTCCTATGCTGAACTTGGCAAGATAAACTGGTGGGATCCGTATGAGAATCTTGGACCAAGACCTCTTGGGTACGAGACGCCGTGGTAACCTCGTGCCGTCGACTAGCAGCAAGGAGGGGAACATTGGATCCATTGACATGTCCACTTGGTATTCCTACACTCTCCGCAATAGATTGGAACACAGGTGTATCAACACATCAGACCTGACCAAGTCACCGTCACCAGTAAAGAACATGTGCTATAAACCCCCCCCCCCCCCCTTCGGGGACCTTATTATTTATGAATCACGCTACCTACCTATACCTCTCCTTTTCTCCCCCTCCTCTTTCTACACCTTTTCGATAATTAAATCCACTTTACGTTTAATAACCTTCTTTACAACCTTTAAAACACGTATAAGCCACATATAAAAATCGGTATTAATCCGATTAACTATTAGTGTTTTAATCTTACATCGTATTAAGTAATTAAATGCCTCTATTGTAACGGGCAAGGTAGTGTGTTGCAACTAGCTAGACCTATTCAACGAAGACGCAGAACATGAGGAAAAGAAAGAAAGAGAGGAGAGGCCTCGTGAGAGGCCTCTTTCATATATACATGACCTCATTGTTTCGACCCGAGGGAGATAGAAGATTCCAGAGACGTCGCATGCCTCGCTAAGGTTTAGTGTTGTGGTCTGTGTGCGCACATCGGCATTTCTGGGAATGGCTTCGTTCGAGGGTCAGGGGGTGGTTGCCGGTGGGGCGGAGCCCCACCTCCGGCCCCGCGGGCCCGGCGCCACGGCCGAGAGTCGCCGAGGCTGCACCAGGGCTCAGCCCGTCACACTATAACTTGAATTATTACTTACCTTTATACGGGTAAAATTCCTAACGTAACTACTGTTACTGTAACGGGATGCAGCAATGTGTTGCAATTGGTGCTACCTCTACTACGAGAATCCTTGAGTGAGGAGGAAAGAAGGAAGTAAACGAAGGTCGAAGGAGGTGCTTCCTAATATACATGACGGTGGTGCTGTGAACAGAAGGTTCTAGATGTGTTGTGGTAGTAGGTGCTCTGCCAAGGCATCAATCTGGGAATAGCTTGACTCAGGGGTATCCACACGGCCGAGGGTCACCGAGGCCCTTACGGGCACAGCCCGTTACAATTACCCCCCCTCTTACTCGTCATCGTACTCGTCCTCTGAGGAGTCGTCCGAGTAAACAAAAGACCCTGTTCTCTTTGCCGTTGTCTTTGTCCTTGCTGATCTCATTGTAACTCCAGGTAACTCGGGTGACGGTGAACGGCTTCTCGTTGGCTGGAATTTGCACTTCTGAACCCAATGCTTCTCCGAGCCGCATCGAACACACTTGCCCTGGTCCCTCCATTGCTGACGTTGTTCCTTGGTGACTGACGGGGCGACCCTGCCTTTAGAGACTCTCGTTGTCTCCCAATCCATTGCGTCCTTACTCTGCTCTCTGTAGTGGCCATCGAGGGTCAACAACGTCCGAACGAAGGCGTCGTACTCCGTAGGTAACGTAAGTTGCCCATCTAGCCGCTGCCTGGCTTCTTTGCTCAGGCCTCCTACCAACGTTGTGATCTTGGCATCGTCTGGCCAGTTCTCTGCACCGGCTTCGAACAAAGTCCTTTCGAAACGAGGTAGGTACGTTGCCAAGCTCATTGATCCTTGCTCCATCTTCCTTAGCCGTTGTCCTGCTCTCTTTGCCTTGTTGGGGTCGTCGTAGATACGCTCGAGGTACTCGATTAACGCCAGAGGGTCTTGCGCTCCTTCCTTCTCCGCCTTACGCATAAAGGCGAGAACCAGCCCTTGCACCTTGCTTCCCAATGATGCATACACATAGTAAAGCTGTGTAGCTCCATCTCCAATTGCAGTGCCGTCGATTCGTAGCTTTGCTCGCATTGACAGGGACCATGCTTCCCATTGTCTTACGCTGCCTTCAAATTTCTCGGGCTCCGGGAGGACTTGCCGTGGCTTTAATCGTTGCGTTTGTAAATCTGCGACTCGCCGCTGAAGGTCTTCGATCATTGCTGCCAACTGTGCCTCGCGTGGGTTGGCTGTAGCGGTCCATTGGTTGTTCGTGGGTGCCATTGAAGAAGGTTTCGTTGCTGCCTTTGCGTTGCGTTACGTTGCGTTGGACTTTGCTTTGCGTTGAACTTTGCGTTGACGTTGCGTTGGGCTTTGCTTTGCGTTGAAGGGGTGACTCAAGGATAATGTAACGGGATGCAGCAATGTGTTGCAATTGGTGCTACCTCTACTACGAGAATCCTTGAGTGAGGAGGAAAGAAGGAAGTAAACGAAGGTCGAAGGAGGTGCTTCCTAATATACATGACGGTGGTGCTGTGAACAGAAGGTTCTAGATGTGTTGTGGTAGTAGGTGCTCTGCCAAGGCATCAATCTGGGAATAGCTTGACTCAGGGGTATCCACACGGCCGAGGGTCACCGAGGCCCTTACGGGCACAGCCCGTTACAGTTACAGTATATATTAATATTATATAATTTATAAGTTTTACATTTATTAAGTAAGTTTTTAAACTATAACGTATTAAATATTAGTTATTAAGTAAAAGTTTAATATTGTTAAAGTTAACTAGTGTTGAATTCTAGCCTCTGAAGGCTCCGAAGGAGCCCTGTATCACAGGGCTCACCAGGAGTCAATGGGTGGCTGTGTACCCTGCAGCCACAATCACCAGCCAACTGTGGCATCGACCCCTCTGGAATACAGGAGGTCTCAGGGGCCCTGTGGGCCCTGAGAGCCCCCTGAAGATCAGTGGGTCTACAGAAGGCTCTGGAAGCCTGTAGGCTTCCACAACCTTCTAAGGCCACGTAATCTTCACCTCATACTTTTCCTTTATTGTATTAGTAGTAGAAAGCTCTGGAATTCCATTCCAGAGCTCCCACAGCCTATAACAGGCCCTCTCCTCTCCTGTAATTAGCTCTCCTCCTAAGCAAGCATCTCACAAGCAATACAATCGTTCATAACAGTGCAGAGTTCACTGGAACTTTTGTTTTACAGCGCAGAGTCCGCTGTAACTTGTCTTTTAGGCACTGCACTGCAGGCCTTCTTCGCTTCCTTCAGCACCTTAGTAAGCTCTGCTGTCGTACCTCACAACGCTCCTTCGGAGCGCTGTACTCGCACTTCTTCCAGTGAACGAAGCACTGTATCACAGGCTTCTACAAGCCTGCAGGCACTGTATTACAGGCCTGTAGGACCCTACTAAGCAACAGTTATATTCGACAGGGCTTTCGCCCTGTTATGTAAATTATCCAAAACCTCCCCCCCCTGTGCCCCCATCCTTCATGACACCCCTCTTCTCAAATCGACGAAACCCAGATATCACCGTTCCCATTTGCCTTGTACGCCCCGCCGGTTACAAAAAGACCGCCGGCGTCATTCAGCCGACAGCGCTCGTGCATCCAAAACTGCATCCCGATGGCAACATCCCTGCAGTAACTCCTGGAGTAGCCAACACCTCGACGCGTGTACACATTGACCTGGACCCAGCGGCCGCCGACCCAGCCGTGCATAAAGTTCACGTTGTTGCGCACCTCGCAGAAGGTGGTCCCCAGCGCGAGCAGGTAGTTGTAGGCGGCCGTGACGGCCTTGGTCTCCCACATGATCTCGTAGGGCGATCTCCAGGGGAATCCGCGCTCCGCTGCCAATCCTGCGTCGCATTGGAGCGCGGTGGCGCGACGCTCGAGGGTTTGAGCGGGATGAGAGCTGTCTACGGTGACCCAGGGCACTGGCTTGAGCAGGTCGGTGACGGTGAGGTTGAGGTCTTGGATGGATGGCAGTCCGGGTGCGGCGGTGAGCTGGATGGAGCTGAGATCGAGATCTTGGGTTTGGAGCGGAGGTGCGGCGGATACGCACGAGGCAAGACCCGTGAAGAGGAGAATGGGGGCTGAGATTTTCATTTTGAAGGATTCCTGGTGCTATGTGTGCGTGTGTTGTCTGAGGATGATGCTGAGTCTTGAGAAGGAATAGCTGGTTGGACATGGAAACGAAACACAACTTCCGGAGTGGAAGAAGTTGGCGGTATTTATACCCGTCATTTCATCTCTGCTCGCACCGTCCCATTTGATTCCCAATGTTCAGAGGTTAGGTAGGTAGCTAGACCTATCGTGCCGTCATTCATTGAGACTGAGTGGTTTCGACACAGTATTGGCGCAGTCGTCAATCGGTCTTGTTTTTCCTCTTGTAGTTGACTTTGGGATCCTTTGGTACAACCTAAGAGCGGTGGTGTTATCTAGGTCCCACACTAGACTTAATCTGGAAAACGATAACACTTCCCCCAAACAGTTGAACCTGCATCACCGGGTGACAAACAGGGGTTCCCGGTGTTGAAATCGGACTCTGTTGCCCTGTTGCGCAGAGTCGCCAAGGGCGCATGCGAGCCTGCAATTTGCGCACGACCCTCCTGCCGCAACGTCGAACTTGACTTTGAGATGGGTGAAGGATCCAAAAAGGAGTGGCAAGTTGAACAGCAAGGACAGGTAAATTCGGGTTCTCATCTGTCTCGCGCATCAAAAGCCGTCTCGGTAGCCGGTAGCTACTGACGTTTTTTTTTTTTTTTTTTTTTTTTTTTTTTGGGTTGGTTCACTGGTGCTGGCTTTGCACTAGGTTTACCAAGATATAATTGTTCTCCTTCCATTGTTTTTATATTCGACGGCCTTTCGCCCTGTTATGAGATGAAACAATTCTTCTACAAAGAAGCAACTTTAAAACGCCCCGTTATGTTAATAATCCAAGTCTCCATTTCCACAAGCTTTCCTGTTTCGTCGAGTGTACATGTATGTGGGTGGTATTGCATGCAAACCCTTAGAGTCCGCGCCATACGACCCTAACCCTAAGGGTGATTTCGGAAATCCCATCTCATGACTGGCCACCCGGCAACACCCGCACTAGATTAGAGGGCCCACACCTGCTGCAGAGCTCACCGCATTTTTCATCTCCTTCAACTTCATCATCCGTGACAACTGCCAACACCACCTCACACGATGGCTGCCCCAACTCCAATGATCCTCCGGCTGCCGGACGAGCTATTGGTTCTTAGAATCAGCCTCGCGGCACACCCACGCATTCCGACGTTGAGTGGTCACAGATACGGAGGCCCGACCCGAGGTGCTGTGCACATTCGACGCAAAGCCGCCATTTTCGCCCTGGTCTGTCGCCGGTTCCACCTCATCACAACCCCGATCTTGTATTCACAGTTATCGCTGAGCTTTTCCCGTATTTCCAGGGAGCTCATGTTCCTGGTAGGGCGCTGCACGGCTCGAGTTATAATGCATCCATGGTATGATTACCCAGCTGCCCCAGCATCAGGGCGAGGGAGCACGAGTCGATGTTGTCCCCAGCGGAAACTCTACGCCTGTACCAAACACTCGAGCGTAACCCCTCGCTACGCCGCCATTGTCGGGCCTTGAGCATTTTTCTCGGCGAAGAAACCAGGGGACAACACTCCGTTGAGCTACAGGAGCGCCATTCCCAGGAAAGCACAACTGTTACCGTTGTCGACATCGCCGTAGAGCTGGTCACTTGGCTTTCCAGGGTCATTGTCCTCAACGTGCATAGAGATCCCACAGTTTGGAGACAAGAGTTCAGCTCGGTGTTTCGTGCCGCCGCCAAGCATAACCCAGCGCTGAGCCACATGGGGTTTTACTTTAACCCTCGATTGCGCCCCGCGCTTTGGGATGTGCGTAGTGTTGAAGCTGTTCAAGGAGTGTTCCAGCACCTGGCCAGCCTCAAGGATAGCCACTTGACAATTTTTGCATTTGCGCCCTTCTCGGAACTGGCACCGCCCAGCCGGGTCCCTGTCTGGCACAATTCCTGGCCCCCTGTGAACGGACATTAGCTATCAAGCTCACATAGGCACTCTCATGGCCGCTGACATCACTATCCATACTTCATTACAATCGTGGACCTGAGACGCTAGGGCCGCTTCTCGCCTTTCCTCGGTGCCTCACACGTTTTTGGTTTTCGCTACAAAATGACGCGGACCTTGATGTTTACCCGTCGATTGGAGAATGGTCGATTTCCAAAATGTTTTCGATGCTTTCGCCCCACGCGTCAACCCTCCGGTCGATCGGCATCACCTCCTTCGATATTGATGGGCGCGACTCCGACCACCTTGGCATTGATGTGCAAAACTTGGATTTGGCATCGTTCAAGGCTTTGGAGCAGCTCTGCCTTCACCACGAGGACACATACCACTTCAGCAGCCTCGAGTCCATCCTTACAGCTCCGCGTCTTCGCAAGTTTGTTTGGAACTTCTCTGGGTCAAGCCAGTATAGGATACCGTTTCACTACCCCAATAAGAAGATGCTGTCCTGGATTCAGAGCCTGGTCGTCGCGGCAAGGTCTCAAAGGCACGGCCTCCGTCATGTGCACGTGTTCTTCAGCACGCAGAATGGTGACCCTTACGAGTTGGATGAACTGAGTCAACTGAGAGATGAGGCCGCCGAGCAAGGCATAGTCCTCTCGTACCCGGAACTGGGAATAACAAGACATGAGCCGGTCAACTACGATGAGCTATGGGCAGACGCGCGACCGCGGCTTCCGGGGCACTAAGGTCGGCCCGCACAGAAGCCATGATAGCATGGTTCACCTCCTGGCCACTTGGAATACCTGGAAGGCTACAACGAACTGGGTACCTATGACAAGGAGGCGGAACATGTCAGGGAGAGTTGGCGACGCTCAAACAACAAAACAACTTGCATGATATCAAGGTGCTCAGAGTCCTTTTCGGTAGACCCTATGTAGTACAAGAATGCCACTGCCCCACGTTCCCCCGTCCGAGGCCTAAAATATACAAGACGTCGGCAAGTACATCGTGACCCAAGTTTCTCCATTCCAATACGCGTTACTGGACGTATATATTAGTATACATGGGATGAATACCCTGAGTGCCTCTTCCAGGAGATCTTACACTACTGTGAACCCATGACCTGTGACGTTGCGGTAGTCACCCACTCAATAATAACGATCGCCAATTAACCGTGGCCGTGGCATCTCGCGTATTTCATTTCCTGAATTTCTTACGTTTGGGAACTCTGCACACGGCTCAACCATGTGCCGCCATCCACCACAATCTGACAGCCCAAGAAGCCGGATGCTGGAAATCAAACATCTAACCGAGAACAGCGAGTAAGACGGGTCCAATAACAAGGTAACATTTTCGTCGGAAAGGGAGTAACCGCTTAACTTCGGGGACACCTTTTCAAAATACCCCTGAGACTGGCAGACACTGACCTTGATTATAAATCCCCTCGCCCCAGTCCGCTTTGCAGCGGGAGACGTTTCAAAAACCTGAACAAGACAACTTGAATTGTTCCCATTACGCAGTTCCCTCGCCAGAAGTCAACATGAAGCTCTTCTCGCCCATCCTTTGCCTAACTCTGGCAACATTTGGAGTCGCATCCCCAGTGACGGGCAACCCCAAGTCTAGCATCGACGGCAAGTCTCTGAATCGACAGCAGTGTTCCGAGCTAACGTCCGTCCAACGAGATACAGCCCGCGCTTGCCCCGGACCGGCCCAATCTGCTTGTGCATCGTCCTGTCGGGGTCGCTACAGCTGCAATGGCTGCGGAGGAAACCCGAGCTGTGAAGCTGCGTGTGGGGCAGCTATTCAGAGGTGCTATGATTGCTGCGCGGCCAACTGCACAATGTGTTAGGCTGTTGTGGGAGTTATGGTAGTGGCTCTATCGGTTACTGTGTCGGATGTCTCGTTATCTGGGAGCAAAGAAATGAACTTCACGCTACCCCTAAAATGTGTTTCAGGGGTTTGGGTAGGGCTTCACCAAGCACAAGAGCAGGCGAGGTGTCGACTGAGGGGCTCCTCCTAGAACCGAAGTTTCCGTACCTTGGGATTGGCGATATAACTTCTATCGACTCTTGGTGTGACATTTACCGCGGTTTTTTTTTCCAACCCAAGTCTCTTCATCAAGTGCGCTTGTCGCCTGAAGTATAGGACCAATCGTCCTCATCGATATCCTCGAGGTTGATGGGGTCGAACTTCTGCCTTCGCCGTCCAAATGCGCGTATTCTCCTCGGCGGCTTTTCGTTTTGGCCGTCTAGACGTTGGTTCATGTGTGCGAGAAGTGCCTGTGGATGCCTGGACGTGAGCAAGAGTCGAACCGGTTGCTAAAGGGACCTAACCTGTTGGAAAACTCGCCGTACTTCCTCGTCGCTGGCCAAATTGCACTGCATGTACTTCCAGGCTTTTTCGTGACTCTCGACCAGTTTTCTGCCCAACGCATAATAATCACTAACGCTCTTGGGAGCATTGCGGTGTTTTTGGCTCTGTTCTTCCAGCGAGGCCGCTAGAGATGCGTTGTCTTCCTCGTCTATTATACCGACGATGAGAAACGGTGAATTAGGGTTGTGTTCCTTTATATCGGGAATCCATTTGTCTTGTACGTTGCTAAACATGGTCGGGCGGGGAATTCTGGCACAGATGATGAACACGTCGGTTTGTGGGTACGAAAGAGGCCGAAGCCGATCGTAGTCGTCTGAGCCGGAGCTATCCCATATGGCGATGTGGTGCTCCAGGTTTCTGAATCTAGGTGTTGTATGCAGGTCAGCTGATCCAGTCTGAATGCAGAGGTTCGCTTCGTGCGTGGCAGTTTTCATCTTACTTGACAACGGCGGTATAGTTATCGAAAACCGTTGGGACGATAGGCTCGTCTGGCAGCTTTGGAGTTGTAAAACGGAGGATGAGCTTGGTCTTGCAGCTCAAGCTGTCCCCGACAATTACGACTCTGATCAAAGATTAGCGACTTGGACAGGGATCGCGATACACTGGACCACATACTTGACATTTTGCTGTGATGTTGTGAGCATTTTTAAGACCGGGTGACCGAGGCGTTCTCGCGGAGCTCGTTGGGTCTGGGCAATGTGAGTGGCAAACGTCAAGCCAGTGCCAATGCTGTTGATATCGTTCAGCGTGATCGGAAGTCGATAAACAGCGATGATTGACATGTGATTTAAGCTGATGTCCGACAGTGTGCTGGACATGGTGCGAATTGTTGAGCCCCGAACAGACAGTAGATCAATTTCGTTAGGATTCGCTCGCGTATACACCCTGGACGCCTCCAGCAAGCGCTCATAATCTTGAAGTTGGCTGGAAACTTGACTGTCTTGGAGTTCGTGTTCGTCAACTTGGCCACTTTGAGATGCCCCGGTATCGGCCTCTTGGGGGCGAGCTGTCGACTGGGAGTCTGCCGAGGCGATGGACTGTGTCTCTGGTTCGATTTCTCGTCCCGATTGCTCTATCCGCGCTGCCAAGTTTTCGTCGCCCAGAAGCATATTGTCGACGGCCTCGTTGAGCTTGCTGCTGTCCTTGAGAGCGTCTGCCCAAGATTGACTACTGCATGTTAGAGACGAGAAACATCCACTCTGTACTTGGATAAAGAATACCATTGCAAAACACTTATCATCAACGCGATGCAATTCTTCTGCGATTCGAGCCGAGGCAGGAGAGAGAGGACTCTCTTCTCACCCCACGACCATCGCAGCCGATCGAAAAGGCTGCCTCCATTCTTGAGAAATTGCCTGCATACAAGCTCTTCGAGTTCTGAAAGTGTCAGAACACATTGTGAGCAAGTCACAGCAATGTGGTCCAACCGAATCAGAGCCTTTCGCTCTGGTGGGAGAGTTGCAATTGTGTCGAAAAGATCTTTGATGGAGCTCAGCGAAAGCTTGGTTGTCTCGACGGCGACAAGAACCGACCGCGCAGACTCAGGGGCGTCGGAAACGCTTGAACAAACGTCTGACAAGGTTTTGATAATCTTGGTCGATGTGGCCAGGAGACCAACAACTCCGGCCGTGATGCTCAACGGGTCTGCCATGGACTCTCCCTCTCGGTTCAGGTGGTGCCAAGGTGGTGAAGCCCCGAGGACCGCATGTGCTAAACTTACCCCGCTTCAGTCTTTCAGCTCTGGCCCCTTTTCGCAACCTTGAAATCAGCCAACCAGAACAGGGGCGAGAACTCTCACGTGATCATCGAAGCCTCATTGAGGCATGGTTTCGGACTGGCGGAGTTTTAAGGGGAAGTACCGAAATACAATATTATAGACAAAGAGGTTAAACAGGTGGAATACCGCGTTGATTAGGTAGGTACATGTAGCTTCAAGTGGTTTTTCCTCCCAACTAACGGAAATTGCCACACCCGACATAGGGGGATAGAACAACTATCGATCTTAATGCCACATTCAGAACCACTGACCGGGCGCTTGGTTCTCTTTGCAATTATTTTTTGCTCCCAGGTTTCCTCTTCCTTCTTCTCTCAATACAGGAAGCCACTTAGAGCAGAACCGCCAAAGCACCCGTAACCAAGCCAGAAATCAGCATAGCATATCCGACATTTCGCGGCACAGCTGCCGCCGAGGTGGGGGAAGCCGTCGGCGAAGTACTAGAAGACGGGGTCTGAGTTGACTGCCCCGTTGTTGAAGCACTGGTGGTGACTGACCCTGTACCGGCTGTACCTGTCGTGGTAACGAATTGGCCTGCAAAACATCAAGTCAAGTCAGTAAACCGAGGTACTAACAGAAATGCACCCATCTATCATGAGAAGGCCATACTAACCAGCGCTAAACGTCCAGTCCACCACGCCCGGAACAGAACCAGTACAGGTAGTACCACACCCACAGCAAGCAAGCTGGCCTCCGGTCGCTGTGGTTAGCACCGCCGACTGCGTGCAGCACCCCACGTCATTCCCATTGTGGTAGTGGACGCCGAGCGCAGCGGACTGCGGACACTCCTCGCTGGCGCCGAGATGAACCGAGAGAAGAGGGGAGAAAGTCGCCGTGGCCGTTACGGCTGCGCCTGTGTTGGTGCACACGGCACCGGTGGAGGTGCGCGAGCGGATGCGGGAAGTGTCTTGGGCTGCGGCAAGGGATGCCAGTGACAGGAATAGGGGGGAGGTACGCATCGTGTTGGCTTTTGTGTGTTTAGGGGTAATGTAAATTGGTAAAGAGTGAAGTGCTGCTGTAAGAAATACAAGTTACCCCTAGTGCACCAGTGCAGTCATCATGATGACGAATGGGTGAGAATCCCGACGGCACCGATGCTTTTTGAATCATTTTGTCTTCTATTTTGCCTATTGACTTCCGTGTCGTTGATGTTGCATGAAATTTCGAGAAATGGCCTGACTGCAACTGTCGGGTATCGTATGACGGTCAGGAATTTGGCGTTGCATTGATCGGCGTCGTTGCGGGACGACAACCTCTGAATGGTACCCTCACCTCAAGGACAAGCCAACGACACGTCACCCGAGATGCAGAGCACTCACGACTGGTCTGCGGGGAACATGGCATTACAAATGACGGGAATCCAGTTTATTTCTTATACCTTATACTACCTAACCAAGCATTGACGCGTCCCCAAGTCTAGTGGCATGATGCAGTTGAGATCTTCGATGCAATGAGATGGCCAAATCACAGAAACGTCCTTGCCGTGAGAACCCCGACGGCCAAGGCCGAACCAATGGTCACAAAGCTGCTCACCGACAGCAACGACATACCCGTGATCCCATGGCCCGAGGTGCATCCGCCCGCAACCCGCGCGCCGGTGACCATGATGAACCCGCCCAGGACCGCTTGCCAGACAGGAATGTTCGGGACCCCCGAAACATCTGCTAGCGGCGTCAAAACGGCCAAAGCCCGAGCTCCAGCCACAATACCAATTGCGAAGAGAATCGACGATGTTTTCAAGATGGGGCGCGGAAGGTTTGTCATATTGCTCGGCTCGGAGCCATCGGACTCGGATTCGGGCGAATAAAACGGCCACCAGACAAACTCGCCGGCGTCTTCATACGCAGCCGACACGCCCACGGCGCTGCGCCTGAGCATGAGCGAGGCAAGCTGGGCAAGCCCAATGAGCAGGCCGCCGGCAGCAGGACGAGTCGCATGAGCGATGGTCTCAGACCACGTCACAGACGTGCCGAGCAGTAAAGACTGCCGCGACGCGATTGATACCCAGGTTAGGCCAGCGACGGCAAGGCCAAGGATGCCCTCGAAAACGGCAGTAGCGACATATCTGTTGAGCCCGAGGGCCTCATGCACCGTCTTGGACGGTTCCTTTTTGCCCTCTGTCAGTTGTTTGCATGGTCGCCGAACCGCCAACCAAGGCCGGAGATAGCCGGTGTAAAAGATGCCCGCCAGTGCGGCGCCGACCAGCGTGGGCACGCCGTTGCTCAAAATGCCAGCGCCGATCTGGGCGAGGACAGTGCCGGGACAACTGCCACTGAGAGCCATGCCCGCACCGAGAAGCGCGCCGCCGATTATGTTGCCGTCGTAGTGCGCAAAGAAGCCTAGGCCCGAGTATGATCGCGGCGCGAGCTTGACGAGATTGGCTTCGTGGAAGGCTGAGATGAGGAGGGTGCTGCTTGCCGTGGCTGTCAAGAATGTCTCGAGCATGGACCAGTCGGCGAGCTTGAGCTGGTTGAGGATGACTGAGGGGTGGTAGACGCCCGATGCTGTGAGTGCGGCGCCAAAGACGGCTCCCGATAAGAGGGATGCTGCCATTGTGATGTTTTGGGGGATTTGGTGTCCAAGTGATGATGGTGTAAGAGGATGATGATGTGGATGGAAAACGATGAACAAGAAAACAAGTCTAAAGTGATGAGATTAAAAGGGAAATACTCAAAATCTGATTTCTAATCTGCTGTTCGTCACCTTTCATTCCACGAGGCAATCGGTGGCGGTACCATCAGGGGCTGCCGGCAACCCGGCTCGGGTGGGGCCGCTTGGCCCGGCTGTCGGGGCCTCGCCACCCGGGATTGGGCCGGCAAGCCTTCCGGGATCTTTTGCACTTCGGCGAAGACGAGTCAGGGGGGCAGGGACACTTCGGCGAACAGAATTTCAATTGCCCGGGGGAAACAATTTGCACGCTTTGTAGTCGCCGGTGGCAACATCACACCACGAATTGGTCCCCGAAGGGTTCCTGACTCTCATCTTTGTCCCGCGAATTTGAGCAAGGGGTGGCCTGATCAGCTCCTGACTACCAGCCGCATTGGTAATCCAATTGTTTGCCGGCAAATACCAACAGACAAAAGGCATCAATACTTTATCAAGTCAAAATTCGCAATGAAACCGCAACTCTCCATTGCAACTCCAACGATCAATTCCACTCTAGCCAAAGCTCCATCCAAACGCCCACCATGACGGACGCAAACCTCGAACCCATCGTCAACCCCATCTTCGAGCCGGAGACGTGCACCTGGCAGTACATCGTCGCCGACCCAGCCACCAAAGACGCAGTCATCATCGACTCAGTCCTCGATTACAACCCCGCCACCAACACCATCTCCAACACCAACGCAGAAAAGCTCCTCACCTTCATCTCCGAGCACAACTACACCATCGTCGCCATCCTCGAAACCCACGCCCACGCAGACCACCTCACCGCCGCACGGTACCTCCAACAAACCCTCTTCCGCCGCGGCCACCCCCTCGCCCCAATCTGCATCGGCGCCCTCATCACCTCGGTGCAACAAACCTTCGCAGCCAAATACCGCATCCCCGCCCACGAATACGCCAACGTCTTCGACCGCCTCCTAAAAGACGGCTCCACCCTCCCCATCGGCAATTTAACCTGCCGCGTCCTCCACCTCCCCGGCCACACCCCCGACCACATCGGCTACCTCATCGGCTCCAACGTCTTCGTAGGCGACTCCCTCTTCCAACCCGACGTCGGCTCCGCGCGGTGCGACTTCCCCGGCGGCTCAGCCCACGCCCTCTTCCGCTCCATCACCACCAAGCTGTACACCCTCCCCGACGACTACCGCGTATACGTCGGCCATGACTACCCCCCCGGCGGACCCCAAGGGCGGACCGAACCGCGGGCTTTTGCCACGGTTGCGGAGCAGCGTGGGAGCAATAAGCATGTCCGGGATGGGGTTGAGGAGGGGCAGTTTATCGCTTGGCGGGAGGAGAGGGATGCGTCGCTGGCGGAGCCGAGGTTGATTCATCAGTCGTTGCAGTTTAACATTCGCGGGGGGAGGTTGCCCGAGGCGAGCAAGCACGGGCATCGGTTTTTGCATGTGCCGTTGAGGGTGGCGGATGAGGTTTGGAGTTGGGGGTTTGCGCCGCAGGGTTAGTACTTAGATAGGTAGGTACTATTCTAGGCAAGGTACCTACTAATTAATGGAAAGTGGGTGGTTTGACGGGGGGACACGGAAATGGAAAGCAAGTGTTGAGCCGCGCGGGTTTTGCACACCAAAGCGATGGTCGTGCCGCTTCAGCAAGTAACAAAGGACAACAGCTTCCGGGCAGCTCTCAAGCTGCCAGCCTTACCACCAAAAACATTTAAAAACTATGACACGCACGGAAATGGCCAACCGCGCATTGTTCTCGCCGAGTCACCAAATCTCCCTGTCTGCCGTAAGTTTGCCAATGAGCGACTGGACAGTAAAGAGATCCACTTTTGGGGCAGTGCACAGCTGTGTTGGCTTCGAGGACTCTTGGACTCGCAGTTCTTTAGGTGGCGGGCTACGGGTGGGTGGCTGCTGTGCCGGGTTATCTGGTGCGGGAATTGTCCGAACTGCCGGTTCCCACCATGCCCTCCTCGCCCGTCCAAATGTTCTCAGAGTTCCGGTACCGCTTCTTCTCCCGAGGCTGAGTTCCCTGTGGACTCGATTCATCTTGATTGCCTCACCCGGTCCGCCTCACATCGAGTACAGCGGGGGTGGCGACAAGAAGGACAGAATTCCACCCTCAGAATCATCATATCCGGCCCGCCCCGTCCACATGAGCACTGCAGACATGGTCAGCGCTTCCTCATGCTCCCATACGTGGCTACCTGGGTAAGGGGTGGGTAAACTTACACAGGTCCACACCCATACAACGACCGTCTTTTTCTTCTTTGCAGGGTTGCTAGGCTGTGGAATGAGACCATCAGCGGATGCGCGTCTTCGGGATTCCGCAACCGCATCGGGAGAACGAACCATAGTGAAGTACACGGCGTGGGCTTGCAGTGCAGCTGATCAGCATCGGCAGGACAACTCATTAGCGTGTGTGGTGGCGGCCGCTGCGTTGCGCGATTGGAGGGCGGTCCTGGTGGTAAAGACTTCCAGCCAATGGTGAACTTCAAACAGCATGGAATGAGCCAATCTCGGGTGCTCTCAATGTGTGAATGCAGAGGGCTGCCAATAAGCGACTGCTTCAGGATGCGAGATGCAGTCGGTCATTGTATTACGCTGCGGCCGGGCGCATATGCGGGCGACATGGCACTATATTGTTATGGCACAGGGACATTTTGCAGCGTCTGTGAATCATCAGCCCCCTTTTTTGGGATCTTTGGTTCTTGTTCAACTTCTTGTCCCATTTGTCAGCATGCTCGGACAAGAGGCAAAAATACCTACCTAGGGTTGAGGAGAAACAACACATGGCCCCAATTAGAAGGTTTGGGGGCGTTGCGCATAATACACGTATCAGGTAGGTATGCGGGGTGGATCCGACCTATCAGGGGCTAGAAACTACGTAGTACAGCCATTGGCTCTACCACGTCCGAGGAAGTCGCCCCCATCGCTTTTAACATCTGGTCTGGATTACTAAATGATGACATCAATACGCAGGACGAGAAAGTCGGCCCAGTATGGTCTTATCGTCAAGTTATTAGATTTCACCAGCATGCCAGGCGCTATCGAAGACAGGGGTTGGGACTTCTCACCCCTTCAAAGGTTCCCTCGGCTTATTAGCGGGCTGTAGGACTCAGGTTCATGCAATCCAGCCCGTTCCACCCGACGCGAACTTTCCACCTTCCACCAGAGCGTGCCACGACCAGAAAGTGCACTTGACACGTCTTGCAGCTCACAATTCGTGGTTGAAATGCAACGCATTGGGTATTTTGCATCAAATGACCAGGATAGTGCGCTCTGCATGTCATTCTCAGTAATTACACACGTTTTTAAACTAACCCTGCCCAACAAGATTCGGGAAAAAATGGCATAATCGGGTCGATATGGAGCATACCCCCCTGGCCACCGCATGGCTACCAGGTAACATGCCGAAATTCTTTGCAGCAGCTGCCAGCAATTCCGGCAGCTTTGCGGCCGAATCTTCGGCATGAAATCCGCTCAAAAGAGACTGTGGGACGCAACAAGCGAATTTGTTTCACCCAGATCTTGCACGATTCGGTGTCAGCGGAACCAAACTTGAATTGCCACCATGGTCTCCTCCGGTCCATTCTCAACTGGAACACCGCCTCCCTGCAATGCCACCTCCAAAGGAATGAGGCAATTCAAGGCAACCGGAGAACGGCCATGAGCCTCATTTCTCAACTGCAGGGAGAAATGGGTATTAAGTTGATGGCATGGAATTTCATCCAGGTGGCACTGTGCAGTGGAGGAGCAATCGGCATTTGGAGATACATGCCTAGTCCTTTAACCGCGCAGCGAGTTTCGCGGCGAGAAGCCGAGGTGCAGTACATTCGGAATGAACTACCGATCCAGGGCCAGCCCCTGGCTGATCGACCGCCCCCACCCTCGCCGCAGCCTAGACGCCACGTTCGATGGAGAGCCCTTCCTCGACTACCTACGAGGATTCGCACTTGAGGAATCGAACTCCAATTCAAACGGCGATTCCGATGTCCAGAATGACTTGACCGATTCTAGTGGCGCTGGTGGTTTCAGGCCCGATGCGCGTACACAAGCTGAAGTCGAAACAAACAACAACGCTGAGACACAATCCACTGAGCCGGGTACGCGGCCCGCGGATGGTGTTCAAGCGACAAATGATGTGCAACGGTTCATGCAGGGCTCCGGTGGCGGCGGCACAGAGTTCGAACACCGCGATCAGGTTGAAGATGTCACGTCGTTTATCGAGGTTGGCATTGCTTCTTCTCAAAGAGGGCCGGGGGAAAGGCCTCGATACATGGCCGTTGTTGACATCAGGGGTGTCGGGTGCTGGGCTAGCCGCAGTCAACCGTACCGTGGAGCTTTGACGGGGTCTCGCCTCTACGATGAACTTCGACAGCCAATTGGAGGTGCTAGCGACTTGGAATGCGTGAGCAAGAATTGCCGAGTGAGGAGGATCATGTAAGTGAGAGGTGTCCGACGCCGTTGCATTCACACAACCACCTCACTTACACCAGCTAGATACCTCTCCGGCCTGGATGCGCGCGGTATCTGGGTTCTCGCGAAAACATCCCCTGGGAGCCAAAGACTGGCATTGGTCGCCTTATTTTACCAACATATCCGGCCTAACCCACGCCTCAGTGTCACGGTGAATGCAAGTGAAAAGAAACTCCATTGCTCTTCGACTTGCTTGTTGACTGAAATTGCGACAGACCAAGGGGGTGCCTTCCTACGTTCTTCATTTTCATCTCCCGTTCTACGCATTACGCAGAGAGACGGAACTTCTTACCGACACTCGGGAATGGCTCGACAACAAGCCCCTGCGGAAGTCCAGAGTTCTGGGTTGTCTATCCGAGTCGTCAAGTTCGATGGCGGGAGATACTTGGAAGTGGTGTCTGTATGAGGCGCAAACATCAATCGTGGTGACCGGCACACATGATAGGAGTTGGACGGCGTACGGTGTTACGGACGACTACTACGACTCGGACGCCAGGCCAGATGAGTTCGAGTCGGTCGGGCGATACCACCGACTGTGGGAGGAAACACCTGATATGTTTTCGGACCCCGTCTTCAGGGGTGGTTATCCGCTGCTTAATGACAGAATCCCAATCGATGCAGGGGGCAACCCCACTAGTGCTATCTTCTGGGATGCTCGGGAGTACTTCGTCGCCGCTGTCGCCTTCCGGGCAGGAATTGTTTCGAAGGAATGGTCTTATGTCGTGACCAAGTTGGAGAAAGCTAGGCACGTCCCCGTTACATTGGCTGCAGCTCTACTTCTGACAACCACTACACTTCAGATGCCCATCTTCGCAAGCGCGGCACGAGAGAGACCATGTAAAGCACGAAAGAGTTATGGAGTGGAACTCTGAAATGCTTGATGTAGTCGCCGACTTGATTACTTGTCTGGCCAAGACAACAAGCGCGTTTGAGCAGTTTATGGGCAGCGAAAGTTGTGACTTCGCCTCAGAGACATACGAAGACCATCTAGCCAGCATCAAGGGCACTGCTAGCACACTCAAATTGAGGCTAGATGACCTTCGGCTGCTGCGAGAGCGGCTGACCACGGCAAAAGGACCAGCTGTGAGATTCCCTGTTTCTTTTCCAGCCTTGTGTGCGTCTGCGACTCGGAATTTCAGGCTAGCTGGCTAACTTATCAAAAGGCTGACAGGCTGGTAGCCATCGGTAACTACCAAGCCACCATGTCCATGCGGCAACTTACCGTTCTCGTCTTTGTGAGAACACCACAGAATATTAACTGCACCTAGTATACAGCTCTAACTACTCGTTGCTCTATTTTAGCTCTTCTCGTCCCTCTTCCTCGTCGCCAGCATGTTCAGCATGCCGCCGGGCGTTTTGCCTTTCCGTCAAACCTTCCCAGCCTTTCTCTTGTCGGTCATCGTGATGGCTTGTATACACTTTCTCGTTGTCCGCGTTCTCGAGCAGCCGCGGCCCAAGTGGGCCACACTTCCAAGTATCGACAAGCTTTGGCATTTCATCAAAAACAGCCCTACCACGGTCGAAGGCGCTAACCCGCAAGACACAGTTGAAGTAGTGAGATTTCCACTGGTGCAACCTGACTTTTTGGCACGTTGGCTGGAATTCCTTCCGGGGTATGTGCGACATGTATGTACTTCGCTCGCAAACGTAGAAGCTCAGGCGGACCAGCGCGGCGTTCCGCCTGTTTGACCTCTTAATACATGATATTTATTCGTTGCGATGCAGCAAATTCTGCAAGATTTAGCAACGTTAAAAATTCCAATGGGTGCTAAGCCGCTCAGAAAGAATTTCAGCAAAAAAGCGGCGTTATCATTGGTCGCATCCGAAATGTGGGTGCTTTTCCTGAACAGCTTGCTGGAAAAAAGTAAAATTTAGCAAAGTCACCCCGACTCGAAAACTGAAATGCGTACCCTTTGTCCTTCCGTCTTCATTGCTTCGCGCCCGCCTCTGGATCAAAGACATTGTCCTTTTAGTGCCCGGCTCGGCGTGGGGTCCCAAGCCGCCAAGATTTCTTGTCAAAGCTTGTTCACACTTCCGACCTGCGCCTCACCCGTTAATTTTCCCCGAGAGCCCACCATTCTGTACCTGCACTAGCGACACTGCTGCCAGACCTTTGCCGTCAAAATCCATTGGCGCCAGACAATGGCACGTCTTCCACCTTCAGCTCCACAAAATCCAAGAACAATCGCCGGTTCTTTCCCCTCACGACCAGTCCTGTCTACCTACTCTGCACCCAACACGCCAAAGTTATTTTTAAAAAGGCTGCTGCGCCAGCGATCCGAGTCATCCGCAGCAGCTGTGTCGTGCAGGCAGGGAATCGCGCGGCCCGCCCGCGGGAAATGAAGCCGGCCCCGTTCGTACCGGGGAATATTACGACGATCCGCGGTCCGCGGCCAGGGCTGTCTGCACGGGGGTGGCGGTGGGGCCGAAGCAGCAGATGCGTGGGAAGGATGGTCTCGCCGATGCAACTCGCTGCAGTTGCCATGTTGGGAAGTCAGCTAACCTGGTTCGCGGAGGTGCGGGGGAGATTATTGGATTCTCGCAGGGTTCAATGGCCAATGCAGTGGTGTTTGGGACACCAGAATGTGGATTCCCCCGATGCGACGCGACGCTGCGCGGGAGGAGGGATCGAATGGATCAGGGAATTGGCGGGAAGTGGAGGATCCCTCCACTCTCAGCTTGCAGGCAGCGGGCCTTGAGTTGGTGAGGAGCTGCGCGATGATAAGTTGAGGCTGTTCGACGCAGTTGGGCGCTTGTTTACTGCTCTTGAGCTACCAAGGCAGACATTCGTTTCTCACTGGCAGCACGCACTATGGTGAAGCTTCTCCTTCTCGGTGCCCTGGGGCTGGCGCTCAACTTCTCGACGGCCGTCGCGCTCCCTCAGACGGATGCGACCGCCTCGGCCGCGAAGCCCAAGTGCAAGGGGCTGACCAAGCGTCAAGAGTGGTGAGTGCCTCAACCCCCAACCCCAAGGCAACAAACCACTTACATGGATGACACAACAGGCGCACCATGAAGCGAGCCGATCAACAAGCCTACATCAAGGCGCAGCGCTGCGTCATGACGAGCCCAGCCAAGCTGCCCAAGCTCAAGGCCCTCGGAGCCAAGACACGCTGGGACGAGCTCGTCATGTTGCACCAGGTCGAGGCCCTGCAAATCCACAGCACGGGAACCTTCCTGCCCTTCCACCGCTACTTCCTGCACGTGCAGCAATTCCTCCTCGCCGAGTGCGGCTACAAAGGCGGCCTGCCGTGGTGGAACGAAGCCCTCGACGCCGGCAACTTCATCAACTCGCCGCTCCTCGATCCCGTCAACGGCTTCGGCGGCGACGGCACCGGCACCGGCAACTGCGTCAACGGGCCGTATGCCGGCCTCGCCGTCAACATCGGCCCCGGCTTCACCAACAAGCCGCGCTGCGTCAACCGCAAGATCAACGACGACTTCAGCCCCCTGACTGGCCAGTCCTTTGTCGACGAGGCCATCAGCAAGCCCGACTACGCCAGCGCTTGGATGGCCATCTACATGGGCCCCCACCTCTTCGGCCACATCGCCCTCGCCATGATGGACGGCAACAGCATCACGTCGCCCGGAGACCCGCTGTTCTTCATGCACCACGGCTTCACGGATAAGTTGTGGTGGGACTGGCAGGCCAAAAACCTCCCTGCGCGTCTCAAGGATATGAATGGACCCAATCAGCAGAGTCCCGAGATTGGATTTATTGAGTTTAATGGTACCATGGCTGAGGAGGCTGTGGAGCAGGGATGGGGGAGTCCGAGCCCGGCCATGTTGGCCATCACGCCTGATCCGAAGAAGGGGGATAATGGCGGCAACGAGACGACGCTGAATCATGTCATGAGTTCGTTGGGGATTATCCCTGATGTGACCATCAGGGAGGTGATGGACATTCAGGGGGGGTATTTGTGCTATCAGTATGTCTAGTGCAAGGTACCTTGGTGTATATGACGAGTCAACGTCTTCCTCGGAGTGTAATTGGATTGTAACACACCGCCTCCTACCGTGATCAGCATCCTCTCATGTGATTTGTCGAGTTTGGAGTCTTGAGGATACGTGAGTGCGAAGCGGCGGGGTTTGTCATCAAGATTACTATTCACGCCTGGTGATCAAACAGCTTTCAGGAATGATCGCGATAACACCAATGTGCATAGGTAACCGGTTATCAACCGTCACAGCGTTGCAGAGAACGAATGATGCCGGATTTGAAAGCAAAGTGTGGATTACCGATACCTTGAGTTGTCTCCCGCAGCTTGTTGTTTTGCATCACCCCCTTTTCGTCGACTCGACGACCCGTGATGCTGCGTTGCCAAGAAATGGAACAAACCTCAGTCCTGATCCGGATCAGACACTCAACCGTCTATTTAGACCCACAAATCACCACTCTTCTCATGTTCCCTTTCCCAGCAATCAACCCCAAACTCAAACCCACATCTCCACCAACACCAACACCACCCACATTCCCCTTCCACCCCTTCAACCCCCACCATGTCATCATCCCTCCCCACAATCCTCATCATCGGCGGCACCGGCGCCCAAGGCATCCCCATCGTCCAAACCCTCGCCAAATCCAACCTCTACACCATCCGCATCCTCACCCGCGACCCGACCTCCCCCCCGCGCCCTCGCCCTCTCCGCCCTCAGCCCCAACGTCCACCTCCTCCCCGGCGACTTCACCTCCGAAGCCTCCCTCCGCACTGCCTTTACAAACGCATGGGCCGCCTACGTCAACATCGACGGCTTCGCCGCGGGCGAGGCCCTCGAGATGTTTTACACCGTGCGCTGTTACGAAATAGCAGTGGAATGCGGAGTGGTGTTTTATATTCATGCGAATATCGATTTTTATTACGAGCTCGGTGGGTATAACCCGCTGTATAGATGTGGTCATGGCGATGCGAAGGGGCGGATGTGGGAGTGGATGCGGGGGCGGAATGCGCTCAATCAGAAACTGGGGTTAGGAGGGGTGGGGATGGGGATGAAGGTAGCGGCGTTGACGACGGGGCCGTATGTGGATATGGCGATTGAGGCCGGGACGCCGGTTTCGCCGCGGATTGAAAAGGGTGAGGACGGGGAGGAGGAGGTGGTTACGTGGCGGCTGCCGCTGGGGGAGGAGGGGGCCGTGGCGCATACGGCGTTGGAGGATGTTGGGGTTTATGCGGGGTGGTTATTTGAGCGTTGGGAGGAGGTGGATGACGGGGTGGAGTTGAAGGTGGGGATGGGGCATGTGCACTATCGGGATGTGGCGCGGGCGTTTGAGGAGGTGACGGGGAGGAAGGCGAGGTTTGTGGATGTGGATTTTGAGACGTATTTTGGGTCCGAGGGGGGGTTTGCGGGGATCGGGGATGCGCCGACGGGGTACATGGTGGAGAAGGGGAGTCCGGGGGCGATGTCGGTGAGGACGAACTTTACGGGGTGGTGGCATGCTTGGAGGGCGTCAGGGGGTAACAAGGGGTTGGTGAAGAGGGATTATGCGTTGCTGGATGAGATTCATCCTGGTCGGATCCGAACGGTGGAAGAGTTCTTCCGCAGGGAGGCCGAGAAGGCCAGGTTCGAGGGAAAGGGGACGTTGTGGGATGTTGTGGCGAGTGGGAGGACTGTGCTGAAGATAAATGAAGATGGGAGGATGAGCGTGTAGTCGACTGCCAGGTGGACTTTCAAGGAGAAACTCTTCACAAGACAAGTGCAATCATATTATCCCCTAGAACGAAAAGAAGTGCGTATTCGAGACGTTGGTTCTAGGTCCAAAACCATCCCAATCAATGTTGAATGCCCATATTAACCTCACTTGCTGCAGAGTGATCCTCGCAGAGTGGCAGGATTGGTGTTGGCCGCCCCCCAGTCCCACCCATCTGCACACCGAGCGTCATCAGCGATGTTCGATACATTGCACGGGATAGAAGCTCACTTACCCTTGATGACATCCCCATTCTTGACGAGGTCAGACCACGGCAGGAGCTGCCAGTCATTGGAGCGGAACTCATCCTTGTCAGCGAAAGCACAGCTGTCAATCACCGTCCTGCGTGTGTGGAACGTGGCATGCTTGAACGCGCCGACATAGACCTTGGGATGGTCCCGGTTCTTGGCGTCCTGGTCGTACTTGTCCCATTCGCTGCCATGATAACACAAAGTCAGTCACCTTTCTTGTTTCGAAGAGATGGAATAGAGAGAGGAAACAACTTACCCATCAACCGTGTTCTGGATACTCCCCCACCCCATCTTCTCCCAGTAGCTATGCTGCCCCAGAAAGATGCTCTCCCTGATCCACCCGCCTTTGCCATCCCCATTCCACTCCACAATGACATTCTCCCAGTCACTCTTGTGACCCGTGTCCTTCTTAAAGTAGATACTGTAGGCCACGCGAACACGGCCGTTGCACTCTCTGATGGTGTAATAAATGGGGAAGGGAACGCCGGCGGAGTTACGCCCCGTCCATTCGCCTGGCCATCGGCAGCCCATGTTGAGGTTTTGGCAGTAGACGCCGCCTGTGAGGTGGCTGACGCCGTCCACTTGCACTCCGTTATACTCGGCGTCTTCGGGGTAGCAGGGCGCCTCGCCGCGGGGCCGGCCAAAGTGGTACATTGGGACGGCGGCCATGGCTGCCGTCTTGCCCCCGTCTGTGGCCAGTGGTGTTAGCGGTTTCTGGGGAAGCTGTGATGTTGAGGGGTAGACAACGTACTGTCCCAGAAGTCATTCCATTTGATCGGATTGTTCGCCGATACGGGGATTGCTACCGCTGCCAAGGCGGCAATGAATGTTTTGACAGTAGAGGGAAGCATTGATTCGCGTTCCAGGAATTGTTCAAGGGGCTTGATTGGTGACTGTTGGCATGCAGGAAGAAAGCATGTCGAGAAGATGAATGCATTTGAGAGAACACTCTGACTATATACCTAGATTAAAGCGGCGAGCGGCCGGCACACTTCAACGAGACCAACCACGCTGCCCCCATGGATGGTTACCTACCTAGCACCTGGGAACTGAGTAAAATATCGATGAGAGCACGCGTGGGGGCGGGTCCGAGTTCAGGAAGCAAAAAAGGGATACCCGTATAGGTACGATTATGGCAGCGGCCCCCTTAATTTCCCGGTGCCTAAGGAACGGCACGCTGTGATCGCACATGGGAATTCTGACAAACCAGTGTGACGCCTTTCTAACCACTAGTTAAATTTAAAGGTGGCTGTGGGCGGCACGGTGTAACAGGGGCTGCTTACGTTGGCTGAAAATATTAAGCGACATGCGCCCAATGAGCATGTGGGAAAGCATTGTGCAAGTTACTTCTCTCTTTACCAGTCAGGCCAGGTTAAGACTCTTGTGACTGTACACCACGAAGGGCAACGCGGGGGCGTCTCCCAAACGAAGTCGTACTAAAGTCAGGGTGTCTCCACAAGAAAGGGCTGCACAACAACCTTGAAGGTGCTGGTGGACTTGATCTAATTCAGCGTGTAAGTATCGATCTAAATGTATACTAAGTTGCTGCAGATGGCGACTTTGCGAACTGACTGCAGCTCCATGTAGCATCATGGATTAGGTCAATAGAGTAATATCTTTTATGTCGTCGAACGTGACTTCCTTGGATTCCCAGTGTGTGATAGGATGGCGTCGGGGACTGCATTGGCAGCACTGTCCAGATCAGGGAATAACCTGAGTTGAAATGTGGGGACGTTGAACATGGGAAACCGTGGTAAATGGATGCGACCTCAGGCAGAAAGGCGGGGTCAAGGGAGGCGGAGTTTGTTGCTGCTTTCATTGGTCCATCTGCGGCCAGTCACTCTTGCCTCAAACAAATGCCCTGGAACTCCCGAGGCATGCGCGGACGCGATTTCACCTCCAACCTGCTCTTTTCGCTTCCTTGCGTCCTCCCGCTCGTCGTGTCAAGTCTCCGAGTCAACAACCTACTACCCATGTCGAAAAAATGCTTCTCCACCGCCCTCAGAGCTCTGAAGTCGACCAGGCTTGGAGACAAGCGAGATTGCGCCTGTTGGTGGGATGGGAAGGGGTGAGTGCTAGTTGAGCGCTCGGGCGCTGAGGCATATTTCGTCGCCGATTGGACGATGATGGCCACTGACGCCGCGATCTGGGGCGGTGCGCAGCCGAATCGGAACGATCAGAGAGCGCCACGCGCAGATTTCCGTGCGTTGTAACCGCCGACGCATCGAGACCGTGACCGGAGAGGGGTGGCTCACCTTCCGCTCACCGCAATCCTCAGACGACCGCGCGATGAGTTGGTGGCGATAAGATCCTGCCTATGGATCCCATCTCGGCAACAGCCGGTGCCATAGCCTTCGTGCAGGCAGCGACCGCCATAGCCAAGGGTCTCTCCGTTCTGCGATCTCTCGAGAATGCCCCCGCCGAGTTTCAGGCGCTGTTGAGCGAGCTCCAGGCTCTGCAGACAGTTGCCAGCCAGGCCAAAATCTCTGCATCGGCAACTCACAGCACTAGGGCCCAAGCCGGTCTACAGAGTCCACATGCCGACCTTTCCCAGACTGTCGATACGCTAGACGGGCTGACAAAGAGGTTGATCGCTGGAAGGGAAAATGATCAGACCCAGCACGGGCGGCCCAAAATTTCACGAGTACGATGGAGGCTAGAAAAGGATAACATCTATCACCTCCGCGACCGAGCTCGCTCTTTGCGCGAATGTCTCTCCGCATTCTTTGTAGCCGTCAACGCTGCTGAGAGGTACGTATGGTTGTCGTTGCAGCAAGGGCTTCTTAGTGAATGGTCTGACACATCAGGGTTTCTTGTCGAATCCAGCTCGAGTCAATCCAAAACTCTCCTCGATATAGGCAGTATACTCCAGTCTTCATCAACCGCGATTGCCCGGGTCCTGGAGCAGAATGTTGCTGCAACAAACACCACTCTCAGCTCCCTGGCGCGGTTGGAGCAGGGCATTTCGAAGATTCACGACCCCCGAGAAGAAAGTGGCAGACCTGCGAGGTCTCCCCCTGTTGAATCTGTCGACATTTTGCGTCTTGAGAGAGCAACATATTCGCCACCCCCCACGTCATCTCAAGGGGATATTTTGGGCTTGACCAACGCTCCAGTGGAATCCGACCCCCACCCGATGAACGCCCTCGACGACTTGGGCTACACTCCATTGCACTGGGCCGTCCGCCGGCGCGATGTCCATGGTGTAACCTTGCTGCTGGCCTCCACCTCTGACACCGAGATCCGAGACCGCAACGGTCGGTCCCCTGTTCATCTCGCGGCAAGAGCCGGGCTTGTTGATATCACGGCACAACTTCTCCGGGTTGGAAGCAACCCAAACGCCCGTGACATAAACGGGAAATCACCATTGCACCTTGCCGTGGGGTCCAGTGAGCCCGGGTCAACAGAAACCACGAATCTGCTGCTTCGAAACGGGAGCTTTCCCAATCTTTGCGACAGTGTCAACCAGTTCACGCCGCTGAACCACCTCGTCCACTCGAGTCTGGCCAGCGACCCGTGGGATAGCGAGGCCAAAATCGAGAGCCTGTTAAAGGCCGGCGCGGACATTGACCTACCAGACAAGTTTGGATGCTCACCCCCGCCGAACGCGCGCGTCATTCATTGGGATGATGAGCTCTTCAAGGTCCTGTATACGCGTGGAGCGAAGACGACTGTCGTGGACCGGATGGGTCGAGGCTTGCTTCATTACATCGCGGCTTACGGGGATCTAGACCGGATCGAGTATCTAAGGGCCGTGAAACTGACTGGGATCGATCCCTGCACAAAAGACTTTCACCGCCACACGCCAGAGAGCTTGATATCATGGAGACATCGGACACTGGAAAGAAAGCTATGGACGAACATGAAGCGGCCATCGGACGAGGAGGTCGTCGCGTTTGGCGAGCTCGTAGCTGAGATAAACGCTAGGAACCTGGCGCTCACGGAGACTCAAGTTGCGCAAGCGTCAACGATGGAAGAGGCCGATGTGCAGTTGCAGGATTCAAGCGATAACGAGCAATACCTCGATGCCGTGGAGTCACACTCACCGGCGACTTGATATCACCCGGCACTCAGTCCTACGATGGGAACTCAAACATTTTACGTCAGGGCAGATTCACCGAGTTGAAGAATGCGTCTTCCGGGTTTCATCGACCGACGACAGCACTGCGTCGCATATCAGCCCCTTCATCGCCTCAACTATCAACATCATCCAGAAGGGCGTGTAGCTCAGTGGTAGAGCGTTCGCTTTGCATACTTTTCTACACCGTATGCGAAAGGCCCAGGGTTCGATCCCCTGCTCGTCCAAGGTGTGGAGAACTTCGTTTTTTTGCCGGTTGTGGGTTCTGTGGATTGCGATCCACTTGTGGAAGAAGGCTGTGGCCTCATTTCAGGGGGTGAGGACGAGTCGAAGTCACAGCAGTGGAACGGCTCGGTATGGGGCCCCTTTTTGTTTTCTTGATGACAGACTATGAAACTAACACCATCGACAGCGATATGTACCACCCTGCGCAGCTTCGTAGCGATGTCAAGCCGAATTCGATCACACAACATATGCTTCCAGACCTTGAGAAGGACCCTTCCAGCGGAAGAGACCCAAGCTTACTTCAACTAGTTGTACGCACCGCGGCCATTGGGAACAGCGTTATATCCGCTGCGTCCATCAGGCTCGTTTTGAGCCTCGCGCTTGTTGTATGCGCCGCGTCCATCAGGAGCCGAGTTATATCCGCTCCGTCCATCAGGCTCATTCTGAGCCTCGCGCTTGTTGTACGCGCCACGGCCGTTGGGGACGGCGTTGTATCCGCTCCGTCCATCAGGCTCGTTTTGTGCCTCGCGCTTGTTGTATGCGCCGCGGCCGTCGGGGGCGGAGTTGTACCCGCTGCGACCATCAGGGCTGTTCTGACGCTTGTTGTACGCGCCACGGCCGTTGGGAACCGCGTTGTAGCCGCTGCGTCCGTCGGGATCGTTTTGGGCCTCACGCTTGTTGTACGCGCCGCGCCCGTCGGGAACGGAGTTGTAGCCGCTGCGGCCGTTGGGGCTGTTGTCGGCCGGGAGGGGGTTGGCGGCGACGACGGCGAGGAGGGTGACGAGGGCGGGGAGGATGGACTTCATTCTGGCGGTTGGAGGTTGTTGGTTGGGAAGACCTGTATGGAGTAGAGTGTGAGAAAGGGGTTTGGGAAGAGAGGATTGGAGAAAAGGGGTTCAGGGGCTCAGGGGGTCACGGGTTCATGATGGAGATGGTATTGAGAGGGGAGGGGGAAGGCTTACAAGTTTGTGATGGGGTAATTTATGTTAGAATGCTCCGGATGGTAGTTCTCAGTTGTGGCTACCGAGAGAGAAGTGCTGTGGTGCAACAACAAGTCTCGTGGCTCTCCTCAGGGGCTTTATATCTGGGGGTTGTCGAAAGAGTGGATGACCCCGGAATCCCTCCAAGGCTTCCAGAACGTCCAAAGCATCCGCGTGTTCAGAACAGTCTGTGCTCTCCCTGTCGGTGTCGCAAGAATAAGAGCTGATTCCTCAACGGCCGCCGCCCAGGTGGAAGACGGACGCGAGCGCCCTTGGCTGCGATGTGATAGCAGCCCCTGAAGGGGGCACAAACTCATCCTGCGTCCTGTACTATTCATTTGCGTTGTGCTATTGGTACAAGCACTCCGAGCAATCCCCGGTGACGAGCCTTGTACCAAGGTGAGCCATGAAGCCATCGCCAGGCTGCCATGCTGCCATGCTGCCGTTGTTGCCGTGTCTCCTCTCAGGCAAAGGGCCGAGTCCAAACGGTTGAGTCTGTAGTGGATGGGTTGCGTCGCAGCGGCCGCACCATGTTTGTTGTCGTGAGTCCAATCCAAAGAGAGTATTCAACAATGGGAAGGTTTAGCGCCAAGAGCATGCATGTAAGTGGACGGCGCGGCGGGTTGTTGGTGACAGCGTTGTTATGCCGCACAGAGCACCTAAATTGCGCCACTGGGTCGTCCCGACCTGCCTTTTTGGGAGAACGGTAGCCTGTATGTTGTTCCGCTTTCAGCGCTGTATGTGACTTTACCTTGAATCCTGGGGGTCTTGGGCAATGCCCAGGGAGGCGCAACAGGGACGAAGCGGCCGACGGACTTTGTCAAAGGCAGGGCATGGATCACGATGGGGGCCGTACTCAACTGTTTTTATTCTTTTGTCGAAAGTTCTGAGCTGTCGGATTATGCTTATTCCTCAGCGGCCGCTCTCTAGAATGGTCATGGGGAACGGAAGGATTCCGCATTACAATGCGTTAGACGGTCCGCTCCCGTCGGCGGAGATCTTGTAGAACCGTGACTCTCAGGGACTTCCATGCATGAAGAGACTGTGGAACGTTGGTGTGGTGGGAGGGCCTTGTCTTGTTTTGCTGCATCAGAGCGACCCTTCGGCACAAACTCAGTTGCAGTTGCCGGTCTGTATACCTGACGCTCAAGGCAGACTGCGAAAAGAAAGCGGACGGGATAATAACAAGGTTATATTTGCTGGTCCAGATGATTTCGAGGCACAGATGTCTCTGTATTCTCCCGTGGACTTGGAAAAGTGCCTGCAGCCTTGCCAAAGCCAAGCAAACAGCTGACGACCGTTGAAATGCAACGTCCCACGCCTGCATCCTTGACAGCGGAATCACTCCAGGGTCCCCTCCAACTCAACAAATGACTGGTCCGGGTTAGGTATCCAACCATAAATGTCATATTCTTATTTCGCTGACGAAGAATCCTATCTCATCGCTGTGTAGCATTGCGCTCGCCGATCCTGGTTCCTTACCAGATGCCCCTGTGCGGCGCAAGCAGCCTGCTGCCATTTTTTCAAGGGTCGAAGGATGAAGATGGTGTGCAAAAGGACTCGGACTCCTCTATTTGAGCCAGGGGCAGGGATCCGAGCTGCAGGCGACATCCAAGGGATGTTTCATCGTTGTTGATTCTGGAGGGACGGAATACTGCCGAGAGTGGCGGCGAGACATGACGACGACAACTTAAGGGCTTAAGGAGCCATGGTGAGTGGCGAAGATGCCGAAAGGGGTTTATTCTTGGGTTGAACAAAAGGTTTAGAGCCTTGATGGATTGGGGGATGGGTTTCACAAGTTTAGAGCATTTAGGGAATGTTTGTGCAATGCAATCAATGTGTTTGTATTTTCTTGTCGGCTCGAATCCAGCCGACAACGGTTTACTTCACACCTTCCTATTCTGATTCCACATCGCGGCCGATCCATGCCCGAATAAAAACATGAGAATTTACGCCGCGACGAGGCAGTTAATAGCCCCGCCGGATGTTGGCTCCTAAGGTATCTAACAACCCTGCGGTTATTAGTCCACCTCCATCTCCTGGGATCGGACGTTTGGCACAACTGGAGGCGCTCCAAAGACATTCAGAGGCTCAGCCCGAGGCGGGTTAGACACGTCCATAGGCTCCGGCTCCGGCTCGGGATTAACCGGCCGAACCACACCAGGTGACTCACCGTCGAGGTTCATGCTTTCACTCCCATCGTTGGAACGCATCCGCTGAGGGTTCTCAACCTCGGCTGGGATCTGCCCAACCATTCGCAGGAAGAACGGGCGAGAGAACATGACAGGGAGGCTGGTTCGGTGACACGACTGCGGTTCGGACGTAAATCACGAACCCGTAGCGCATTTGGAACTCAGTTGCATCCCTTGGATGGACGACCGTGTAAGCGGCCGTCATTCCCGGGACATTATTGGGAAAAAAAGGGTCCAAGGGGCGAACCACACTGCCCCTGTTTGCGCTCCGCCCTCCTCGGGGACTGTCGTTTCTCTGTCGACTTTCCATTGTTTGGAATGGAATTGGAACAGGAGTGGATGAGAGAGAAAATTCTGTACAGTTTTGGACCACACTTTGCTCTTAAATACTAGTACCACTCACGCATGGATGTAGAACAATAGGGTTGATCCAGGCACAACAACTCACTGGGCGACGAACAGCGCAAGGACGAGAATCAGTTTGTGGTAATGATTTCGCTGTTGTAACCCAACAAAAGAATAATGTTAAAAACAATTGCTTTCTTGTCAAGAGCTACTTTGTCTCGTTTGGCTACTTCTGGTGCATTGTCACAAAGCTGAGTTTGCCTCCGGACCGTCAGTCCCTAGTGGTCCATTTCTCGTGGCCCTACTTCGGTGACAAGGAACAAGACAAAGAGGGCGGCCCCAGGAGTCAAACAAGGTAGACCCGAGGGTTGATCTCAGATCCTGTGTCATGTACAACAGCAAGTCCTCTTGCATTCAATCCCTTCAATTTGGGTCGAGAAAAGAACCGCCCTCACTCGCTGTGGATGAATTTGCATACGGACAGAATGACACGTGACCGGCAATGGCACCCGATTCGGCGTGTCCCGCAGGCAGGCACCACCAACTGGGAATAGCGCTGACATGTCGATCCTTCCCGCCCCCGCTGACAACAACACGAAACACGACAGCAAAAATGGAAAAATTGCCGCTGACGAACTCTCACCCGCACATCGGCGCAGGTGATTGACTCAATCTGCAGGTACCCGACCCGTCGGCTGCCATGTTTATCCCTCTCAGCGCATCATCCGTCGCCGCAATTGCAGTCGCGATTGCGAGCGCAGGAATCCTCTACTTCTTCAAGCGCCTCAGCGAACAGCGACGCTTCTACCAAGACAATGACCTGCCCAAACCACCGCACGATTGGCTCTGGGGCCACGCCAAGCTCGTGGGCGAGTATGGCAAAAAGATCACGGGCGACTACATGCAGGCTCCCTGGGCGCAGATGAAGTACGACTTCAAGCTGCCCGAGGTTTTTTACCTTGACATGTGGCCTTTTGGCCCCGAGTTTATCCTCTGCACCGGTCCCGACGCCACCGCCATTCCCACCACGACCAACGTGTTCGACCAAGCCGAAATCGTCACCCAGTTCTTTGGACAATCAGTCGGCACCACCTTCATCGAGGCCACCAATGGCCCGCTATGGAAGGAGCTCCATCAGATGATGGCCCCGGGATTGACACCCAGCGCCACCAAGACCTACCACCATGCCATCCTCGACGAAGCCAAGCGCCTGCATGACCGGGTCCACCGGTACACCGAGTCCGGGGAGATCGCCGACATGACATACGAGCTCGGCCGCTACCCCTTCGCCGTCATCTGGCACGTCTTGTTTGGCGAACAAGCTTCAACCCCCGAGCTCTACGAAATCACCAAGCGCTTGGCCGACATCAGCCAGGCGGTGCCCAGGACCTTCAACCCCATCACCAACTACCTCGAGAAGCGCGAGCGAGCAGCCATCGCCCGACGCCTGGAAGTCGAAATCGGAAAGATCGCCCGCGCTCGCTTCGCCCAGATGAAGACCCTCAAAGTCCTCCCCACCCGCACAACCGCAACCTGCCTCCTCGACCGCATGCTCCTCAACCACGTCCAAAACAACCTCCCCCTCGACGACCGCCTCATGCGCCTCATCCTCGAAAAGTAAACCCCCCCCCTTTTTCCCCTCCCCATCCCCCCCTTTATACCCCCCATAGATACTAACCCCTTCCCGCCCCCTCTAGCGGCAAAGGCATGATCGCCGCTGGCTTCGGCACCACAACCGACACATCCTCCTACACCCTCATGCTCCTCTCGTCCTTCCCCCGCACCCTCACCGCCCTGCGCGCCGAGCACGCATCCGTCTTCCCCCCTTCCCTCCCCGAAACCCTCGCCCTCCTCCGCGCTAATCCCTCCCTCCTAAACCACCTCCCCTACACCGCAGCCGTCATCCAGGAAACCCTCCGCCTCTTCCCCATCGGCATGGTCGTGCGCAAGGCCCCCCGCGAAATGACCTCCTTTGAGCTAAACGGTAGGACGTACCCTGTAAAAAGGGAGCATCTTTTTGGGGTGCTGTGCTACGCGGTGCATTACGATCCGGAGGTGTTTGAATGTCCTTCGGACTTTAGACCGGAGAGGTTTTTGAAAGAGGAGCTGGATTTCCCGAGGAATGCGTACCGCCCGTTTGAGCGGGGGTTGAGGTCGTGCATGGGGCAGAGCTTGGCGATGGAGGAGATGAAAATTATGTTGGTGGCGCTGGCGAGGTGGTTTGACTTTGAGCTGACGGGGCATAATCCGGTTGCGGTGCCGAGGTTGGGGCATACGGATTTGGATGTGAAGATTGGGGATCATGCGTGGCAGAAGAGTCGGTTTTCGGCGGGGCCGAATGAGAGTGCCATGATGAGGGTGAGGTTGGTGGGGAAGAAGTAAGAGGCGGGGGTGCTGTCGGGTGAAGGATGCTGAAACCTGGTGGTCAGAGCCTCAAGGTTCGGCTGTGTATCTAATGACCGTTCCAGGCCTCTCTTCTCTTCAATCAACAAAGTCATGACACATTTCAGCAAAGGAGTGGGAGTTGGAAGTCAAGATGTGGTTAAGATGCACGTTTGTACGTAGGAAAAGAGTTGCATGTGTCATTTCTTTGCGATATATTCCCGGTCCGACTCCGTCATCTGCAGACTCTCCTGTCCGCGGTATATACCTCTCATCGTTGTGTGCTTGTCTCAAAATCGCTAGCTAATCACATCATTCAGATCATCAGGTTCGGTCTCTGGCGCAGCTCAGCTCCGCCGAGGCGTGAAAATAGCCATGGTCTCCTCGCTCGGGACCCTCGTCGTCCTCCACGTCCACCATCTTGGCGCGGTAGGATCAACCAGCTCGATATCATACTCCTCGACTAGATGAGAGATGACCACCTTTGCCAGCGCCACAGCGTAATACCTCCCGGGGCTGTTCAAGTCAAACTGTCAGCTCATACTCCCTTGACCGGAAGGACACAGCCAACTCACCATCCCTGCTTCCCCTCAGCGCCCCACATGTAAAAGGTGCTGTCTCCTTTGACCAACTTGGACGGCTTCTCCTGACGCGGCGCCACGTTGAGCTCCTGATCGCCGAGGCTCGCGACCAACTCGGGAGGCGCAAAGCGGAACCCGCTGAACTCGAGCGGGGAGGGATACCACTTTGCGTCTTGCATCATCGATGTCACGGGTGTGCACGCCCAATCGCCGGGAGAGAGCTTGGTTCCGTCTGAGAGGGTGAATGGCGCGATGGCGCGGCGGCGGCAGGATTCTGTGGGGCCATATTAGTTCCGGTGAATTGGGGAAGTTGGATGGAGCGAGGGATGGACTGACGTGACTCGACCGGACTGAGACGCGCTGACTCCTTGATGAAGCTATCCAGCAAAGGGAGACCGCGGGTCGTGGCCTCGTAGGACGAGTATTGGGTCCGGATCTCTTCCCGGATGGGGTCGAGGTACTCGGGGTGAAGGCAGAGGTCCTCGAGGGCGTAGATGATGGTCTGGTGTGTGTGTTAGGGCGTCAAGGTCAAATGAAGGGATAGGGAGAGGGAAGGATCCTGACAACGGAGATTGGATGCAATGCAGCAAACCAGATGGCCATGACCTCATGGGCCACGCCCCTGGGAGTGCGCTGAACTTTGCTGGGTGAGGAGTCCAGGAGCCATTGGATGCAGTCGTCCTGAATGAGGAAGGGATATCAGCTTTGTTCATCAAGCAGGATTGGGAATGGCCTCACATGCTTTGGGATGGGCTCGCCTCGAGAAAGCGCCATCTCGCGCTCGCGACATCTCTCAGCGACAATAGGCATCAAGCTGTGGAAGATGAAGCGTTGCGCACCGTGGAACTGTCCGACAAATCGTCCGACAAACCTGACAGAGTCAATACCTGGACTGGAAACGATGCACCAGAACTCACGGCGCCATCCACTCGGGAAACGCGCGGATAATCTCCGCATTGAGCGCCAACTGCTCAATGTACGTGACAGCATTCTCAAGAAACTCCTCGTTCCGCGCTGCATCACCAGTCAGAAAAGGGGTCCGGATCCACACGTCCGGGTGCGGTACCCACCGAGCTCCTTCCCAAAGATGGCATGCGCTTCCACCTGGCACACAGTCTTGATAATCGTCTTCGCCAACGGCGTGTGCGTGACACCTGATCAAACCTCATCAGCACAATTCACTCCTCCCAAACGATCACTTGACCTTACCATCGATCACAGGATTCCGCTTCTGCAACTCGGCGAAACGCGTCTTGACCATTTCCTTCATCCCAGGGAGGAACTTCGGAATTGCGTTGGTCAGGTGCACTCTCAGCGCGCGCACGAAGCCGGTGCCCTCGAGTGGGCGATCGAACCAACCAAAGTGGTGCATGGTGTACTGCGGCTGCAGGATCTGGCGCGAGGCGTAGTACAGCGAGAGCTTGTCCTCGGCGGAGTCGATCTCCTTGACGTGCTCGGGGGACGTGACAAAGACATAACGGGCATCGGGCGCGAGAACCTCGAAGGGTTTCGTGCCTGCCTTTTCGTAGGCTGCTTGGATGAGCCCGGGACCGTCGAAGAGGAAGCGCCAGGCGGCGTAGCGACGTTGGAGGTACCGAATGGGACCGAGGCTGGAGGCGAAGTGGAGCTGGGATTGTGTTAGTCTCCATCACGGGAGATCACCTATCCGTGCATTGGAACCCACCAGGCTGTACTTTGATGTCACAGCCTTGTATAGGAGCATGACCAAGAAGAACGCGACGGCGACGATGGTGAAGCCATCTAGGCTGGTGTGAGAGGGAGCGTGGGTGGAAGGAGAGGAACCAACACCGGCCACAGGCCAAGGTGCATGGCTGTCGTTCATGTTGTTCATGATGATGCGCAACTGTCGATAAGTCCTAGAAGGAAGAGCAGTTGGTATGGTGTTTGTTGAAAGGGCAAAAGAAAAGGAACGTCAGGCTGCCAATACTGCCAGTGATAAGAAGAAGATGAAGTGAAGGATGGACAGAAAGAAGAAGGCCAGGGAGATACAAGTAGGTATCGGTCTCCTCGGTCATCACAACGGGCACCCCTCGACCTCATGATCCACATCGCGGATCCATCTGATAAGAAGCCGATTCACCGACGGCATCCGCGCCCCGTCACGCTCCCTCCTACTAACGGGACGGAAAGATCCCGGCGCTTGGGGACCCGCCTCTGAAGTCATCACCGATCACGCGGGGTCGACGAAAAGGGCCAGCCATTGGCACTTTCATCCTATCTGCGCATTCCCACAGCTTCTCTGTCATTGGACCTTCCGCGCCATGTATGATGCGACCCGCGCAGACACCGGTCTGGGGAGATACCAGGATGCCCTAATGCGCTTTACCTTTTGACGTCGACGCCACGTTCCCACCACAGCGTATCTTATCCCCAGTTGAGGCACCCCTTTCCACAACCCAGTCTCCCTTTTGCTTCAGGATCTGTGCCAAGTTACCCCCAAACTACAATACTTGATCCTTCTGATCCTCGCAGACTTCAGTAACATCAACATCCGCCCCGTGAGCACTATCGAATGACGTGTCGCACTCTCGCCCCCTAAACGCCGCAACCCCACGTCTCCAGGACTGCAACAAAACCCAAATCGGGCACCGTACCAACGACAGTCCAGAACATCGCAAGACCCTAGGAAACATTCTCATTGGACGTCCAAAAAGCATCTCGGGGTCACCTTGTGTTTAGACAGCGATTTGTAAGTCCATTGCCCAGAATCCCGCCGACTGCACAGTCGGAAAGTCGACACATCCAAGTCGGAGCGCGGCGACCAATCGAACACTGCAAAAGTCGCCGCTTGGACGCACGCAGCGTGACTCGGTATCTGTGCGAGTGATGCGGCTATCAACTCGGATTCTCAGCAGCCTCGCTTACACAGGTACCGAGGGATCGCGTTCGAATCGCATCGCATCAAGATGGATGACACTAGTGTGAAGTGCGGTCCGCACCTAACCAAGAGCTGTGCCTTGTTCCTGCAGCCGAGATGCGGAGGTTGACTCTAGAAGGCGAGTCTAGGCCCGAGGTCCGACTATGCGAGGTTTTGCTTCGGGGCTATGGGTGTTTAGTAAACAAGCGGGAGCATCGAGGGGCTCGGGATACTGATCTGGGTTGCGAAGTGCGATGATGCGGGTTGGTTTGCGAGGGTTGTCAACAACAGATACTATCCCACATTCCACCGTTTCTGCTATCTCCTGCGCCTCAAGGGAGCTGAGAGGACCAGTGACACGAAGGAGGACGAAGCGATGAAAGGCACCTCTGTGGAACAGCTGCTTGGGGGCGCACACGGCCCTCCTTGGTCGCTCCTCTTCGCCAAGCCGATACCTCATACGACCCAACCCAAGACACATTGATACAATGGTCTGTACACATGTGCAACTCCTCAAACTCCGGGCACACCGTGACACATGACTGATATCTCTTGTAGGATTCCCGCCACAGTGGCACCTGCTGGCGCTAACATGTCGACGCCCATTCGCCGTGCGCCGTCCTGATTGGATGCCGTGGGGTTACAGTGACTCCCGTCCGTGGGGCCATGCAGTTGGCCATCGCTTCCGGCCCAGCTCTCAGCCCTGAACACAAAATTCGACAGGGAGCCAAGAGCCGCATTGGTCGTCTTGGCCTGCTTCGCCGCCTAGCCGCTGCCTGATCCTGATGCCTGACGATAAGGCACGGGGTTGCTTGACAACGTCTAGACCCTTCAGACAAATGTCGGGTTTTCCAGTCCTTGAATTTCGCTCTCCCGGGTCTCTCTCTCGCTCTCTCGTCCACTCTTCACACCTGCTCCGCCTGCCAATCAGACAACTTAGACCCAAAGTCCGCCGCAAGAGTGCTGTCATCCGGGAGCGAGCTCTGAACCGGCGCCAACAACGGCAGGGTATCATCCCAGCACTTCAAGATGGAAATCGCCCACTGTCTCGAGGACCTGGTAAGCCCACCACCCTGGAAAGTCCTACCGCTTCGTAGTAGCCTCCGAAAGGCGGGCGAATCCAAGAACATGCCCCAGAGCCACCTTGTGATCTCGCCGTTGCCGGAGGCTGACTTGCCTACCTGCGAAGCAGCCAATTTGACGATATCCCCCTGTTCTAGACGCCCCGTCACGCTGACATCTACTGTCGGTCCAAGTCCCACACGCCGCTTGATCAATATCGTGGATCCCACTTTGAGCAGTTCCGGAATCGCTTGATGAAAGTCGGATCCCTTGGAATGGTTGGTGAAGAGGTGGATGATCGCCTCTCTGTACGATCGATACGTCCTTCTCGTCGCGCAATCGTCGCACGCAAGTAGTGTTTGCTTCTCTTCGGACTTGGAGATGGAAAACACCCAGCTGTGCGTCGGATTTCGGAGCCAGGGTCCTATCCCGTAGAGCCAAAGCACCTGCTCGACGTCGGACTGATCGGGCGAGTAGTATTGTGCGTAACGGAAGCCTTCGAAACCCGATATGGTGAGGTCCTGCTCAGCGCAGGCGGCGCGGTACACGATGCGGCTCAGGTCGCTGTCAGTCATGTCAACATGTTGAGTGTTGCTGTTGTTAAACAACTTGTCGAGTATGGCTAGCGAGCGGCATAGTTGGTGCGCAACTTCGAGGCTCGTAAGCTTTGATGTGATTGGGACGCTCAGTTTCGCCTCGGCCAGGATCATGTTTAGAGCATGGAGGCCAAGAAGATGCGAGGATGGGACCTCCTCGTGGTCGGGTCTCCACGCGGGCTGCGCCCAGCTGTCATCCAAGCGAAGCAAGTTGCCGTTCAAAAGCCTACTCCTTGTCATGAACCTGACCCTTGTGGCTTCGCGCTCCCAGACGTCTGCAGGCTTTATCCATCCGTGAAACGAGATCAGGTGAGCTTCCAGGTCGTTCCATTCCAGATACGAGACGTTCAGATTGCAATCGCCGAACCGGTGGTTCTGAGCTAGGTGCTGGCCAAGGAGGAAAGCGAAGTCAACCCCCTCTTGTATCCACGATCTGCCGCAGAATAGGCATGTAGAAGTCCCCCCTGCGTCGTCGAACATGGCGTCGTCGATCCCGGAAATGGCGTCACACGAGTAGACTGTGCTTGGAATAAAGGTAGCGGGGCTCGCAAGCGTTTCGGGCTTCTTCTCACTCTCCGGCACTGCGGGTGAATTTTGACTCGCATCGCCTTTTTCGAAAAGCCGGATGGACATTTTGCCCTTCTCTAGCGCTCCTTGAGCCTTTCCTGTAAGCCGAGGCACGTAATAGCTTTCATCTGTGCCTCCGGATGACGTGCCCCCAAGGGTAAATTTCGGCCGACTCGTCGTCTTGGTCCCTTTCTTCTCACTGGGTAGGTCGGTTGGCTCGGGAATGACGTTAGTTCTCTTGTCCTTTGACATTTTCGAGGCCATTTCGGATTGCGTCTCGCTCATTCTCTCGACAGCCTGCTCGATATCCGAGAATCTCTCCGAGACTGTGCGCTGAAGTCTCTCCAGCTTGACCTCGAGCTCGGACAGGTTTGTGGGCAGGGTGGGAGCCGTGGTGTCCTTGATCGATGGTAGTGGCGCTTGTTCGTCACGCAATCCCCTCGCGATGGCTCGTTGGACAAGTCCTCGGAGCCTCGGATGGACCTTTTCGTACTCTGGGTCGTGTGCACCAAACTTGACCATCTCGGAATGGGTCCTGCCGAGTGCGCAGATGTGTTCTGGGCCGTTTTCCCAATGTCGGCAGCAGGAGGTTGCAGATGTTTTGGTGACTAGGAGTGTAGGGTCCCCGCTCATGGCCCATTTTCCGTCTTTACCCTAACGAGGCGTGGACGCGTTAGTTTCTCATCATCGCAAGAGACACTATTGACATTGAAAACATGCCTGTTGCGCCGTGGGGGACTTTTGAGTTTCGTAAAAGCAGAGGACTTCCGACTCCCCCTTTGGTCGCAAAGCCTTGTGAAACTCTCGTCGCTGTGTGCTGAGAATGTAGGAGTTCACACTCCCGATAGACTCGACAAGATACCTGTTATGGCCGTTTTCCACCATGGGTATCAGCGAAGCATTGTCCATGCCATCATGAGGCACCCCGAAGAATACAACGCCGTAAACTGCTCGAAGGAGACGTTGATCATCTTCGCCCTCGGATTTGGAAAGGGATATCAGGGCCTGCAGGACTCCTGGTTAGCGAGCGCCAAGTCTAAACAACTCGCATAGCTCCAAAGGAGGCAGATACTTGCCTGCTTGACGATCAGACCACCGAGGCTGTGCGCGATAAAGATGATGGGCTTGACTGATGTTTTTTGTGTGACCAGCCCCAACAGGCTGGAGTGGATCGACGTTGCAAGGTCCTCAATATCCTGGATGCTGCCGTTGCCAGGAATGACTGAGTCGTAACCGTATGTCATTATCCGGGCCGACGACTTGCGATCCTCGTCGACAACGAGATCGTAGGGAAGGGAGTCCCGCAGCCACATGTGCTTCCCGCCCCTTTCCTTGAATGACCCAAATGCATGTCCTCCGAGACCGGATATCGCAATTATGCTACAGTCCTCAGTCAGTCATCTTACGGCAATAAGGGGTGCTGTGATCGTACTCGACCTTGTGGTACTCCGGAGGCGGCGAGAACAAAGTGGTGATGCCATCAAACTTGTCGTCTAGTCTGATGCAAAGCCGCGGCGCGGGGCTAGGGACCGGATAGATGGCGCCTGGTGGAGGCAATGATGTGCTCCAGTTGCTATTTCCCTCCAACTCCGCGGGCACACTGTGGAAGGTCACGGTCGCGACTCTCGAGCGGCGATAAATGTCGTCGGCCAGCGAATGGATTCTCGGTCTTGGCGAGTCTTCGGGGGCTTGGAGCGACTCATGCTGTGCGAGAAAGGAATGCAACTGATCAGCTTGCCAGGACAGTGGTATACCCTGGGCGCGAAAGACTCTGGGGGACGACGATTTCTTGTGCTTGCTGGTCTCTGGGACATCGGGGTCAAGCTTCGCCGAGCTGTGGGGCCCGTCCTGAATGGCAGCCCCAGGGGCCCACCACGACGGCAGGAGCCGCTGCATTGTGGATCTTGAAGTCCAACTGCAAGGAAAGAGCGGAGATCACGGTCGCCGCATCGCGCGCAGTGTGGTGTGACGGGCACATGAATCCGGATTGATGCTCTGCATCGTCTTGGTTTCGGATCATGGAGGTACTTCATTTCAGCTGCAAGCACGTCGGAAGGCATCCATCCTGCACGCGATAACGTGGTCCGTGCGCTGAGGACAGTATATCGAGACCGCGCAATCTGCGCCTGCTGCCACCTGGCAGCACAACCGAGCAACCCGACCTGCACTTCTTCGACCCGAAACCCACGTCGACGACGACATTGATCTCCAGCGCCGCCGGGAAGATTACGGTCGGCTGGTATGAAAGGGAAGAGCCGCACCCGCTGAAGTGGAGTATCGCCATCTGGGCCGGGGGCCGGGATGCGGCCAAAACAAACACAACTCGAACACAAACACCACAGCCCCGGAGCTGAAAAACCTCAAGGGGTATCAAACACGTGGCTTTCAGAACTAAGCAACCCTGGTCATCTCCCACAAAATCCTCCGCGCCGTCGGCTTCAAGTACGAATACCTCGGATTGTAAACACTCAAGTACGCATCCAGCTCCACCCGCACTTCCCACCTGGTCCCCGTCTTCTCCTCCACCTCCGCAACCAACCGCCTAAACGACTCTCCGTTATGAGAAGGAATCAACCGCCCCTCAATCCCCCACACCTCCTCCGCCTCCGACCCCGTGGCGAAGCCCATGACCGTGGTCCCCATCGCATCCGGCTTCAGCATCTGGATGCTCCGCACAAAGAACTCCACCGACTCCTCCCACGTAAAAGCGTGCAGCACCATGCTAGAATTGACAATATCAAACTTACCCTTTAGCCGCGGCCACGGCGCAACGCTCACATCGTCTAGCACGTTGGCCCGGTGGAACTGGGATCCGAGCTTGTCGCGATCGCGAAAGAGGTCGAAGCCGACGTCGATGAAGCCCTGGTGGAGCTCGGCGCCGGCGAGGTTGGCGGCGGGCGCGCCGTCGAAGATGAGCTTGCGGATGTCTTGGCCGAGACAGCAGCCGATGTCGAGGAGCTTGGCGCCTGACTGCAGGCGCGCGAGGAGGCGGGGGTAGAGGCGGTTTTGGGTGGCGAGGGAGAATTCGAGGAAGTCGAATTGGCCGATGCAGGGCCAGGGGAAGGTGGTCCAGGCTTTGTCGCGCTGGACATCAAGAACAAGATCAGCTACCTATTCGCCACACAAACCACCAGCACCTGCCAGGACAGGACGTACAAGTTTGATGAGCGCGTCAGTTACTTCGGCCGGGTCGTATCCGCTGTATTCCTGGAGTAGCTGGAGAGCTGGCCACGGGATATACGGTTTGTCGGCAAACCAGACGAGGTTTTTCCTGCTCTCGTAGATGCCCTCAAATTTCATCGGCGGCCCATCGAACTTCATGTGATGGGACTTGGAGGGCGCCACGGCAGAGTCCATCTTCAACGCCTATCCTCGAATGGAACCTAGGTGTGATGGCGGGAAACTGGAGCTTCAGCAAAGCCGGAGGTCGGCCGGAGAACAGGTGGGCTTGAAACGTCAACTGTTAAGTACCCGCGTGATCAACAAAGTCCATCATCTACTTGGACCGAAGAAGCGGCTACTCACCTCAACTGCGGATAGCAGCTCGTTGTCGTTCGCCGAGTTGCGCTAGGTGGGGGTCTGCGGCTCTACTTGGTGCGGATATGAACGGCATGATCTGGTGATGCGCCGCGACCGAGCACAGCTCGATAGTCTGCAGCGGGCTACCTCGTTGCGTATAGCGCCCCCGGACTCTGCGTACGGTAGGCCGGTTAGATGTGTGATACATGTGGCTGCTGCATGGCCGGGTATGCACAAGGTCCAAATGGGACACAAAGGATCAGCCAAGACCAGGGGTATCTACACGGGTTGACGAGACTTGGCATTGCCATGAAACAGCATCAAAAGGCAGATAAAGCTGCTGCTACAGACAAGTTTGTGTTCCTTCGAGTTCTCAATCCGGAGTTTTGTTGACACCCGACAATGGGCTCCTCACTACAGGCTGAAAAGGGGGGGCTTGAGGTAGTCGCCGAAAAGGGGGAGTCGGCCACTGCCAGCACCAACGAAAGGGACATCCCATGGACACCAGAGGCCGAGAAAAGGCTTGTTAGAAAGATTGACCTCTGCCTCATACCGATGCTTTGGGTCATGAACCTGCTATCATGGATGGACCGCGCAAAGTGAGTCCAGCCTGCTTCCCCCCTTTTTCGTGTGGGCTAACTCTTATGCGTGTAGCCTGGGCAACGCCAACATCGCCGGCCTGACCCAAGATCTTTCCCTCACATCGCACCAGTACAGCACAGCGGTCGGAGCCTTTTACTACGGCACCATTTTGTGGAGCCCCATCGCCAACTTGATCGTCGCACGAACACGACCGTCGATCTACCTCCCCGCCATCATGGGCCTGTGGGGAATCCTCACGGCGGCCACGTCCATGGTGAACTCATACCCGGTACTCGTCGTCACGCGGGTCCTCCTCGGCATGCTGGAGTCGGGGCTGACACCGGCTGTCATTTATCTCCTGTCGTGCTGGTACCTCCCTTCGGAGACAGGCAAGCGCAGCGCCCTCTTCCTTACGTCGGCCCTTATTGGCGGCATATTTAGCGGTTTGATCGCGGGTGGGCTGATGGCCACGCTCGACGGCGCCCACGGGCTGCGCGGCTGGCGTTGGCTTTTCATCGCCGAGGGGGCCATTACCATCGTCATGGCTGCCGTTGCCGCATGGATCCTTCCGGACTTCCCCGGCACATCCAAGCGGCTTTCTTCGGAGGAAAAGGATATTGCGGTCCAACGTCTGGCTCGCATCGGTACCACGACGCAGGGCGATGCATCTGAAAAGCTCACCATTGCCACAACCGTGGTCACCGCCCTCAAGGACTGGAAGACATACGCCGTCGCTTGCGGCACAGCAACGTCCAGCGGTGCCATGACCCTCATCTACTTCTTCCCCATCCTCGTCAAGGGGCTCGGATACACAGATCCCATCATGGCCCAGTACATGACGGCGCCCATCTGGGCCGTGGCCTTTGTGCTCACCGTGGCCGCCGGCTTCGCCGCCGATCGCATCCCGCAGCATCGCGGTCTCGTCGTTGCCGGGGGCGCCGCCCTCGCTTCCGCCATGGCCATCATCACCTGCTTCGTCCACGACTTCAAAGCCCGCTACGTGCTGCTGTGCATCATGTCGAGCGGCTCGTGGATCAACTACTCCCAGATTCTGTCGTACATGGCCGACATGTTTGGCAGCGTGCATCCTCAGGTGCGCGCGTTTTCCATCGGGTGCATCACCACGGCTGCCCAGGCCGGCATGATTTACGGGCCCTATTTTTTCCCTGCGGAAAACGCCCCGAAGCATTTGCTGGGTTTTGGCATGGTGTCGGTCGTGGCCGCCCTGTGCGCTTGTTTTTACGTGGGCATTTATTTTGGATGGAGGTATCAGTGCCGGCGTCGGTCGGATTCAAGTTGAAAAGGGGGAATTACTTACGCCTTGGACCCACGGATCAGGAACCCGCTAGTTTCGTGCATTATACCCAGACTGTATTTGGTCAAGTGCCGGGCTGGATTTATCACCCCCCGGCTTGCGGGTAAAATGGCCGAGACCAATGCGCTTCTAGAACAAGCTCTTTGTTCTCTTTATTTTCCCGCCTTATTTTGACTACCGCGGCACTTGATTGTCCCCCGCGGAGCGTTCCTCGCCGTCGGGTCAAGCGGGTTCTGCTTTGTGGACCCCGGGCACGGTACAACCAGACGATGCAGAACCGCCAACCACGAGCCTCGCACGGCCTTGTTTCTTGCTCACCAGTTCCTCCGTTTTTCTTCAATACCTAAGTACCTTCAATGAAGATCGAAGGGACCCCCAGTTTCACGCAGATTGTCTAACGCGTCAATATCACACATACGCGAGGGGTGCTCAGGGGAAGCGTCTAAGCAAGTCTTAGCCGAAGGTACCAAGCACAAACTATCTACGCACGCTGGCAACCAAGAATACATGTACCAGACAGGGTAAAGAATCCATCAAACCATACTTAACAACTTGTTTGTCTACTATGACTGCAGTCACATGCCTGCCCCTGAACGCGTTCGACGCCTTGGATTGGTGGAATCAAAGCATTGAGCTCCCAGATTTACAGCCACCAATCCACACAGCCTCAGCCAGTGCCGGGATATTACACCCTCTTCGGCAATAGTTTCTACCCCCGAATGCTTACCAGGTAAACGGCACTCGTTTACCAAGATGATAATTTAAAAACCTCGTTCCCGCCCGCGTCTTCTCAGCTCCCGGCTCGCATCTACAATCCACATCACCTACTACCACTCTCACCATCACCGCCAAAATGCCCAACCCAACCTCCCCCCTCCTCCTCCTCCTGGCCACCACCGCCTCCTGCTACACCGACATCCGCCACAAGCGCTTCATGATCAAAAACATCGACCCCATCGTCTTCCCCGGCCAATACAAATCCCACATGCACTCCTTCTACGGCAGCGACGTCGTCACCAAGGACCTGCCCACCACAAAACAACTCCAGCAAGGCTGCCCGTCAGGTGAAAACCCCAACGACCTCTCCGTCTACTGGGCCCCCACCCTCTTCTACGTCAACGGCACCAACCACCACATCGAAGTCAACCCCGGCATGTTTAGCACCTACTACGAAAACATCGACAAGGCGGAAATCCCCTTCCCCGAGAACTTTTTCGCCATCGCGGGGAACGCCTCGGCCAAGAGCCAGGCGGATGTCGATGAGAAGCTCACGGGGATTACGTGGTGGTGCGAGAACGGACCCGAGGATAGGCAGAACCGGCCGCGGGCGGCGATGCCGAGGGTGACGTGCAGCGGGAACATCCAGGCGATTTTAAGGTTTCCCGACTGTGTGGATACGAGGGATATCAAAAAGTATGGGTACGCGGCTGCGAACGGGGGGCGGTGTGGGGGTGGGATGAAGAGGATTCCGCAGCTGAGGTTTAGTATTCGGTATAACGTGCGGAGTTTGATTCCGGGGGGGTGGAATGGGGTTCCGCCGTTGAAGCTGGCTTGTGGGGAGGTGAGTTGGCATTTGAGTGGAAAAAGGGGGGGAAAGATGATGCTGACTGGTGACTGCTGCACAGATTGGCGATGGGTACTGCCTGCACGGCGACTTTATCAACGGGTGGTTTGATGATGCGCAGCAGAATCTGCTCAAGGCGACGAGTAGGAATCAGTGGATGCGTGTTGATGGCGCGAAGGGACAGGGCAAGGCCGGGGCGTCTTGCAAGCCCAAGGACGCCGAGCCAGGCATGGGGACAAGTGATTACCACGAAAGCTTGAAGATGATGGGAATGTGATCGCTTTGATGGTTGCATGTGGTGTTTGGGGCTGTGATGGGAAGTCTTCTCAAGTAAGGTATCTTCCGGTTGATTGAAGCGAGCAAGTCCATAACACCTGCGGGAACGGTTGCCGATAGCAATTGCATCCCGTTTCAGTCGTTTCCAATTAGCTGGAACAAACATAGCCTGCCCTGGGAAACCGGCTTCTCCAGGCCGGCCATACCTGACCAAGTTCGGTGGGGCTGGCTATTTGTAGACTGCACAATTCCCTTGTGACGGGCGACACGGATGTCGCGAATTGCTAACTCGACCAAAAAGAGAAGTGCCAAAAGGGAAAGAAGGACAGCCACGAGGCTCAGCCGTGAATTTGTCGATGCGATCATCGCGGAGCCGGGAGCATGAACGGTGAATTGCCCTCAGGCAGCAACTCCAATGCTGCTTGAGGTGGCATTCTACCCTGGAGTCGCAGTCGCGCTGGGCCAGGCTTGGCAAACCGCGGGGTGATTGAGACCCGCCAGAAGCTCATTGCTGCCTTGCGAATCAGGTGACAACGGGACGCAGAACAACCACAAGGCAGGAACGAACTCACCTCAATCCATTTCCGCAAACACTGGCAAGGACGCCAGTGTGAGCCGAGAGGGCCAATTTTCATCCCTCTGCCGCCCGGCTCGGGGTGCGGACGAAAAGCAAAGTTTCCGAGCCCATGTAAGAGTGACGTCATTGCCAGACAGAAGATTCTTCCGTCCATGTCAACACAAACCGCGACGGTTCTCAACATGCAGCCAAGCGCGACAAGACAGCAACAACCGTGGTTTTGCCGCAATCTTTGCTTCCCGGCGCGGCAAAAGCAAGATTCGGTGTGAATTTTCCTGATGATATCCAGCTCCAAAACGCCATTATTGTGGGCGCTGCAAGATTGCGGGCCCCCTGGCGAATCGACCGTTGTCGATACGCTCAACGGCGCCACTGGATCCACTGACGAAAACCGAGCCCTGCATTTTGTCTCACTCGGAAAACATTCATTTGCTTGATACAGATAAGCCCGGATGAGCTGGCACAGCGGCGATCACAATGGCCTGCGCTTCCGTGTCCGGACTCTTCGGTCCGGACTTGCTTGCATGTTCCGATAAGGTGCAGCGCCCTCCGTTCATCAAAGTTGTTTGCCTCGATGGGGTCAACATGAGCATCCTTCAACACCAAAGCGGGTAGCGCTGGATGCTGCTTGCCTCAGTGAAATGGCCACTCGTTCACAGGTCCTGGCGACGCTCTGCCTTGTCGCATTGTTGCCAACATGGACTCAAGCTCAGCCCAACACGGCAAACCTATCCGAACAATACATTCTCTGCGAGAAAACAATCGAAATCGACATCCTCCAACAAACCCACAACCTCATCCAAGTCGACGCAACCCCCACACCCGCCGCAATCCACCCAAGCTGGCCAACCGCACTCACAACCCTCACCATCAACCTCTGCATCCTCCTCTGGTCCCGCTTCACCGAACACGGCGTCTACCCCAACCGCGTCACCCCCTTCATCCTCCCCTTCGGCCTCACCGCCCTCTGGTTCACCACCTTCGTCGCCGCCCAACCCGACAACACCACCGCCGGCTGGATCCCCACCAACCTCACCACCCTCGCCGCCCTCACCGCCACACTCATCGACTGGTTCGTCGCCGTCTTCATCCGCGGCGACAGCCGCCGCATCCAAAAACTGCCCACCACATCCCATCTTCACCTCCTCCCGGTCATCGCCTTCCTCTCCCTCGCCACCGCCATGTTCGCAGCCATCCTAGCAACCATCATCCAACGCCTCCTCCCCACCAGCGCCTACGGCACCATTGCATACGCCATAACCGACACCCACGGCTGCACCCCCCACTTGAACGACGACTTCTCCTTCCTGCAACGCGGCGCCCGATCACGCATCTTCGCCATAATCCAACTCGCCCAGCTAATCTACTCCATCCTCGTCATCCTCGCGCTAATCCCATTCGCCCTTGGAAAAGGACGACGAATGGCGCGGGAGATGATGCTCGACACGGGGATCATGCATCCGCGCGCCTTTGGGGGGCCGACAGCGTGGTTGGTTACGGCGAGGGGGTTCGCGCGGTGCATGCAGCTGTGGCTGCCTGTGGCGGGATTCGTGGCGGGGTTTCCGCTGCTGGTGTACGGGACGATTGTGGCGACGAGGGGGACGCCGGTGGTGGTGTCGGGGGATTGTATGTTGGTGGAGATGAGTCCGCGGTTTGGGGGGTTGGATTGGGGGGAGGTGGAGCTTTGGTGGAGGGTTTTGGTTGTGGGTGTTGGGCATTGAGGATGGGTTGTTGTCAGAAAATAGGACGGGGTCACAAAGCTGAAGGATGGTACCAAGCTTTCAACCCAGTGCCCACATAGGTAACTACACGATTATAAGCCATTCCCAAACTTTGAGAATTTGATGCCAATGTTGAGCCACTGGCCTAAGGCTGAAATGCTGTGTGACTACATTAGGGTTAGGGTCGTTGTCTGTGGGCATCCCTCTTGGACAGACGCCTCGAACATTCAAAAGTGCGCGATGTTTGATTGGGGGAGAGCTCTCAAGGGCTATGTTCAGTAGTCACGGGATCGGCGGGGCACGAGGTACATTGCGGGGGAGGGCATGGACAGGTCTGTTTGGGCGCAGGTTGGGCTGGAGTGTTGTTTCTCATGATGACTTGACGCCATTCCTCTCCACTGCACCGGATTACGATAAAACTTGCAGCTTCCTATCCAATAACCACCCATTAAATTCTGTGCATCCGCATCTTCGACGTTATCCGCTTCCGCTTACTGTTTGCGATTGAATAACCACAACCCTGCATCCAGATCAACCATGCTCCGTTTGCTTCGTGGCCGTCAAGGGCGAAGCTCAAAACATGCTTCCAGAATCCCCTCTCGTCCTCAGTCTCCAGTACAAGAATTCTCTAACGGACCTGCCGAAACTGCAACAAGGCGCACTTTTGAGGAACGTCCGTCTCCACCACGACGCTCACCTCAGCGACTCGCGCCTTCCCCGGTGCCGGGGTCAACACCAACGAGCAGGCAGGTTCCATCTTTCCCTTCCAAACCAAACTTCAAACACTGCACGGTCTCATTTGAGCCCTTCCTTGTCCACCAGAGCCCCAACGCACCTGGCCACGCATCGTAAATAACGACTTGAGCTGACATCTGGTTCCAGCCGCGTCTCCATGGAAGGTTCTGACGACGCGGCGATTGCGAGTTCACACTCGATCACAACGCCTCCGCTATCGAAATCGGATTCCATGCTCGACGCGGAATGTCGCCTCGACATCTCCCGCCCCCCTTCAAACGACAACTCGACATCCTCCTTCCGTAATCATGTGGCCGAACAATCTCAATCCTCAGTAGTCGAGCCTTCCGTCACGGCCCAGGCGGAGTGCTCAGTTTGCGACGACACGCTCCCAGAGAAACTTTCGTTCTGTGGCGTGTGCGAGCTCGCCTTTTGCGACAAATGTTGGGACACGCAGGCAACCCATGGGGAGAAATCAAAGGCGCGGGTCTCAACACCTCATGTGAAAACACCACCGGATACTGCCAAGAAGGTCGGCAGCGTGCTGAATCCTACCGAAGATCGTAAAAAACGAGAAATGCTTCATCGAGAGGACGAGAATACGGCTTGGTTTGGTAAGTCAAGGCCTTGCCTCTTCCTGTCATGAGTCTGGGTAACAGGATTGATAAACGAACCAGGAATTGAGCGACAAAACGACTCGAACCCCTTGTTACTGCAAGATTATGGCCGTCTGAACGACTTCCTGGACAATTGGGATGCCGAGAGGGATCCATCCACCTTCAGCCCCAGGATCCCAAGCCTGGTGTCCTTTGTCGGCCAGACTGGGGCGGGAAAGAGCTCCCTTGTTAAACTTCTTGTCGACCTTGCAAGCAACGATAAGCAGACGATTTACTCGACTCCTGTGATCGGCTCTCGCACCGATCATCTCCCTACATCAGAGGATGTGCATCTTTATCTCGACCCTCGCACAGAGTCTACCAACCGCCCGATTCTTCTTGCCGACTGCGAAGGGCTCGATGGTGGGGATCGTGAGCCGGTGGGGGCAAGATTGAAGCCCCGATTCAGGCAGGAAGATGAACAAAGGGCACGGAACGATGATAACTTTTTCAAGCGGAAGAGGGTGGTGTACGCGTGCCCGCTGCAGTGGTCCGTAGAAGGAGGGAAGGCTCGAAGTCGCGGGTTTGCTGTTACACAAGTGTATCCCCGACTGTTGTACGCCTTCTCGGATGTTGTTGTTTTCGTATTGATGAACCATCGGTGAGTGCCCCCACCAGCTATCTTCATGCTTTGTCTGACTCGGATAGGGTTATCGAAAAGGTGTTTGAAGAACTGATCAGCTGGGCCACCAATGCCATCGAGACAACATCCAACCAACCCATTCTGCCCCATGCCATCATCGTGCTCAACGCATCGAAGCATGATAACCATGAACGCTTTTGGGACTCGAGGCAAAATACCAAAGATATTCTTGCGTCCGTCTCCAAAGTTCTCGACAGGAACGAAAGATTGAGCTCTTGGGCCGACTCATGGCGACGGCGTGGCAAGACAATTGAGACATTGCAGGACCTTGTCCTCTGCTACTATAGCTCCATCGAGGTATGGCGTTGTGAAGATTCTGGCAGAATATCCTGTGTCCAATCAACTGACTATTAGTGTTTGGACAGGTAATTCGTGTCCCGACTGACCAAATGCCGTCGCTCGTGCATGATAAAGTCAATGAGCTTTATCAATCTGTCTCCAAAGCTTGCGCGGCTTCTCTTGATAGACGCCGCACCGCACGGGTAGTTCTTGACATCCAAGAATTGCAGAGCTATGTGAGGGAAGCATTTTCAGTCTTCGCTCAAAGCCTTGAGGGATCCTTCGACTTCGGCAAAGCCGCAATCCGAAACGCACTCATCCCCGTGGGGTTCGGTGCCAACATATCAAAGCTCCTGCTTGCCATTGCCAATCGTTGGAAGGACAATCACAGAGTCTCGGCAGACCAAATCCTCACCGAATTGAGCTACATGGTGGCGTCTTGCATAATGATTGACATCGTACGACACAAGAACAAGGGTATGCTCCTCTCGTTTTGCTCCCGTTTCCAAGTCCTCGGACCACTATGTTCAGGCTCAACTTGGAACAACAAGCTGATACAGAAACAGGAACCGCCCTGGAGATGTTCCCCAAGTACATTAGCCTCCTAGACGGAGTCCTCGAGCCGTTCTTTGAAGAGCATTGGCCCTGCGAACAAAGGCATCCGCGGACCCGCGCACGATGCGTCAATGTTCGCGCCCGGCACGCCAAGGGACACCAAACTGATAACGGCAAAGTATTCGCAGCTGGCGAATACGTCTCAGGTTTCACGCTTGACGAATACCGCAAAGAGTTTCTGGATAATGTCTATTGCTGCCTCGTCAAAATTCTTGACCGTTTAGAGGAAAGTCTCCAGACCACGACCACAGAAGACATGTCCGAAATGCTCGTCGCATCGTTCCTTCACAGGGATTTGGTTTTGACCGGATTCTTTCGGTGCGTCGACCCCCCTGAGAAGAGGCGGCATACAGGGCCTCTTGCCAGCCAAAGTGCTTGCTTTTGCTGCTTGCTCGGAACCGGTCAGCATCCACTCCCTTGCGGTCATCTGTTGTGTACCGAATGTGTCATGACGTTTGGTAAGTTTGATCCCGCCGCTGCAGCGGTGGGGATGAACGAGTGTCCTATCGGAGGTGGTGCCTGCTGCTCGCCCTCGCAGTTCCCGGTCCTCATACGCATGAAGCCTAGATCCTCGGGAGTTCGTGCTTTGACTTTGGATGGGTGAGGTCAAATTCCTCGACTTTATTTCAGCGTGGCGCTAAACAACTTCTTTCTCAGGGGTGGAATCAGAGGCATAGTAGAGCTTGAGGTGCTGAAATGCATTGAGAGAGCGTTGGGCGGGAGCCTGCGAATACAATCCTTCTTCGACCTGATTGTTGGAACCAGGTAAAGTCTTTCCCCAATTTCTGCGGTAATGGAGCTTGCTGACCACTGAAGTGCCGGTGGGCTTGTTGCACTCGGGTTGGGCGAAATGAACTGGTCTGTCGCAGAATGTATCGACCATTTTGAGCGTCTCTGCAAAACGATGTTCACGCCAAGATTAGGTGCTAAACTCGCCATTGTTGGGCCCATCGTCGGGGGCTTTCACCACTCTAGGTACGAGACGAAGCCTATGGAGAGAGCACTCAAAGAAGTGTTTTCAGAAAGCCGACTTCTCTTTGGAGGAGCCCTCGGGGACGGCCTAGAGAGCGGTAGTCGCTCACGGACGCTAAAGGTTGCTGTGGTTGCGTCTTCAGTCGCTTGCAACAGGGCGTTTGTCTTGTCAAATTACAATCGGCCTGCCGACATCGGCTTTCCAGGTGCGCAGATCTTGGCCTCTCGCCTTCCGTTGGACATCTAGAGTAACCTCTATTTGGTAGTCGGGGTTAGTTATCACTTTCAGCGACCAGAAAGTGCGTCCCAAGAGCTCAAGGTCTGGGAAGCGTGAGTGACTCCTGATTCTCTAATCATGATGCCTCCTTTAACTTCGCTGACGCACATATCAATACTTCCATCAGTGCCCGAGCTACATGTGCAGCGCCTCAATACTTCAAGGAGTTCCACCACGAGACATCCAGACGCTCCTATGTTGACGGCGCAATCTTGTACAACAATCCAGTCCGTATAGCTGAGCTCGAGCGGAGGATACTCTGGCCAGAAGTCCACCAGCCTGATGTCATCCTATCGATTGGAGCCGGGTCAACGGAGCCTACCGACCCTGCAACAATTAAGCGCGATATGAAGATTAGAGGGCAGCACGGGGTTTTCTCCAACTGGCGCAACCTCTTCCAGATTCTCAGAAACAACATGGAGCTAGCGCTCGACTGCGACAAGATCTGGGATGACTTTTACCTCGCTGCCCCTTTAGACTTTGGGACTCCCTCGAAACGGCTATTCCGTATTAACCCAACTCTCGGCAGTGAATTACCCGCCCTTGACGCTGTTGGCCGGATGGAGGAGCTACGCGAAAAGGTAGATGCGTACCTAGGAACAGCCCGACCCATGATTACCGCGGTGGCACATCAGCTTGTTGCGTCTACGTTCTACTTTGAGCTGGATTCGATCGAAGAGGATATTCTCAACAGAGATAAGGTCCAAGGTACGCCCACGATGTCTTGCCTGGCGCTTTACCGAACTCCGTGCAACCCCTTTCCCTTCTTCTTCCGTCACCTCTTCTAACCCTCCCCCCCTCTGCCTTTTTGCTGTCTCGTCTCTAACCAGAATCGACCTTTTTAGGGAAACTATTTTGCAGGTTCGCCGCGCAGTCTGAAGAGCTCCGACGCTTTGGGTCATACTTGACCCAACGGGCAACCCCTCACAGCCAGCCGTGCCTCATCGTCAACTGCTACCCCCCTATCGCGCCTCCTCTAGCAACAATCCCCATCTCCCATATGGTGGAGGCTATGAGGGTGGGGACACTCTCGCCCCAGCTGGTATCCTTCCGCAAGATTCGGGCAGTCACCACTATCCAGATGGAACTCCGATTTGGTGAAAACGAACCCTATCTCATAAGCGGCTTCCCAAGGCTATGCACCGCGTCACCATCTGATTTGAACAAAAATTGCCGCGATAGGTCGTTGCGCAGCCATGACCATCGATCTCCATCATCCAGCGGGAGCAGATCTTCGCCAAGCAAATCAGGGATCGAGTGGAAGCCTCCCCCGAGGCTTGAGGGTCTTCCGCACATCAACCTAGATCACTATGCGGACCCAGGGCGGAATTTGGGCGGGCGAAGATTGAGCTTTAGTCCACATCGCAATCGCCGAGATATGTAGACGCAAGTATGCAATTTGGTTCTTGGTAGCAGGATAGTTCTCGTGGTTCAAGCATCAAGATCTCTGTAAATGAAGTGTGCATTGAATCACTTTGAAGAGCCAAAGAGTCCCCTGAAAAACCTGCCCCACCCAAACTGAAGGATGTTAATAAAACGGGTTTGTTCAGTTCTGCTCCAGGAGAAGTAGGGCATATTTACCTGCAAACGGGATAACTTGGCCATGCTACCTTCCAGCCTCTCGAGTCTTTTCTCCAGCCCTCTTGCCTCCTCAACCCACTCCTTGTACTCCTTCCACCTTGCTGTTCGAAACATATCATCCGTTTTGCGCGGCCTTTTTGGCCTTCCTTTTTGATGCTCTTCCAGCAAGGCTTTCGCCCGCTGGATATCGGCCTCCAGGTCTTTCTTCATAGACTTGCCTGCCGTTGTCCTGATCATTTTTGGGTCCTTTTGCAGCTCCTCCTGGATAAGAGGCTCGAGTTTTCCGTACTTTTCTGATATCTGGATAATCTCCCGGATGAGTTGATGTGCGGATTCACGATTATTCCGATGTTTCCTGAGCTTTGCGCCTCTGCTGACAAGGTCGTGCCAGACATCCTTTTCCCGGTCCTTCACCGCGCGCTTGACACTGTCTTCATCTTCATCCTTGACCCGCTCCCACATGGTGGTGGCAATAAGGATGCGCTTGAAGGCATTTGGGCCCAAGAGATTTTGAAGGAGTCTTGTGCGCTTCCGTTCCTGCCCGCCGAGGCGGTGGACCGTGACGGGGTGCAAAATGATGAGGCCGTCGAGTTGGTCGGATCCCTTCAGATAGCCCTGCTGAGCCAGCCATCTTGCAATGTCTTCGAGGATTTCCACGTCTGTTCGACTATCATCGTCGAAGCCAGGGGTGTCGATCAAGAGGATAGGGTGATTGTCCAGGGTGAAGGTGACAACCTGAGGGTCTTGTGTGCCTTCAAGTTGACCAATCATGTCAATAAACGAGTGGTCTGTACCTGCGGGTCGTTCAATGTTGGGAGAGAGGGGGGAATTAAGTGGAAATTCACAAACATGGATATATGCTGTGCCCGACTTCCAAGTCTTCGTTGCCAGATGCAAGTCGTGCAAAGGTCGTCTTTCCTGCTCCTGTAATTCCCAGCAAAGCTATGAGGACGGTGCGGTCAGGTCTCTCCCCCGTAGGCGCCATTGGATGCAGTCCTGTCTGCAAGGAGTGGAAATATTCCGTGGTTACAATGGAGGCCTATACCTAGTGGCCTAGCAGAGTGAGAAAAAGCGAGTATGATGGGATCTAATGCAAAAATGGGGAAAATGAACCATGGCCGGCAGAGTTGTTCCTCTCCATTAGTTATGATGGTCAACTCGTTCGCACGGCCCGTTTGCAAGTTGGCACAGGCTTCGGGCTGCAATTTTGGCCAACGCCGCAATCCGGGCACAGTCGGGCGACCTAATGCACTGGTTCAAATTCAGTCGGGCAGCTGCAGGGGCTGGGACCGCCCACTGGCTGCATTGGGACGTGTCATCAGGAAAAGTGGCAGCATCCACTGGATGAGCGACCCGTTGAAAATCACTCCCTTGAACCAATGGCGGCACGTCGGGCACCAGTGACACAACGCCACGAGAACATCAATGCACCTGGGGAAATGGCTGACTTTTTTTTTGTTTTAGCTGAACCCAACCCAACCCAGCCCAGTCCAGACCATTCCCCCATCCTCAGGCCGACCAGCGCCGAAAAAGTCGTGCATTCTACCTACGCATGCCTACCCTGTGTTTGCCTTATCAAGCATTTGGTTCTGGATGTTGGCATCTGGGCCACCAAGGTGCATCCTCATACCTTGTCTATACCCCGCCAGCCGTCTTTGAGTCCTCATGGCGACAGCGGATGTGGTGATTCTGCTCATCGGTCTTCATGGATCGGGAAAGTCCACCTTCATCAAAGCAGCGACAGGTGCGGATGTGAGGATCAACAAACACTCGCATGGAGTTAGTGAGAGTAAGTGACATGGGTCAATACTGCCTGCATTCCAGGGCATCCATCGTGGTCCCTGCCACTGACACCAACCAACCACCATAGCAACCACGAAGTGCGAGGCGTACCGGACGGTGTATAGGAACAAGATATTCACCATCATCGATACCCCGGGGCTTGCCGACAAGAGCAACTACGAGGAAAACTTAGCGATTCTTGCCCAAATCGCTGATCAGCTCGGAAAGATGGACAAAGCATGTATCAGTGGCGTCATCTACATGCACAGTATCCAGGACATGCGTCTTACGGCTGTTCACATGGCCAATTTCCGGATGCTCAGAGCGATATGTGGGGAGCAGTTCCCTCATGTGGCCTTCGTCACAAGCCGGTGGGACCGCGTTAGGCATGAGGATAACCGACGCTATGATCGCATGAACCACGACCTCGAATTGGAGCGTCGGAGATTGCTCCCGAGGGGTCCCAGGATTTTCAGATTTCTCAACGATGACGAGAGCCACGAACAGATACTCGACTACTTCGCAGACCAAGTTGATAGGACCACAGGCGGCGTGACACCACCCCGGCTGCAGTTTGCGGAAGAGCTCAAGAGACGCCAGTTTGAGAAAAAAGGCAGCAAAGCCGTGCGTCAGACAGGAGCCGTGAAGGAAATTGAGAGAGAGCGCAGAAAGGTCAGCAAGGCTCCGACATGCTGCATCCTATAGTAACATCAATAACACCTTCATATCTCTTCTAGGACTCTGACATTGGTTTTCTGGAGATGTTCATGCGATTGTTTTTTTGAAATTGTAAAAGCTTGGTTGCGGGTTCAGACAATGCGGATCATCGGTCTTTTTCTGCATACCTATTTGGGAATTCGAATCGCGTAGCGGTCACCATTGTGGAGGGGCAAGTTCGGGGGCACAAGAAGATTCAATTTGAACCCCTATCTCCAAAGCCGATCGATGACATCCCAGTCGACAATCCCCAAACATCCAAAAATGGCCCCTGGAAAGAAGAAGAAGAAGCGAAGCAAAACCCAGGGGCCATACAAGCGGTGCTGCAACAGCAAAAGAAGTGAACATGCGATCCAAAGACACAACTTTCTCACGAAGAAATCCACGCGCAATCCATCTCCCCAAGTCAACAAAGAAGACAAGCCCACCCACTCCACCCAAATCCCCGCCCAAAGCACGCCACCCCTCACAACCCCGAATCAAACTGCTTAAACGGACTCGTAGCATAGTAATCCGTCCACCGCTGGCAATTGGGCTCAATCGCATTCAGCGGCACCGTCTGCGGAATGTCCTGCACGCGCTCGAGGAACTGCACGCTCAGCCCCTGCGACACGTGCCAGGCAATGTGGCAGTGGAACAGCCAGGCGCCGGGGTTGTCGCTCCTAAACGCAACCACGAGCCACCCGTTGCCCGGCAGCATGGTGGTGTCGCGGCGGGTCGGGTTGGTGAAGTCGAGCAGGGCCGTGTCGGTGGCCGGGTTGAAGCGCCGCTGCACGGGGAAGGGGTTGGCGAGGGCGGGGGAGCGGCCGAGGATGAGGAAGTCGTGGCCGTGGAGGTGCATGGGGTGCGGGACGGGGCCGATGTTGTCGATTACCCAGAAGGACCAGACGTTGGATTGGGGGACTTGGAAGACGTTGTATCTGGAGGTGGCATGTTAGCTCATTGGCTTCAAGTGAAGGGAGATGTGTGTGGGAGACATACCGTGCAGGGAAGTTCATATTCCCCTTTGCCAAATACTCCAAAGTCGGCTCGTCCCAGGTGATGTTCATATCCTGCCCGTTGACTTCCCAATACACCCTCGTGATGCCCTCCCACACCCTCGTGTCGTCAAGCTCGACATCCAGCGTGTTATTCCGCGTGGCGCTGAACGAAGTAGGCGGCACGTTGCGCTGGATAATCGGCACAAGGTTTGTGTTATCCTCACAGTTGTGATCCGATGGTGGCGTGCCAGGGTTGGTCGGGAGCGTCGTCGGTGCGCCTTCGTACTGGAAGATGGCAGCCGGTCGGGGCATGTTGCTTGTTCCGCAGAGTCCGTTGCCCGAGAAGGTGACGTTGAACCAGTAATTTCCAATCTGTTGCGAGGCATCGATGGTGACGTCGTAGCGTTGTCCGACAGCCAAAAAGAGACTTTGGGCCGTGAAGGCGTTCACTGGCACGAAATCGGCGGCGACCACGGTGAATTGATGGCCGACCATGGAGATTTGGAACGTGTTGTCGACCGAGGTGTTGATGATGCGCAGGAGGTGACGCTTTCCGGGCTTCAACTTGACGCGGGCGTACTGGCCACCGCCGCCGGCGTTGACGTGAGAGCCGTTGAACAGGACGTTGTCGGATGGAGGCGGGAAGGTTCCGGGCGGGATGAGGTTGTGCTGGATTTGGTCGGCCGCGCCGTAGTACCAGTCGGTGATGGGGAATACGCCGAGGTCCTCTGGGAGCGTGTTAGCTGCTGAGCTTCATTCTACCATGTACTTTTCGTTGCACGACTGTACCCCTTTTCTCATGAGAATAGGGGGTCAAAGTCGGAAAGCCCAGGGAGAGATAAGAAATCCATCATACCATCGTAGGGCAGAGAGTGGGGACCGTTGAACTGAATGGTACCGACGATGCCGTTGGCATACTGAGACGAGAAGTGACTGTGGTACTGTTTTGCTGTCAGTCTCGTCGTCGCCGGATTTGTGGGCGGTAAAAAGGGGTTCAGGGGCTGGCCCCACAAAAGTCCCCATGGGCAACCATGACAACAAGCCCAAAAGCAATGCCCATCAGGTATAGGGACACTCCAAAGGCCCTAGGGAACGTGGTGGTCGGTGAAAAAGTGGAGACTCACCCAAGAACTTCCGTACTGCTCCGCACGGAACGTGTACACCTTGCTCGAGTTGGGAGGGATTGGGCACTCCGTAATGCCGTTTGCACCATCATTCACGTTATTGTTCAACATGCGGACGCCATGCCAGTGGATAGAAGTGCTGCAGAGGTCAGAAATGAAGCGATTCGGACGTTGGGGGGCCATACCCGTTGACCCGGAGTTTGTTGGTAACGGTGACGCGGACAGTGTCACCCCAGTCAGCCACGATGTTGGGACCAGGGAACTGGCCTGTGCGCTGTTAGCCTCGCCCGAATGAGCTAGAAAAATGGCTACTTGCCGTTGATAAGCATGGCCTTGAGCTTGACGCCCCCCTCCTTGGGGTTGACCCAGTTGTCATGTTCCGTGATCTCAAAGTTGTACTGTCACGTGTCAGCCGCTAGTCCAGCAATAGGAATTGGACAACTCACGTTGCGAACAACCCCGGTAGCAGGGAAATTCTCCTCGTAGTCCGTGTTGATGTCGAACCCTGTGGTCCAGCAGGCTCGGTTGGTCGGAGTGTTGCAAGTCGGGGCTCTCTTCACGAGGTCCCTGGCAGCAACACCACGCTCACGCGGAGCCAACTCAGCGCTGAGGTCCTCGGAGAGAGGTGAAGGGGCCGTGGCGCCGAGTCCTGCGAACAGGAGGCAGCCGAAGCCGCGAAGAAATGAAGTCCGCATTGCCAAAAGTTGGAATGGCGGAATAAAGAGTGACGATGAAAAAGATCAAGTGAGTGTAAGAAGGAACGGACGAAGCCCCAAGGGCGTGTCAAGATGACTTGATGATGAGAGATGGGAGTTCAAGACACATGGGGATGTCTTGACTTATACTCGACGGCCTCTGAAGTGGCGGTGATAGCCTCCAAGACGGCAACCTCCTCGTTTCCGTGTCTTGGACTCGCATTCAGAACCAAAGTTCTCGGTGTAGTCGACCAAAAGTCCCAAGACGTAGCATCGAGCGTAACCTCTGTCTTGGGCGTCAGAAGACAGAATTCGGATACTCGGCTTTGGTCGTTCGTGAAGTCTGCCGCTTCTTTCCCCCTCCCCTTGTGACTATCAGGGCGGAGGAAAAATGCCCTGAGCCCACGGAAGTGCCCGAAATATTGGCTTCTTCCAAGGAACAGGCGCGTCTTGCCGCGCTCCAAGTCGTTTTATCGGCCATGTTGCAGGTGCTGCGGCGGACGCATCCGACTCAACGTCGCAGCCGCCAGCCGCAGCAGATACGTCATGAGACGTTGACAGGCCCCCCCAAAATGCTAATTATAAGCGAATCTGGTACACACCGTTGAATCTGTGGGGGGTGAATCCTGCCCGGAGTCCTGATGGGAAATTGAAGTTTCGATGCCGAAGCGGACCGGGGTCAAATCGATAGGAGCATGCGGGCCACAGGGGGCGAAACCGCAAGATGGAGTGGTCGGTAAGCGCCGCGGATAACAGCGCGGCTCTCGAGACGGCGTTGGCTTACCGTACGTCTCGGATCCGTCGGATTTCGTTGACAATTGTGACTCAGTCTGGAAGTTGTATCTTGGCTGATTATCAGACTCAGCCCTGTTGAACGTGGTTTACTCGACGCTCATGGTGGCCTCAGATGACCTGAATGGACCCTTTGCCGATCCAAAACCCCTGATCCAAAGGACCTGGTAAAGCCACGGGACCCCACATTACTTGCAGCCCTGTGCAAAGTGCCTGCGTGGGCGAGGAACGCATGCCCGGCCACTCTTCCCGCCCTTTTCCAGGTGATGGCGAATAAAAAGTGCGAATAGAGTCATGGGGAGCACATGGGACGACAGCTGTTCAAGGTGCAGACCGTGGTGCAGGCAGACAAAGAGGGCGCTGATCGTCGGGCGCAGTCTGCTTACGGTTCCCCCTACCACTATATTCCTGTCTTGCTGATTGGCTGAACCGCTGAGCGTTGTTTGGTACTACAACGTTGACCAGGATTCTAGAGTCCCTCAATTTCCTTCCCGTGACTGGAGAAGGCGGGAAGACAGGCAGCCCTCGCGATTCCGATTTCATCGCATGCTTGTTTTTGGGATCCCTGTCCTGGGTAAGGAGTGTACAACTGTGTATGTAAGGGGAAGGAGTGCGGTTGCGTTCCAAACTCTGTGCCGTCTGCCGAGGCTGATTGTGTCCGATGCATCTGTGCGAGTGCAGCCAGTTCGCCGATCATTACCCCGACCGTTATCTGTAAGATTGCACCGGTGCATTCACCCCGATGCCGCCCGCATGCTGAGGGGAATGTGCCGTGTGTCTTGAAGGTGTGAAACAATACTCCAAGAAAATCTCATGATCGAACTTGGACTTTTGGACGGAAAGATGCTAAAAAGTCAGAACTTCTCTACAGAATAGCATACGCATGGACACCATACCTCCCGAATCGAGCGATGCAACACAACTTCGTAGACATCGTGCCGTCTGCACCAAGTTACCGTCAGCCGGTGCCAACATTTCTCCGCAAAAACGACGTGTAGTAATCCACGTGGAATCAGCGACACGACAGCCGCACAGACTGTAGCGGCATAGACATCGGGAAATCGAAATCCCATTGGTTTGCTCGTTGCTCTTCGTGTTGGAGCCAAGGGAACTATTGCAAAACGACCTGTCATCCGTACCTTGCATGCGCACCCGACGGCCAATACAAGGCAGACCGTCCCCGCAGTTTCGATCAACACCAACTCAGAGATCGTGGCGTATACGAAATGGTTGCCATCCAAAACCATCAATATTGTCACTCTGACCTCTTCCTCTTCAGGGCGTGCAGTGGCGGATTATGCGGTATACTGCACCTGCGCCGACACTTTTTGCGCTCGTCGTATTGCGTCATCGCCGCTAACAGCGGAAAACACCATTCACCGCTGCCGGATACCTCGGTGAGAATGCCAGAGCAGGGTTCAGGCTGTGAAGAATAGCGGTTGTTCTCGTCTTTGTCTTGCCCGCCCCACATCCCAGTTGCTGACTTCAAGTTGAGTCAACCTTGACAATGACATGGTGTGCGAACCAAAAACAATCATCTTGTCAGCTCTGAACAGCGTCGAGGTACCTGGTCCGACTGAAGCCGCCCCATCACGATCTGGATGCCAGTTTTGGAGACAACCCCTGAGTCGCTTCCGACCATCGCATCCCGTACCAAAGAGGCCAGAACAACTAAGACGGTTGCCGGTCGGACTTCCCGGGCCTCGCGCAAGAAAGAGTGCATCGCGGGGTCAAAGATGTTCGACTTGACACTATCGAATGACGGAAACGAGTTTCGAGGTGTCAGCGGTGGTGACCGAGTTCTGCAACTTGAAGAACATGCCAGGGCTAATGCGGTGCGTGCTGTTAACCGCCGCCGAACCGGAGAACAATTGGAGCGTCATTTTCTTCACTGCTTGAGGATCGGATGCCCGCGGTTGTTGCGTAGTCTCCGTGATCTCGCCAGATTGTGGTTTCCCCGGTGCCGCTGTTTGTCTCAAGTGGTTGCATCCTCAAAAGGACCCTATTTCGAATAATAGTTAGAGATACATTAAGCTTTTGTCAGTGACCGCAAAGAGCTCGAGAGCCTCACTAAATGTCTGGGCTGCCATTGGCGCGTCAGATCGCATCGCTGAGGCCAAGACTTTTGGGGTCAGACCTCCGGAGAGATCAAGAGATTTAAGCGCTGCAACAGTCCGTACACGTGGATGACCCGCTGGGCCGGGTCTCCGGAGTTGCAGCCTCAACACCGTAGCTTAGCGCTGTCGGCTTTCGTTGCGGGAGCATTGCGGGAGCGTTGCGGAGGCTGACGTTCCGTAACAACACTCGAAGACCGACGGATGCCCTTTCTCGCACTTCTTTCTTTTAGTCGCTCGTTCGATTCTCAGGAATAGGGGTCGAAGAAGCCGCCATTGGGGCGGGTGTGAAGTATGCGATCAAAGCAATTCTCCAAATGACAAAGTTGGAGAGGATTGAAGTCTGCAGATCAACGCTGGTGATGCCTAATGACATGAGCCTGCAACCGCAGTCTCCGCCTTTCAATTACCTCTTATTAGGCATGAAATGACGGGTTACGACTTCAGGACAGAGCGCCAAGTGCGGGGTGTAGAGCCGCGCGAACCGGTCCCAAAATGTCGGCTTCCGGCAAAACGGCTATTTCGGAGCTTGTGGGGGAGGACGTCGTAACCTCCCCACATATTCCAGATATTTGCCCACGGAGTGCGTGCTATTAAAGGTGAAAAGTTCGTCGTCGTCTCGTGCTTTTCTTACTACTCGAGATAAGTCAGTCTTGAGAAGTCAGTCTCGAGAACGTCGGTGGTTTCGGTCGCATTATCTCATACCTCGGATCCGTCCCCTTAACCACAAACATGCGATCCACTGAATTTCTCGCCTGCCTCGCGGCGTTCGCCTCCAGCGCCGTGGCCCAGCTCCCGCCCACGGTTGACTCCAATGCGCAGGTCACCAAGCTCGCGACGCTCCCCCGCGAGTCCTGGACCATCGACCAGCCCTTCACCGAGGGTGCCACGCGCGACCCGGCCACTGGCGATGTCTACTTTGTCGACCAGAACTCCAACAAGATCCTCAAGTGGTCCGTCGCCAACAAGAGGCTGACAACCTTCATGCACCCCGCGGGCTACTCCAACGGCATGACCTTTGACCGCAACGGCAAGCTCATCGCCTGCGCCGACGAGCGCAACCAGCTGTGGGAGATCTCGACCAACACCACCAAGTCGGTGCCGTGGCCCACGCCCGCGAACCCCTCGGTTGGCGCCAGGGGAAGCGGCAACATCGTGCTGCCCGAGTGGACCGTCATCATGGACGGCAAGTACAACGGCAAGCAGCTCGGCGGCCCCAACGACGTGTGGGCTATGCCCGACAACAGCCTGTACTTCACGGACCCATACTGGTCCCGCAGGTGGTGGCCCAATGGCCGCCGCGCCGAGCAGGAGGTGAACACGGTTTACCGCCTCTCTCCCGACCGCAAGACCCTCACCCGCGCTCTTGCCACCTTCCAGACCTCGGACGGCCGTGCCGGCAGCCCCAACGGCATCATCGGGTCTCCCGACGGCAAGACCCTGTACGTCGCGGCTTTCCAGGGCCCCGGCTCCGGCGGTGGCGAGACCTACGCCTACGACGTCGGTGCCAACGGCGCTCTTTCCAACCGCCGTCTGTGGGCGTCCTTCGGTAGCGACGGCATGACCATGGACAACGCAGGCAACATGTACATGACCGCGCCCGTCAGCCGCAGCGGAATCACGGTCGTCAGCATCGCCACTGGCAGACAGGTCGGCTTCATCCCCGTGCCCGAGTCGCCCGCGAACTTGGCTTTTGGCGGCCCTGATCAGTCCGTCCTGTACATCACTGCCCGCACCGGCTTCTACTCCATCCAGACCAAGGTCAAGGGCGCTCACCTCGTCAAATAGACGTGCTCGACATGGAGGCGAATGTGTACAAAGCATGACTGGGAACATTTCTCTGGGGACTCTGGGAATTGTTAGATGCATTTTGTAAATACTTTGAACTAAAAGCACATATGGTCCGCGGAGAATTTCCTTACCATTTTCAGCTGCATGCAATCAAGCAATTTTGGAAACTTTGTCTTGCACTGACCATTGCCAGTGGTGTTTGGTAGTTGTTACTCTTTTGTGCGGCGATCAATCCTGCCGCTTGAGCAAGTCGTGAAGTTGGTATGAGAAACAATGTTGAGGGACTCCTGCTTGTGAAATCGGCGTCGGAAATATCCAGCCCCGGCCCGAACCGAACCTACCAGGCTCGGATGATCAGAAATGGGTTTCAATGCCGGCAGGGCGAACTCGGAGAGGATTAAACCCCGAATGCCGCTTGGCGAGTGTGCTTGATCGTCGCTGCTTGAATTTATTAAATTGCCATGATGTGATCGGAACAGAGAGGGCAAGCATATCTTACTTTGGTGCTGCCCATCAACCCGGATTTTGGCGTGGTTCCCGCAGGGGCCATGCTGAAGAGTTTTCTGTGGGTATGTTGAATAATCGTGACTGCCCTTTTTGAACAAATCAGGCGTCAGGAAAGCGGGGCGGCTGCCCACTGGTGGTGTGTCGTTTGAAGAGTGCCGTCCATGGTGGTCATGCGAGACTCGGCGCTGAGTCGATTTCTCTGATGGAATTCAGACTACGGGCAGTGGGCAAGAAAAGGAATCCTTCTGTGCGAACTCGTTCGGCCAAGTCAACTCGGGCAGAGCCGGGTTCGGACCCGAACCACAGGCAACTCAAACCTTGATGGCCGCACAGGACACCAAGACCCACACCTCCAGACGTGACGACTTGTCGAGGCAGGAGCTGACCTGCACAGTCTCGGGAGTTTTATTTTGCCAGTGTGAAGGCGGCCGCAGGCGGGGCCGGATAGTAGCAGTACACATTCCAGGTTAGGTCCTGTCCGTTGCGGCCTGGGGGGAGACAGATGGGCCGCAGGCCAAGAAACAGACGTGGGAGCCAACTGCGAACCCAAACCCTGCCCTGCCGCGTTGATGCACTTGACACACAGCTCCTTCCATCCCAAAATACCATCCGCTGGTGTAATGCAAGGAAGGGACCCTTGGAACGAGTGGGGAGCTTCAGGGCCACTATTTAAGCCGGCCGCGCAGGCAAGCAACTTTTCCAAGAACAAACCTCATTTCACAAACAAATCCAACACTGGTTAGAAAACGCGTCAACATGCGACCGTCATCCTTCCTGCTCCTCGTTGCAGGCCTGCTGCCCTGCGCCTTCGGCCAGAGGGCCATCAACCCCGTCAGCCCATGCCTCGTCCCATTGTTTCAGTCATACATTCGATGTGGTAACCTTATCCCGACCTTCTGCCTATCCGGACTGGAAGCCGAGATCATCAACTTTTGCCGCGCTAGACACTACTCTGCAGCGCCATTCGGGACCGAGCCGCCAGCAACGCATGTGCTCGATATCAAACCTCGCTCGAAGCCACGTGAATGTCCGCCAATGGATCGAAACTGGCTCGCCTCATACCCGCGCATTTCTTCCGTCTGCGCGTGCTTACGCAGGGGTTAATGGCGCATCCCTTCCAGAGGTAAGACTACCTACCTCTGAACCCTTTGATCTGAGGAGATCGCAAGCAACGGAGCGACTGCTGACTGATTCCATTTGCAGGTCTTGTTGATGGCGGCCATTACACCATTCGCCGGGAGTTCAACCTACATCAGTCCGCAGTGTTTAATGGATATTCATAATTTCCATCCCTTCCACTTCCTGTACATCATTTTGTCTAGAGAGGACGATGGTCTAGGACGTCTGTGTCCATAGGCTGTGACAAATCACAAATGCATTCCTCGCGGTCCGTTCCCGTCTCGGTGACACAGAATGCCAAGCGTCTCCGCAACAAGCTGTGATCCGAGCCAATCATGTTCCAGCTACTCAGCGGGCCTGAAGGAGATCTCCATCCTCACACCGCCTTCTGTAAGGTCTCATGTGTATCTCATCTGTTCCAGACCTCTGGGTGTCGTCACAATGGCCCCACCAACAGATCCGAAGACTCATCTTCCAGACAGCGGGAACAACGACGAACTCCCAATTCCAAATGCGGAGGCGTACCTTTATTCGTCTCTTCCAACATCGACAAGCATCAGGCTCCTGAGCCTTCTCCCTAACAAGCAGAATAAAAACGAACCGCTTCAAATATCGCTCGACACGGTCGATCTCTGCGACCACCCAGCATACCGGGCTCTCTCATACTCATGGGGAAACCCTCATGCAAATGGCGTCGACTTCACGGCCTACTTCAACTCGGTAGCTGACGAATACAGCCCCAGCCACCGAATCCCCATCATCTGCGATGGCAAGCGCCTCCACATCCAACAAAACCTGTTCGATGCTTTGCGTCAACTCTCGACACCCAATTCCGACGACGACGACGATGGCGATGCTGGGGGATACCTCTGGGTCGATGCGCTTTGCATCAATCAGCAAGACCACGACGAGCGGGCCGCCCAGGTCAAGATCATGGACCAGGTCTACTCCAAGACTGCATGCGCCGTCATTTGGCTGGGTCGTGCGGATGCCCAGATCGTCTCCACTGAAGACGCTTTCCGAGCCATTTCCCGAATCGCGGCATTTCCTCGCGACACCTTCGCGCAGAGTAACATCATCCCCTTCCGGCGACAAGAGCCGTCGGTTTACGCCGAGTGCGGCCTGCCGTACGTAAGCTGGATGGAATGGTGCGCACTTGCCGCCCTCCTCAAGCGTCAATGGTTCTCCCGCCTCTGGATCGTCCAGGAGACCATCCTCTCGCCGCGTCTTGTCATCATGTGCGGCCATCACCGCATTGCTTGGGACACGCTTCTCGCTGCGGCTCAAAACATTGATGCGCGTTGCACCGTTCTCGGCGCTCGACCCAGCACCCTCTTCATCCAACACGACCAAGCTGCCGTTCCTCTCGAGAACAACGTTCTCCAGCTCGCCAGATGGAGAGAGTACTGGCACTCCCCCAACCCCCGAGAACTTCCAACTCGACCGTTCACTCTCGAGACGCTCGTTCAGGACACCTGGACCTTTCAAGCAACGGATCCGCGGGACAAGATCTACGGCTTGTTCGGACTCATGGACGCACCGACGAGAAACACGTGGGTCGTCGACTACGATATGCCCGTTGAGGAAGCGTACGCATTTGCCACGATGCGCGTCATTCACCACAGCAAAAGCCTGACCATCCTTTCGTGTATACAAGATGCATCCATACGCAAGGTCGCGACGCGGCCGTCGTGGGTCCCGGACTTTGGCGTCCCGTATGTCAATATGCTTTGCAACAGCCACTTCTCCGCCGCAGGTGACCAGGAGCTAGGTAAAGAACAGCTAGCATTACCACCATCACCACGCTGGGATCGTCTCAGACTTCACGGAGCCATGGTTGATGAGGTTGTCGAGGTTGCCAATGACCGAAACAACTACCCCAACAGCATGATGCTGCTCGAGTCCTCCTGGTTCGAGATGACCATGTTGCTGCCGCAGCCGTACCACGACACTGGCCACGACCGCGCGGAAGTGCTTTGGCGGACTCTATGTGCGGATCAGGATGCCGTTGGCAAAAGTCCTGCCCCGGAGACGTTTGGTCCTCTCTTCCGCGAGTTGATCTGTGCCATGGTCGTGGTTCGAGCAGAAGGCGAGGCCGAAAATGCGACGAAGACAAATCCGCCGCCGGACTGTGCGCCTTCGTTCGCCGAGGCAATGATGCGAGCGAGGAAGATGTGGGACGATCTTGGGTTGGAGGACCTCAGTCCAGAGGAGTTGAGAGAAAAGACGAGCGCTCTGCCACGATTCCTTGGCAGACCAGAGTTCGGGTGGTTGTCGTTCACGTTGCTCAAGATGCACATCCTCACCAGGACAAGGAGCGGTGCAGCTATCCCCGATCTGGACTGCTTGGAAGAATTCGAACGGAACCCAGCGTACGTTATGAGGGTCATTCACGGCGGAGAGCGAAACCTTGTCTATCCGAAGGACGCGGCCTTCATGAAGTCGTACCAGCTGCGATACGGGATGCGGAAACTTTTCTCTACGAAGAAAGGATACCTGGGATTGGGGCCGTCATCCACGAAGATTGGGGACGTGGTTTGTGTTTTCAGGGGAGCCTCGGGGCCATTTGTGTGTCGACCTGCCGAGGACGAGGGGGTCCAGGATGGAGTTGGGGGGTTCGAGGTTGTGGGTGAGAGTTACGTTCACGGGATCATGCACGGCGAAGCAGCACGGATGGATGGGTTTGCGCTGAAGGAACTTGAGATTCTGTGAGGGTTTCGGCCCCCTTTGTTGTGGATTGCCACAATGCCTTGTCCAACCCCAACACTATTCAGCCACAAAAGCACCAGGACCTGATGCCTTGAACCCAAAATCTCAATCTCACAATCCCAAGCGACAGCCTTCCGACCGTCCTAGTCCCCGACCTGATTACCACGAGGCATGAGGACAAGCGGAAAGCGTTCCGCGGGCATACTTGGTAGGTACGTGTCCCCGGGGCTCCCGGAACCTCCGGGGGTAAGCTTGGCGCTAGCGAGGATATGGTCCTTGGAGTCTTCAACCATGCCCTTCGTGGCTAGAATGCTCGTCATCATTCAGGGGCTAGAGTTTGGCTCGCACGGCGCGGTACTACCTGCATTATAGTTGGCTTACCGCGTCCCCGGGTTAGAAATGGAGGTATGAAAGCACCCTTTCTCTGCGTGCCTTTTGTGTCCCCGTCGTCGGGCTGTCAAGTTGTTCATTAATCTGCTGCTTACTGACCACGAAGCAATTGCGCTCTGGTTGAGACGATGAACCGCGGCGCCCTGGCAGATTAGGGCGGCCCCCACGTGAAACATCTACAATAGCGATCCCGCATTGTCGATGTATTGACCCCGAGCCAGGGTTCTTTCGGCCCTTCCCTTCAATTTCGTTGTTATCTTGTCTTCAAATGGTTAGTTCATGGGTGCTTTGCCACTAGCCCCTGCTGTGCCGCACTGCGCACCAGCATTGACCGTTGATGACACACGTCGCCCACACCTCGTGTCAGATACGGAGGTCACAGGTGTAGATTTCCGACGCTGGGATTGGACGCGGGCGCTTTGGTATGTTGAACCCAGGCCAAGGCGAAATCGATAGTGTTGTTGTAAGCTGACGGTAGGGCTGGTTAGGGGATAGGGATGGCCGCGACTTGTGCGAAACTGGCCTCAACGATACCTGGTCGGTCTTTTTGCGTGGTAACTTTACAAGGGCGGAATTAATGGATTCGAGGATTTGACAGGGTCTCCTCTCCGGAGGAGAGTATTTAAACGCTGTCTCTGGTCTTCGAAGATGAGTACGCCATCTTCAGCAGCGCTCAGCATCCTCGACCGTTCAAGAAGTCAGTCGTTTCTTACCAGTTCACTCACTCGCTTTCAACCTCTCCTGGTCTGTAGCCATGAAGTTCCTACAAATTGCTTCCCTGGCTACGGCCACGCTGGCGCTTCCCTTGGATGAAGGCATCGCCGCCCACCAGACCACGTCGTGCACTTCTCCCAAGGTGAGAAAGAGCTGGGCGGCAGCCACAGATGCCGAAAAGAGGTCGTATATCGACGCCGTTCTCTGCCTTCCCACCAAACCGTCGAGGCTCAACATCGCCACACACGACAATTTGTACGACGACTTTGGATACATCCATGCGAAGTTGTCGGCGCCGCAGCGAAGTACCGCTCCCCTTCCCTTGACTTTCTTACCATTTTTACCTACAACGCCTCAACTTCAAGCTAAAGTCACCCATGCTGATGGCCGACACAGTCCACGGCGAGCCAGTCTTCCTCCCCTGGCACCGCTACTTCGTGCAAGTCTACGAAGACGCCCTGCACGAATGCGGCTACACCGGCGCGGCCATGTACTGGGACTGGGTAGCCGATTCCGGCGCACCGGCGTCTGCAGCCGTATGGGACCCCGTCCTTGGCTTCGGCGGCAACGGCAGCGCCACATCCGAGAACGGCGAAGGCAAGTGGCGCGTTGTGGACGGACCGTTCCGCAACTTGCGTCCGACCTACTGGAATGTGACCGACACGCCCGACCCCCATTATCTCAGCAGGGACTTCTTCAGGGCCATTCCGGAGGCGAATCCACCGTACCAGGAGATGCTGGGATGGCAATACAACCAGGATGTCATGGATACAATCACCCCCATCGATAATTACCTGAACTTTCGGATACAGCTTGAAAGCCGTCCTCATGGTGTTGTGCATTCCGCGATTGGCGGTAGTCGGGGTGATATGGGACCAAATACTTCACCGAATGGTATGTTCTCCCCCCTTTTCTTACACAGGTATCCAGAATTCTTCTACAGACACTACCAACGGCGCTGACACTGACGTCTTTGCAATGAAGACCCCATCTTCTTCCTCCACCACACCATGGTCGATAAGATCTGGTGGCAGTGGCAGCAGCATAACCCGCAGACTAGGACCTTGGCCTATGAGGGAACGCGCAACGACGGTGCCGCCGCCAGCTTGGACGATATTATGCCGATGCTCGGTCTCGCTGAGGATAAGGTCGTGAGGGACTACATGGATACACAAGGGGGCGCGCTTTGCTACACTTACTAGGGCATGTGTTGTCTAGAGAGCAGGCCTAGCCTTTGCAACAATACTAAAACAATCCAATCGGATGAATTCGGCCAGAAAGACCATGTCAGGGACCTGGGTTGGGACATGACCCACACCGTCTCAAGCTACGTGAATAGCTGCTTAGGTGAGTTTCTGCTGCTCAGGGATATCGGTGGAATGGTCGATGCCGACGGGGAGTCCGAGCCCGGCGAGAAAGCAGCTAAAACAGAATCACCGGCTCGAGCTTCCAGCGTAGTTGCAACAGGGGGTATCAATTCAACTATATATACAACGTGTGTCCCAGCACAACTGGATAGATATCCAGCTCCCATCATCTAACTTGCCTCCGGCGACACCTTATTCGAGCCAGTCGCACTGTCACCGACACCCGTATTCATGGCACACCGCGCGCTATGTCTCATGAGGTTGTCCTTGCGGTTGAACACCTTGTTTGGCGTTTTGCAGCCTGTGTTTTTGCAGAGGAACAATTGGGACGTCTCAGCTCCGTCTTTCTCATTTGGGTTAGGATGCCGGGCTCTTTCGTGACGCAGCAAGTCGGCGCGTAGCGCAAAGGCAGAGTCGCAGCTGTTGCATTTGTATCGTCTTTCGTGCTTGCGGGTGATGTGTTTGCTTAGATGGGAAGTGTAAGTAATGGTCACATTGTGAGTTGAGAGTTGGGGCGGTAGAGTCCAAGGAAAAGGGGCGGGGTACTTGAGCAGGTAGGCCTTGTCGAAGCGGAGTTGGCAGTGCCTGCATTGGTATTCGTTCAACGAGGCTGCAGGCGTGGCATTTAGAGCATCGGCCGAGTCCGTGTCTTGAACTTCGCGTTGTTCCCTAGCCGCGGGCCCAGGGACGGTGTTTGAGACCGAGGAAGCGGATCTCTCAAGTGGATGGTCCGGAGATGCAGGGGCCGGGGGTTTGATCACCGGCCGTATCTCCCGGGGTACCATGGTAAGGTTGAAGATGGCGGGATTAGGCCCATACTCGACATCCCGAGGAGCGACAGTCCCGAACAGGTACGGCGATTGTTCGGGATATTGTGCATATTGTTGGGGTTGTTGGCGATGCTGATGAAATGAACAGGGATCTAAGCCAACCGAACCCCCAAAAAAGCCTCCATAGCTATACGCGACGTCACGGTCCAAAGTCCGAACAAGCCATCTCCTTTGCCAGGCGAAGAATATGACGGTTGTACCGAGGGCTAGGGAGCCGAGCAGCCCGACCGACAGGCCGACGATCAATCCAGTTGAGGCCATTTTATTCGCTGGAGATACGTAGGGTGCTATGTGTTTGTCTCTTGTCGTTAGGATGGAGATGTCGCGGATGCTGGGCGAACGCGAACTTTGGAAGTTTCGATTAAGGGCGTTGATGTGGGTGGCCTGATAAAGGGCTGAGGCATACCGGCGGTTGCGCACGGAGGAGCCGCACGGGATATGTTTGCGCGAAAAGAGGCAGAGGGAGGCATACCACACACACCTCTTCCCGTTTCAGCCGCACGGGGCGTCAGCGTGCATGCGGCCGTTCGGCACAACAACCAATCACGATGTGCTCTGCTGGTCAAAGTTCTGGTGATTGGCGGTGGACTCCCATTGGCCAGACTATCGTCATCATGGAGAGGCATACCGGAAGAACGCCTGGATGTGAACTTTACGTTCTCACTGCTGTCTTGGAACTGAAAATGATAAAATAGGGCTATTGGACCCTTCCCAAGTTTCCAGACAGGTATCCCCTAATTATTCAAGCGGGAGAAGCAATCATGACACCAAAAGAGCCCATAACGAACATACACTCCCTGGCCAAGATCCCGGTTCGTCCCAAGACGATGACATGGACCCGGATATCACCAACTCTTGTATTCCAAGATAAGAGCATTTCATATCTGGAAACCCTACACACAAGCACGGACTCTCATGTTCATCCATCGTACGTGTAATCATTTCACGAACCCTGCCATGATCTGTCCCGAGTCGCGAACTAATGTATACCCGGTGCGAAAAGAACGGGTTCAAAAGAGACATGTCAGACTGCATCGCTCCAGTTACCAAAGGAGAAGGATTCGATGCTTTCACGCTGGCTCTTCGTGACGTCTACATTGGAAGTATCACTGGCTGAAGTTCTGTTTATTCGCCTCTCATCGAAGCAGGACCGGGGGAGTGACGAATAGATTGAGGCTTCGCCCATCTCTTCAGGCTCAGGGAGTTTACTGAGGGAGAGGTAAACGGTGGAGCCGGAGTCCATTGAGCGTCATCTGCAATTTCGTTACTTTTCGTTTTCTTTGCGTCCAAAACGTCAGAGTTAAGCCATTTGTGGACTTGTAGCGCTTCTGTAACAACCCGAATTTATGTCAGACGCCATTTGTACTGCTCTGCCTTGCTGTATTAAAACAGTACGTGCCCATACAGCTTCTGGCACGGCGCTTGAAGGCTCCATCATAAAGTTGTTCATGATCGGGGGCCATCTCTGACGGGAACCCGTGTGCATGTGTTTATGTTTCTGTCATCCCCATCGATATAACAGCTTGGTTATCTGAGACGAATCTGGGCACACGAAATTTCCTTTTTCATTCACAATCCTGAGCTGGGGTGAGCTGTGGCTGATTTGTCCTGAGCTCTCCCTGATTCTTCCCTGAGCTGGGGTGATCCCGTACACCGCCGCCGCACAGCCTCAAAAGGCCCCTTTTCAGTCCCCCCGGCTAAAGTTTCCTATCGATGGAAAGGAGACGACGCGTAATCTGTAAGGATAGCTCCCAGGCAACAATTCCAATCACGACGTACACGTGTCCTGGGTGTACGTGTACTTGGGCTGGAAGCCCTATTGTCAAAGCTGAGCAACTGTGACGGCTGGCACCAAAGATCTCACAAGTGGTTGTAAGGAAATGGGGGCTCGATTGTAATATCTAAGCATGAAGAAGAGAGAAAAGAAAGAAGGAAGGTTTCGCTGGCCTTCGTGGTGTTGATGGCCATTGCGGCGCGCGTCGAGGCAGCAAGGGGTAAACGCCCGCTTGCCTAATCTGGCGTATGACGTCAATTGCAGTGGGGCGAGTGAGCACCTCGGCGATTGCCGTCACACCTCAACCACAACCCGGCATTCCATCTAAACGCCCTCGATCACATGACCAGTGGCCATGTGGGTGCATCATTCACCATATATGACAATAGGATCTCCCTTATTGTGAGATGTAATTGTTAAGACAAGCAAGCATTGTGTCGAGCACGATTTTTCTTTGTATCCTTTTTCTGCTATTTCTATTTTTCCTTGCCTCCTTGTGTCCCTCGGCATTGTCGGTTGACTTCCTCTCCTTATAAGAAGTTCCCACTAAGTCCGCTCTTTTCGTTGCAGGTCAACGTTACCATCGCAAACTCGATCAACTGTGACGGCGTAGCCGTCAGGGCTATATAACACACATTCAGAATGCAAGGAAGCAACCTTGTCATTCTGGCACACCTTTTGGTAGGTTGGCGCATTGGCAGTGTGTGTTCCTTTGAGGTCAGCCGTCACATCAACGAACTGCTCAACTTTTCTCTTTCCTTACACAAATCTGCCCATCATGGTTCTCTTCAAGTTGGCCAAGATGTTCATTAAGCGTACGGTTGCCTCTCGCGCGTCTGGTAATGGTAACGCTAACGGGTCTCCAGCTACCAGCACCATTCGCCTGGCGCCTTACGTCTTGATCATTCCGATCATTCTTTTCCAAGGTACGACTCCCTCACCCTGAGCCTTGCAAATGGGACAACGCTAACAACATCACAGCTCTCTCTCTTTCCGGCCGCGTCTCCACGTTGCCAGCGATTCCCGATATCTACATCGTCTCCCTCGAGCCCGCCAAAAATACCTCCCTCCCCGTTAAGGTCCGAGTCGGATACTTTGGCATCTGCGGTGACAACGGCGAGATCGTCCGCTGCCAGTCCTCCGCCGGCGGCGACGTTAACATCGTAACTAACAGCCTCTTCCCCAAGTTCGCAAACGACGCCACTGACAACGCGACCTGTCCCGCTGCTCCTTCCTCCGAGCTTTAAGACATCGTCGCTACGGCCATCCAGATCCAGTCCCGTATCTTCGACTCCATCTTCGCCGGCGCTTCCTTCTTCTTCTTTATCGGTATTATCTTCCTTTTCCTCTACAAGCGGGATAACGCTAACCCCAACCCCGACAAGCCGCGCCGCAGCGCCATCCTCCGCCACGGCGCCTACGGTCTTTTGTACCTCAGCACCGGTCTTGTCTTTACTACTGCCCTTGCCACGACCGAGGCTGGAGGCGTCCTGCAGTTCTCCTCCCAGGCTGCAAGCAGCTCTGCCATCTTCATACACGCTGGACAAACCATCCAGGTGCTGCAGTGGATGACGGTTGGATTTGCTATTATCTTTACGGCGACGGTGCCCATCTTAGTCCGACCCGGGATCATTCAGACGGTCAAGGATTTCGTCTAGGGTTTTCAGGCTACGTCAACTAGCATCAACTACTCGGCTATATAGGGGCAAGGGCAAAACGAAGGAAATGCAACACCTATTGCACCGAAACGCACAACACCCTCAGTTAACCTCGTCAGAAACACTGCATTGCTTGCTGTGGGTTGCAACTGTGATTGTATTGCCTTGAAATCTCCCTGTGTGGCTCTCTGGCATGCCAGAGAGCCGTATGTTGTAGATGCTATCTGTGGGATCACCTCCACGCAATGGTGGCTTATGGGCGCCAGGGGCGCCTTCCTTCTGACAAACTATCCCCTTTTCCCTTACCTCCCCCCTTCCCCGGCGCAGCATGCTTAGTTGCTTCAACTGTAGCCGAACAAGCCTACCTCGGAGAGGTTGTGGCTTAATAGTAAACTTGCTAGAAGGCTTGGATTGCATATCAGGCGTGAAAATAGGTGAGAAAGGGAAGGGGTGTCACCGGGGCATATTTGGCCCAGTATGACAAAGCAGGGAGTGTTGCACAGGCGCAAAATGAGGGCATTCAAGGCGATTGCACGATATTTTTGATTGCTACAGAGGAAGAAGAGGAAAGGTGTGCAGAGAAATCTCTGCACCTATGCATGTAGTGGTCTGTTATCCGGTGCACCGTTGTGCACACATGTGGTGGCCAGGGCCCCACAACAGGGAGTCAAGCAAAGAATAATAATTGCTGCAACGGTTCCGATGAAAAAGGCAGAGAGTGAATGCTTGATCTGTCACGTGAAACCATCAGCGCCTTCCCGAATAAAACGCAATCTGGGCACAACAAACAGACTCCAAAAATCGCCGCAACAACTATCGCCGCAATAACCATCGCCGCAACAACCATCGCCGCAACAACCATCGCCGCAACAACCATCGCCGCAACAACCATCGCCGACATAGCGCCGGCTACCTACAAATTCAAATCTGAAATCCCCAAACCGAACTTCAAAAATGGATCTCTCTTCCCCTCACCTTCTCCGGGATTTCCTCGGTGCTCTTCTTTCACTTCCTGTCCAATTCTACAACGTCGCGGTCGGAATTCTTGCAATCATTCTCGCTTCATGCATTCCCACTCTCAATACTCTCAACATCTCTGAGGGCGGCCTCAAGTTCTTCACCGATTCCCCCAAGCTCTTAAGCCCTGCGCTGATTATTCCGGCTACCTTGATTGCGGCAATCTTCCTCTTCACCCGCTCCCGCGAGGGATATGACGGTATCTATCCTCCTGCATCATTTATTTACTATTTCTAATCGCATTTTAGGCATCCAAAACATGCTCTCTACAGTACCTGCCATCCTCCATCATACGGTTTCGGCTCCGGGATTCGCCTTGGTAGCCGAGGTATTCACAGTCGTCTTTGAAATCCTGGCCGAGGTATTCACAGGCGTCCTTGTAATCCTGGCCGAGGTATTCACAGGCCTCCTTGTAATCCTGGCCGAGGTATTCACAGTCGTCCTTGTAATCCTGGCCGAGGTATTCCCAGGCGTCCTTGTAATCCTGGCCGAGGTATTCACAGTCGTCCTTCTAATCCTGGCCGAGGTATTTACAGGCGTCCCTAAAATCCTGGCCGAGGTGGGCAAAATCTTGGCTGCAGAGGTGGGTGAAATCTTAGCTGGAGTTTGGACAGGCATTGCTAACGTCTTTGACAAGCTGAAACCTATTCTCGAAGTTCTGGCCGTGCATCATGCACTTCCCCAGATTCTTGTGTTCCTCTTCCTCACGGCCGTACTCCACCACTTCTATAACTGATGGTATGGTTTTCCTAGCCCGAGGTTTAAATAGTCTGAGAAGAAACGGACGGCAGATTTTAACCTCGGCAATAAGAGGTTGAGAGCTAGGGACGATAATTGCGGTGGTTGGGATTGTTAAGAGCAAAGTGGAAAGAAGACCAGCCGTTCGCTCTCTATGCATAGATAGCTTCCAGGAAGCAGCCTCGCCCATTAAATATCATGGTTTAGCCCATGTTCCATTCAGGAAATAGCAAGAGACTGTCCAATCGTCGTCGGTGAGGATGTTGCCCGCGTGGAAGCTCGGTTGAGCTAAAGGCGGAAGAACGCTTTGCGGCGCCCACGCGTAACGCTGTGAGAGGATAATGCAATGGAGGGTCAGTGTGACGTGCCAGAGGGCCAAATTCGTGGATCGCTTGCGTGAAAAGGGGGGGGGGGGGGGGTCTCCTTCTGAAAATTATAAGTAATAGCTTGTTTAGCCCTGCTTCTGCGTGTTACTTTTGTTGAATGGGCTGGAATCTGGTGAGCTTTTGCAGGTGCGAACTGAGGTTATCGCGGCCGACGAAATACTACATCACTAAGTGTTGGTAAGCCGTTACCGGTATATTGATGCAAGTGGGACCCAGGTTCTATTCATTGTGATAAAACTAGTCCTGTATTTTTGCATGCTCCTCTCGCTCTCTGGCTTCGCCAGAGAGCTCCCCTTTTGACTATCGCAGGACGGTGTCCGCGGACACCGAGGATCTCGATCTGAGACGTGAAGGATGAGTGGCGTCCTTGGGGTCCCAGGGTGTTGATCCCATGACCCTGTCCCTGGATGTGATGACCCCCACAGTCCTGCAGTGCCCATGAACCGACACTAAGAGTATTTGCAGAAGGTACAGGCATGAGGCTTGGGGGGCAGAGGCTAACACAAGTCTCCAGTGGCCAGGTAGGCAACACGAAAAAGCAAAGGCGACGCTGTTCATTTTCAAAAATGGGGACCGATTTTGGCCGTCTTCCTATATAGGACCAATCCTGGGCCCATTCGGCTAGAGTTGAAGCAATTCAGCATGCGGTGGCGCAGCCTGCCGAAAACGATAATTAGGGTGAGCAAAGGTGAGCCAAAGCCTGAGCAATCCTGAGCCGAGCCTGAGCTAGGGTGAGCAATGTCACGTGGGCGAGGTACGAAGAGGAAATTTCGTGTGCCCAGATTCGTCGCACACAACATTACTTACACAACCCAAAGCGGGGCCCGAGTCCTGTGGACGAAAATGACACTCTCAGGATACTCAACATCTCGAGGCAACGCTTGTAGAAGTTATATAAACAATACCATGTATAACCTTTGATCTCCATGGAAGGAGATTAGCAAGACTTGATGAAGTAAACGTTCGTGCAATTCATTTCGTTCCATGAAATCAACGTTCATGCATAGCATCACTAACACGAGGCGAAATGTTTTCCCCGGCTCTGCCCTGTTCTTGGCAATTGATACGGTGACATCGAATCTCGGCAACGGTTGTTAGCCACCAAGCGCGGATCACGGTTGCCGTTTTGGGTCACCTCGGAAGCTCGGGTGGTTCGCCCATGCTCCGTTCCCAAACAAGACACCGGTCTCCACAGGACAGCAAAAACAGCTCCTCTCAGGATCCTGTGAAAGTAGAATATGGAAAAGAAAGAAAGAAATCATGAACTCTGGTTTTGCAGAGGGCAACAAAGTTCGGGCGAGTTCCGAGAGCTGATCCACAGCATGTGCAAGTCTCCTCCACTGATCACCACGCCCTATATTAAAAACACTATCACCACATCTCGCCAACCGGCTACCTTTGCCACGAAAACCAGGTTACTGGGCCCGCTACGGCTCTTGGCACCGCCACGCAAAACCTGGGGAAGTCATGGCTGGTGGAGCGAGAATCTCCGAAGAACTTCTCATGCGCTCCAATCACGGATATCGTTCCCTGCGCTCCGCAGCCCTCCCGCCGACTTCCGCCCTGGCGATCACGATCTTGCGTAGCATCGAGCCTGTTGCCCCTGACATCTGCAAATGCCGAAGTTGAGACGGTTGCATTCTATTGACGGAAGATTATAACAACGCTGAGCTCCGCCATGGCGACGTGGTATCGTAGCTCTTGGGAGCCGACGTCTTTCCGAATATCCTCACCCTCCCTCGGCCACGTCGGCGCGGTGACCTCGGGGCGGCCAAGTCCGTGAACCTCGTATATCAGCCCTCGCTCGCCTCCCCTCTTCATCGCTTCTCTGCGTCGACAGCCCAATCTTCAGGTTCGATCCCAGACAACACCGCCAAGATGAAGTTCACCACAGCGGCCGCCCTCCTGGCGCCGACCCTCCCCCTCGTCCACGCGGCATGCACCCTCCCCTCCACCTACCGCTGGACCTCCACCGGCGCCCTCGCGCAGCCCAAGTCTGGCTGGGCCTCCCTCAAGGACTTCACCTACGTCCCCTACAACGGCCAACACCTCGTCTACGGCTCCTACTTCGGCAGCACCGCCTACGGCTCCATGAACTTCGGCCTCTTCCGCAACTGGACCGACATGGCCGCCGCGCCCCAGAACCAAATGCCCTTCGCCACCGTCGCGCCCACCCTCTTCTTCTTCCGCCCCAAGAACCTCTGGATCCTCGCCTACCAGTGGGGCGCCACCCCCTTCTCCTACCGCACCTCGACCAACCCCGTCGACGCGAGCAGCTGGTCCCAGGCCTACCCCCTCTTCAGCGGCTCCATCACCGGCTCCGACACAGGCCCCATCGACCAGACCCTCATCGCCGACAGCACGCACATGTACATGTTCTTCTGCGGCGACAACGGCCGCATCTACCGCAGCCGCATGCCGCTGGGCCAGTTCCCCGCCAACTTCGGCACCGCCTACGACATCATCTTCGACGGGCCGAAAAACGACTTCTTCGAGGCCGTCGAGGTGTACACCGTCGAAGGCCAAGGCTCGCCCTTGTACCTAATGATCATCGAGAGCATCGGCTCGCGCGGCCAGCGGTACTTCCGCTCGTACACGGCCACGCGGTTGGACGGGACGTGGTCGCCGCAGGCCACGAGTGAGAGTAACCCCTTCGCGGGCAAGGCCAACGCCCCGAGCGCGACGTGGACGGATGATATCAGCCACGGTGACTTGGTCAGGTCGAAAGCGGATGAGACGAGGGCGATTGATCCGTGCAACTTGCAGCTGTTGTACCAGGGCAAGGCGGGCACGCATCAGGAGTATAACAAGTTGCCGTATCGGCCTGGGCTGTTGACGTTGACGAATCCGGGGGGGTCGCCGCCGTCGAACCCGAATCCGCAGCCGCCGACGACGACTGTGAGGCCTCCGAGCACGACGACGGCTCCGGCGCCGGGTAATGGGGGCGGTGCGACGGCGCCGAGGTGGGGGCAGTGCGGTGGGCAGGGGTGGACGGGGCCGACGAGGTGCGAGGCGCCGTATGAGTGCAAGTTTAGCAACCAGTGGTACTCGCAGTGCCTGTGAGGTGAACGGGGGAGAGAGGGGGTGAGTCCAACTGGACGGGGGTTATTTTGCTTTGTATATATTTGACAAGATGAACATAAGCCAACTGGGCAGTCTGCCTGTCCAGAGTACACGCCAGCCTGACATCTCACTGATCCGCGCCGTGAAATGTCTTTTGATGCCGTGCAAGGTTGTCTTTGCGGTTAAAGTCCCTCCCTGGAGGACACAGGTCGCAGGAGAATACTTGAGTCTCTACCATGTCGGGATGATGGACTTGATAATGCCGTTTGAGGTCTCGAGGAGTGCCGCATCGGTACGAGCAACCTGCAGACTCGCATGCTATCGGCTTGGTGTGAATAGTTTTGACGTGATGGCTAAAGAGTGGTCAGTCAAACTGCCGCCTAGTGAAGCCTAGGGCTGAACTTACTTTAGTTCCCCTTGCAGCTTGAAAGCTCTTGGGCAGTCTTGCCAGCCGCAACGAAAAGGCTTCGACTCAGATGAGTCTTGTGATGGTGTCTCTGTCTGAGTTGCTGAGTTGGAAGCGCCACTGCTGGAGGGGCTGCTGAAGCTTGGGCCTGAGATTGATGCAGACGAGGTAGAAGCCTCAGAGTGGGCGTGGTAAGAGGCTTGATGAGAAAGGCAAGATGATGAAGCGCCGCCGGAAGCGGCGAATTGAGAGTTCGCGGCATCCAGGTCCAAATAACCAGCCCGCCTCGCAAGTTGTACTCCCAACCAAAGGATCCGAGCTTCGCGATCAGGGCGGAGGTCAAAACAATCGAATCCATTGTAGTCGCTCTCACAATAATCCCCTGAGAACCAACCTTGAGGAAAGTATTGCTCAGTCCATGGCATACCACGCAACGCAAAGTCTTCGGGCAACGGGCGTGGGTTTCCGCTGTGCCCTGGAACCGGAAACGGGTTCACGGACTCCAGAGGGTCGCCGTATTGTCCTGCAAGGTAATTCAGAACGACACTGAGCTCTTCCCAGGGGTAGGATGACAAGAATGTTTCCATAGCCACGCCGCTCTGAGCGCCGTGGTGGAGGAAGCAAAGCGTGACATGCAAATACGGCAGGATGTTGGGGTCGCTGAATCGGCGGAGCATGGTCGTCGATAAACCATAGGCGAGATGAATCGAGTCACGGTACGTCGAGGCAACGAAATTGCTTGGTCCGGGCAGGGGGTTCGGCGTCTCCTCGCGCGCAGCATCTGCTTGAGAGGCGCTACTAGTGGATGCCTGGGTCGAGGTCGTCGCCAGTGCACTGTCGTCCCACCCGTAGCCGAGAATCGAGCACCCTTCCATGATGCCCAGTTGGTATCTGCTCTCAGTTTAGCCATGGAGCGTGTGGTTCATGGATTCACATACCCTATTTCAGCCCAGCGAACGCCAACTTCTTCGATATACGCGTTGAGCTTGGGGAGAAGCACTCCCATGACACTTTCGATCCGTCCTACTAACACTCCGCCAGTGAACAACAGCGCGTGCGCGCGAATGAAAGCCGACAGAACCGGGTCCGTCGACACTGGGGAAGGGCTTCCGGATAGTATGGGATCGAAAAGCGTCATAATGGACCCTCTAGCGTCTAGAAAGGGAACAGCAACGCAAAGGCTCTTGAAGTAGTAGTATAGCTGCTCAATGGGGTTCGGTCGGGCGAGGATTGCAAGGTGGTGGTAGAGGCGTCCAACGGTCGGAGACACGTCGGAGGTTCTCTTGTACCAGACACGGGCAATGCTGGTCCAGATCTCCCGGTCATCGACTCCTTCTCTCTCTATGCTTAGCCTTCATCTCTGGTATTAGCGAGAGGTTCGAAAGGTTCCATACCCGGGGCAACACACGGAAAGGGGATGGTTGGAAGAAAATCGACTCGTAGCAACTTCTTACCGGTACCGCGCTACATCCCCAAGACACTCCATCCAAGTAGCCTCAAAATGGGAGGATTCGTGATAAAGACTGAAGAAAGCCGGATATGCCACATCCTCAATGAAGCTGACCATAAGCGGCAGGCTGTGCGGCAGCTGGTGCCTGAGGAGCTCCAGGAACGAATGTACGCCGTGTCGCCACATCCTTGCTGGCATCCGGTACTTCACCGCAAGCCGTCGAAGGGCGGGGCTAGCGTTTGGATGACGTGATGTAGCGAAGAAGTCCCGGTGTTCGTGGAGAAGAGTTCGGTGCAGTGCAATAAGGGCTTGCCATTGTGGGTTGGTGAGTGGCTGCTCCCGCTTCGCTGCATGTTGAGCGTCAAGTCGCTTGCATGCGTCCTCGATAGCTACCAAATCTCGGTAAATCCTCTTGACCTCCTCCTTGAGCTCATCGAGGCCAGTTTCAGGCCGAATATCCTTTATAAGATCGGTCAGCCATCGCCGTGCCAGGAGAGTGGTAGAATGGGTTATGCTCACCGCTGGAGAGCGTCGATGAATGTGAGCTCCACGGTCTACTGTCCTTGGGCGAAGTTCGCGCTGCTCGTCATCGTCCTGAGGCCGCTGGCTTCCTGGCGAAGGTCTCCGTTTTCGCTTCCTGCTTGATGCATGCGGCGTCACTGGCAAGGTGGCAGCATACAGGCCAGTCAGGAGAAGGTATTCTTGCCATGAAAAGCCATCATCGTTCCCTTGCGGCTTTTCAAGCAGTGGGCTGGGAAACGGATCTGTGTCGGGAACCTTATCGGCGACAGGCTCTGGCATGTCGCTTGCAGGCACACCCTGGCTCCCGCCACCCGGCCCGTCCCCTTCCGTGTTGCTGGATACGTTGGCAAAGAGAAGAGCCGGATCGATTGCTGGAAGCTCGGCGACAACTTCAACTGACACGTTGCTGTAGATAACACTGCTAATTGGTTCGTCGGGTGTAAGCGTGTCCTGATAGGCATCCGAGGGTTGTCGCTCAAGCGCTGACAGGAAGAATTCGCCTTCGGGCACAGCGTTCTCTTCGGGTACAGGCTGGACCTCCTGGTTTCCGGCAGCAGGATCGTCACTAGAGTGGTGCCTGGTATTGTTTCGCATTAAAAATAACATCCACCAAGAGCATCTAACCACAACTCACTCGCTGAAGCCAGAACCGAGGCTGAGTGACGGCAACAGCCATACGACCAGAATGAGCACCGCCCGGAAACGGCTCCATGGCCACTTAATCCCGGGAGCCGATGGCATTATGAGGGATGATATGGGCAACGGGGGGGAAGTCGAAGCCAAGCAGGCCCAGCAGAAGGCGGGCAACTCGCTTGCCAGCCCAGAAGATGTTGATGAGTCGGGGAGACTTGCTCGAGGGTGTGCAGACGAGCACCTTTTGAACCCCACCTTCGACCTGAGTCAACCAATAATGTCAGCTGGGCATATCCGGGCGAGCTCATGGCCTCATGCAGCCTCTGATTGGGAGCACAGCAGCGGCTACTGCTGATTGGATCGCGGGTTGCTTGTCTCACCCAGGAACCCTAACCCTCTGTGAAACCCCTGGGATGCCATGTCCCTGTTCCTCGGGTTCGGGGGACTTGATGAGAGCTGAGAGGGTGTTGCACATGGATAGGATGGGAGCTTGTAGACGATTTCATTTTGACGCTTCCTGCTCATAACAGATGTATCCCGGCCGCCAAGCATAAACACACGCCAAGAGCCAAGCTTTTGAAGCCGCGCTTCGTCCCAGAATTCGGATTTACTGACATGACGCCCGTTGTCGTAGACTCATTGAACACTGGATCCGTCGGTACGTTAAAGTAAGTGAGAGGAAAGTCGACGAACGGGACATTGGTAACTGTTGGAGTGGCAGCTGTCCCTCGTATGTACGATAACCCCCCGGGAGCAAGTGTCTGGTATCCTTGTTAGCAAAATCAAAGCCGAATCTGAGAATGGAAACTCACTCCCGGTATCCCAAGCCAGGTTTTACATGACTTGTAGGCCCACAGATCACTCAGCTCCCCATTCCCACTGATCGTTGGCGTGGCAGTTGCGCAGAGCGCGCCCCCGTCGATGGTGCATATGCTCTCCACATACTGTATTTGCGGCTGGCAATTGCAGTTGATGGAATGTGAGGCATAGTTTCTCGCACAAATGTCTTTGTAGCGCGAGTATCGGTCACAAGCCGTCTTGACGTAGTCGCAAGTGTTTGTTGCTCGCGGAACGCTGACCGTTGGCAAAGGCGGCGTCGTGACTTTGAGGTTCGGAGAGACTGAGCCACAGAACTCTAGCCACTGAGACTGGTACTTTTCGAAATCCGAATCGTAGGCGTAGTCGAGGATGCATTGCCTGTGGATGCCTTTGCAGACGACAATGTCGGAGAAGAGATCCTGTCCACAGAAACATGATGCAAATTGAGGATTCTGTTCCATCGGTTTGAGGTTATCGGCGGCCAAGACAGACGCGCACGTATCGACGCGCGATGTGAGTGCGCTGCATGCTGTGTCGGTGTTGGTGAAGCCGCTGACGCAGTTTTCCGGTTGCGCCCATGCCCGCGCGTGGACGCCGTGGATTGGGACGGGGACATTGATGCCTGGCAGTCGAGGTGGAGGGGTGATTCTCGGGAAGTTCATGGTGTCGCCGGTGCGCAGCGGAAAACTGAAGATTTGCGATGAAGTCTCGTCAAATTCATCGCGGGGTGCGCGACCCGAATGTCATGTCTTTACGAATGTCTTCACGAGCATGCATGGCCCTGGGAAATTGGCATTGCGGCGCAGCAGCTCCCCCAAGCAAACACGGGAAGGGTTGAATTCAATTCCCCGCTTTCCGCGCTGTGATTGGCCAGCCCTGAAATTCAACATCGTCCCGGACCAACCAGCGTTCTTGCCGTGGGGTTGCACCTGCCCCAACTTTGGAAGGTGCTGCCGCGATGTCACGCGTCGAGTCTTCAATCGCAGGGCAATTGCCCCTTTTTGCGGCGAAGGCGGCGTGAGATTTCGTCCACCAGACTTCAAACTTCACCGACACGGATCCGTGGTCTGCCAGCACTCGGCATGTCCTGCTGCCCGCGAAGCCGACCATGGCCGACGCGACGGAGAGCATTCGCCTGGGCAACATGAACCCCGCCAACGGCGACTTCGCATCGGCGCGATCGGAAACCGGACACGAGAAGAACAACCTCGCAAAATCGACATCTCACCTCATCACCTCGTCGGCTTCCAACTTCAATGTTCCATCTCCCAGATCCCTTCTCACCGGGCCATCTACCCTCTTCTTCCTCTCCAACATCCTCATCATCGCCATCGTCTGCTTCTTCACTAGCATCCTCGCCTTCACAATCTTCTCCGAATCCCACGACGGCATCCTGATCATACGCCGATGGACGTATCTCCGGTCCACGGGCGGCGATGCGTTCTCCGGACTTTCGCTGCTATGGACGGCTCTACCCACCCTCGTTTTCTCCCTCTTGGGATTCCTGATGGGATGGGTATTCAAGGATGTCATCGAGCTGACGCCTTTCCTCGAACTTTACCGCGGCCCCGTGAGAGGTGATCGCTCTGCAGTGCTGGTGGACTACCGGACGGAGTCCCGACTGTGGGTGGTGCCGAGGGCGCTGAGGAGAGGGCATTGGCTGGTGGCGATGCTAACGGTCGCGATGCTGCTGTACGCCGCCGTTGTTGTCCCGCTGTCATCACATCTGTTTGACACGAGGTTGAGGAGCCTAGCGGAGGTGCATGAGAACGGGGCGCGCCAGGTGACAAGCTTCAGTCCCGGTCGGCTGAGCGCTGAGGCGGATTATGGTCGGGCGATGGAGGTTGCGTCGGCGAGGGAGGTCTATGGCGGCGGGGGTGGAGAGTTTGCGAGGTGGATGACGAAGGACTACATCTTTCCGACGTTTTCGGCCGCGGGAAGGGCGTGGCCGGAGAACAGCACGGTCACGATTCAGGGGGTGACGGGATACACGGCTGAACTTGACGAGTGCGACTTCATCGAGCCTGACAAGTATCGGATGTCAGAGGCAGGACGGGCCTCGAATGTAACGGCAAACGAGACGCTGACGACGCCTGGCGGTAGAACTGTCAGTTTGAACGGGGCCGACGGTGGTTGCCTCATCAAACTCGATCTGCAGGTTGACGACGGCAAGTTTGACCTCTATTTTGGGAGTGGCGTGTATCAGTGCCCCGAAGGCCAAAAGGAGGGTTTACGGCCGCCCGTATTTTTCGTCATGGCCTGGCCGGCGGCAGCATCCGGTTCGAGCAGCCCCCTGGCGCTCAGTACCAGGGTGTTCAGCTGTCGGCCTCGGTACCAGATAGGGATCGGATCCCTGTCGATCTCAACGGCCGGCTCGGAACTGACCATCAACTCCTTCAACAACATATCGTCCACCAATCACTGGTCTCCGCAGACTGGGTTCGAGAAGGCAATCCTTACGACTGCAAGCACGAGCGCTTCTGCAGCGGGAAGCCGGGCCCGCGTGCAGACGACTGCGTTCGGCAACCTTGTGTTGGGCAGATTTGACATCACGCAGCGGGATCCTGCCAAGCCGTGGACGGAGAATGATGTTGACACCGAGAAAGAATTGCGTGTCGGCCTTATCGAGTCAGCGCAGACCATCTTCAAGTCCGTCATCCTGTCTTCGCTGTCAACCATGGCTCTCGACGAGAGCAAGTGGCCGCTGGGGACGAAGGAGAATCTCCGGACCGCGACGACCGACATTGACGTAGAGAAGCTCTTTGTCTTCTTTCCGGTGGCAGTTCTGATCCTGGCTGCACTTTTTGTACTGTTCTTCCTGGCAATCGGCGCGTCGATGGCCAGCCGGGAGATGCGAAACTCGCAATGCCAACTACCTGCCAACCTGCTCGCCTACCACGGTCTGCTGCAGGGATGCAATGACCTGCACCAGGTTGCGGTGGGCGTCTACGAACCGAACCCCAAGAGGGAGTTCGCGGAGGCCGCCAAGAAGCAGTGGACGGTAAAGACGGCCCTCTTTCACGTTGAGGTGGACGGGGCGAGAAGACGTCTGCACGCGCAGGGGCTTCAGTGGAGAGGTGGCGCCGGCACATAGGACGCAGCCTGAGCGGTGCGCAGGAATCACTCATCACAGTCTGGGGGCGGCAGAGATAATATCGCGAACGTGTAGCGCGCATAAAAGATGCGGAGACGAGAGCGGCACTGGGCGGAATAGACGGGTGGCTTTCTCCGGTATTGCGAGGACGGGAAATCACCAGGACTGAGCGGCATCGACCTTCTGAAACCGGGAAGCGCCCACTGCAAAATGACGAAAAATTCTGGTAGAGGGTGCCCAGGCGAGATTAAGAGCCCAGAATGAGCCCAGAATCTTGGCTCGGCCGCGCTTTTGCAGTCGACGGCGAAGTCGGCAGCCTTACCGACCAAGACGCACTATATACCCCGGACCGTCAACCTCCGGCTGTTACCCCGGACCCCACGCGACCACTTGTGACCACTTGTGACTGCACCAACTGGGACTAGTCGACAAGACGTTGCACCCAGATCAATCCAACTCGAGATTCGACCTTGTTCCATTCGGTCGTTCGCCGGCTCGCCATGGCCTGGGCGCCGCAATGCACCCCGACCCACGCCAACACACGCGTCATCCGGGGAGCCAAGCCGATCCCCACGCTTTGACTTTGCTGCCATTCCAACTCCCGTCCCCCTTTTCCCAGGGATAGATATAAAGGACGGCGGCAGCTGGCTCTTGGATGACAGGTTCTAGACAGCACCAGCTTCATCTCCAGTCAAGACATTCATCCGAGTCTATCAACTCTCACAATCCCCAACCGTCACCATGAAGCTGCTCGCTCCTCTCGCCCTTGTCAGTGCTGCTAGCGCCCACACCATCTTCACCTCGCTCGAGGTTGGCGGTGTCAACCACGGCGTCGGTGGTGGTGTCCGTGTTCCCCAATACAACGGTCCCATCGAGAATGTCGACTCCAACTCGATCGCCTGCAACGGTGCCCCCAACAGCATCGCCTCCACCTCCAAGGTCATCACCGTCCAGGCCGGCCAAGAGGTTACCGCCATCTGGAGGTACATGCTCTCCAGCACCGGCAGCGCCCCCAACGACATCATGGACAGCAGCCACAAGGGCCCCACCATCGCCTACCTCAAGAAGGTCAACGACGCCACCACCGACTCGGGCGTCGGCGGCGGCTGGTTCAAGATCCAGGAGGACGGCTTCAACAACGGCGTCTGGGGTACCGAGAAGGTCATCAACGGCAAGGGCCGCCACACCATCCGCATCCCCCAGTGCATCGCCCCTGGTCAGTACCTGCTGCGTGCTGAGATGATCGCTCTGCACGGCGCCGGCAACTACCCCGGTGCTCAGTTCTACATGGAGTGCGCCCAGCTCAACATTGTCGGCGGCACCGGCACCAAGACCCCCTCCACCGTCAGCTTCCCCGGTGCCTACTCTGTAAGCTTCCCTCTCCTCCTCCATCATGTTTTATCACTAATCCATATCACAGGGCTCCCACCCCGGCGTCAAGATCAACCTCTACTGGCCCGTCGTCACCAGCTACTCCGTCCCCGGACCCAGCGTTTTCACCTGCTAAGTCTGAGAGGAAATGGAGGGGGAGCAAAAGGGGCAGCGGCATTTATCCGTCGGGTAAAGCTCACCCGCCTCTGATAGATTCAGTTCTTGTGTAAATACTTTTTGCATAGCCTTTTGCACATAGAAGCATTTTTTGGCGCCTCTTGGCGTCTTGTACCAATCTCTTAGCGCCTTGGTTTGTGCTTGTGCTTGAGTAATTCCCGTCTTGGGGGTAGCTTGGTTGTGTCATTGCTACATAGCTTTCAAGAACCCTTGAAATATTGGGATACAGCCGGAAAATAACGCAACACTAGAGTTTGGAAGTGGGTCGGACAAGAAAACTGCGTTGCAACTCAAGCCGGTCTCACACCAACCACTCATAGCTTGACCTTCAACCGTTAGCTCTTCATGAATGCCCAGCAAAGAATTCCCCAACTTTTACCTCAGCCTCATGGTAAATTACACAGACCATCGCCCTTAAGGGGCCGGGAACGACCCCTTTGCCGCACACTGCCCGCGAAAACCCTCACCAAAATTGGCCTCGCAGTTCGCATCGGTGAAGACCTCCAAGCCTGGGTTTGACAGGCCCTCTATCGCTGCGACGCTGATGTGACACTATGGGAATCGTCAATCAACTTCATCCGAGCTGCATAGTCACTGGACCGAGAGAAACCCCTTACCTGCACGATTCCCTGAAAGACTTGAATGTACCCAGTCGTCTGCTGACACAGCTCACCAGCATCCGACTCTCTTGTCCCGGGCTGTAGCAGTTGCAGATGAAATCGTTCCTGTACTCGCTTTCGATCAGTTGCGTCTTGATTGCCAGGGACTCAATGCACATACGAGCCGCTTGACTGGGGGATGGCCAGCGCCGGACTGACAGCACGCACGACGAGGAGAGCAGAAGTTCGCATTTTGGTTGTAGTCGATCACCTACAGGATAACTTTGAGGTTTAAAGACACGGAAATGTCTTCTGCTGAAAAGACGAAGAGACGTCGTGTACGGGGAGACTTTTATCGCCGGCGGAAAGTGGGGGCCGGGATGCCGGGTGTTACAACTGCCACTCCAGGACATTGTTGACCTACCCCCCGCTTTCCGGAAGTGGCAGCAGGTACGTCAAGTCACGGTATTCGTCATACAAGCTGCTACAGCTTCTGAAGGTACAAGGAGACAACAGCCTAAAGACTGCATGGTTGTCACGGCAAGGGGAACAGTGATGCAGGGGCTCTGATTACCGACGGAATGAGCCGAGTCTGAGCCTCGGGAGTGGTACCCAGAGTTATTGTCCAGATTGTTTGGGATCGTCCTGTGTCCTGATGACACACGTCTGGAAACTTCACATCTACGATACCGTCGACGCCCTCACAATCCTCGACGTTCTCATCGCCGTCCTCATAATGTGAACATGTCGATGGGTGGAAGTAAACGAGCAGCAGTGTGTCGGTCTTTGTCTACAACTCTCAACAGACTTGAACGGCTACTAGAGTTGTTGGGGAAACTTGGTTCTTCTTACTCAGGCTACCTTCATCTTCATCGTGCATTCAAAACCATCATCTACAGCAACTCCGGGAAATACAGAGGATTGGTTCAGAAGTTCGTCCGGAGAAGACGGTCCGAAGCGCAGCTGAGACAGGATATGTTACTCCGGTAGAACTTCCAGGCTTCTGCCCCCGGCCTCTTCCAGACTGTAGCGACTCTTTGATAGTGCCTGGGAAAATATGCAGCTTCTCCTGGGCATGTGTACCGGCTCCACTGTTGTGGAAACGGCATGCCATTTTGTATGTTTTGGGAAGAGATCTACAAGTCCAAGTGGGCAGTGCACGCAGCCTGCTTTCAGGGGTTTTGAGACAAGTTTTCTGTTGGCAGGATTTTTGATCTTCAGAATTCAAGTTCGCTCTAGAGGTGGCCAAAAATACCGGAGTGCAACCTCGGTCCTCGGACAATGGTTCAGCTAGGTCTAGGATATATCGCACTTAACTGTGCCCTGAGGGGCGCAGGCAACAAAGGCACATGCTTCAGGGGTTGATTCCTTGTTGTCGGAAACTCGTTCTGTGATTGGCTAGATCCGATGGTAGACGCCATTGTAGTGTTACATCCCAAGTCCGAGAGGATCCCACGCTAGTAATAGGATAGGGGCGGATGGGACAGGCAGCAGGAACTCTCGAGTGCGAGGCAGTTTTTCCGATATGGCGCGAAGAAAACTACACAATCCTCGATGCGGTGTTCTGGATTGGGAGTCGCCTATCGCGGGACCAATGAAAATAGTTATCTCGGATAGCGCAACTCGGTTGACAGCCAACATTGAACTTCAGGGGCTAAGCTTTGGAACCATCGGACTTTGTGTGCCAAGACAGTGGAGCTCAACTACTCGGTCCATCCTGTATAAGAAGGTCAACATTTCTTCTCCGTGATGAGAGCATAAAACATCACCATCAATTACTGCACAAAGCCAAGCCAATAAAAGCAACAACCACCACGATGAATCTCACCGAACTTTTCACCACCCTCCTCGCCACCGCCTCCCTCGTCTCCGCAACCGCGCTCCCAGAGCAGCCCAAACTCCCCGACGGCCTTTACAAGAGCTACATCGACGACACCGGCAACGAAGTCACCGACTTCGTCCCCTGGAACGAACTAAGCAACACCACCTTCGTCCCCGTCCACTCCGTCGTACCGGGCCCCAAACTCAAGCCGCGAGCAAATTTGATGAAACGCAAAGAGGGATGCCACGCCTCGGTCAATATACCCTCGTCCGTCACCGACGCAGCCAACAAGTGCCTGATTGACAGCTTCACTTCGGATCCTGTCGTTACTACTGCTGGCGGGTATAGGAGATACTCGGTATGCTTACACTTCTTTAAACTTCTGATTGGTTGCTAATGCCGAGCCATAGTGCATCTACTCAAACGCCGTCTCGTACATCTGCTCGTACAACGTCTACACTCCTGGTCACCACATCACTACGACGATTAAATACAAATCGGACATCAGGGGTTCGTGGGACTACGTCAAGAGGACGCTTTGTGGTTTCAACCGTCTGGGATATGCTCAGGTCATTAATGGAGTGGGCGATGTAACGGCTGGGTATACCTTCAACGGTGACAAGTTCTGCTGGTAATTTCTAGTTATTGGGCCGGCCTCCCTTCTGGGTAGTTCCACCGCTCCATCTCTTGCATAGTATCGGATTTTTCATTTGCTAAGCCTGGTTTCAGTACACTATTCTGTTGGTTACAGGCAACTTCTATCCTTGATGTCGTCTAATTATCTTCTTGTATCCTTTGTTCGCGCTGAACCTGGTTTGATTTGAGGACGACTTCTCTCTTGTCACCAAATTCATCAGCACCTCATCAGTTTCTTATCACCTCAATAAAATCTATCCCTGCCGCGCGACAGTACCAATACAAACTCCGAGTAGAGAAGGATGCATCCCATCGCTTTCTAAAAGAGTAGGCGAGCCCCAGCACCAGACAGCCAGCCGCCCACAGTGTTAGCAGACTGAGGCCCAAGATCAATGGAAGAACTTGAGCCGGGCCAAATCCAACAGGCACAAGCTGCACCCAAGGCAGTGCCGCAGTAAGATTCGGGTGGTGCCACGCCGCAGTGGGAGCTTGATGTTGGCTGTATGCCAGAGCCAGAACCACGTGTTTGTGAGCTTCCTCGAGGGCTCGTTGCAGGTCTTCGGGGTTAACGTACCAAGAAAATCCGGTTTCGTTGGAATAGCCGATGACTCCTGCGCTACCCGAAATTCCAGAGGACGCGAAGAGACATGCTCGCCAGTCGGATGAGATTTCGTTTAGCCTGTCGGTCCCTTCAGTGGGAACTTTGCGATAGCCGATGACGGACTCGGAGATGGATCCTAGTAGAGAAGAAGAGTTCTGCTCAAGCGGTTGGAATATTTTCAAGTCGATCTTTTCAGTCAAAAAAGGCTTGCCCTGAAAGACAGGATCGCCGCGTAGGCCAGGAAGAATCATGGCAGAGACAGCATTGCCAAACTTGGGGAGGATATACCGCCCTCCCTCCCACGATATCGCAATGGCGTCTTCCTGACGAAAGTTGTGGTAGTCTCCGGCGATGCCGTCCAAATCGGCCAACCCGGTGGATGATGAGGCAACACAACGTGCCCCGATGGCCGACAAATTGCGATCCGGTGATGGATTCAATGTGTTTTGGTGCGACCAAATGTATTCGCCTTGAAGCTCCGGAATGAGACCCATATGGCCGGGGGGAAAGTCGGTCCAAAGTGCAAATTCCAGCACGTGGCTTTCTTCTTCCGGGTCTCGGTGTGAGGCCGATTGGGAATCCTGGATGAAACTTGTGATGTTGGAAATACCCTCCTTGAGGCCGACTTCGGCGATCATCTCAAATCGTTCTTGGCCGCTCCATGGTTGTTGCAACCTTGATATCGTCGCAGTGCCCAGACCGGGGACCTGGTAGAATAGATGTTGCGGGTTGAGATTATTTGATGACGAGCGCGTGGTTGCGAGGTAGCCCTGGGTAGTGGAATTGTATCGCTGGCTGAGGATACTAAACTCGGAGAGATTGGTGACTGGGCTGCAGGAGTAACGCACAAGCAGGCCCCAGCTGGTGCCCGTGAGGGGGATCCGTGTATCGCTGTGCAAGTGCTGTGGCGCGAGGAAGAATGGTCTTTCTGGAGCGGAGGGCAGCGAGACACGAGATCCAGAGTCGCTGTTGGACAGTCTCGTGGCATCGTCGTCGGGGCTGAGGTACACAGCCCCAGCGGCGGGGATGGCAGCCTCCTTTCCTAGCTTCCATAGCTTGAAGGCGGCTTCCAGGACGTCGAAGGCTTTGCGCGCATTGTAACTTGTCGTGTTGACACCCACAACCCAGACCCCCAGTGTGACTCCCGGCCTGAACGAGTCGCGGGTAGACATGACCAAGCCCGTCAGGACAAAAGACCAAGAGAACATTGTGAGTATCGTCAAGGCAACCCAAGCCCACGATACGGCGGGTCGGTGGCGTTTCCGAATTCGGCGCTTGATCTCTACACCCCATCGGCTCGCTTTTGCCCAAGACTGGTCCTTGTGCAGGGATATCTGCGCGACGACGAAGACGCTGTATCGCGGCGTGGAGAGTATGCCCGCCTCGACGCCAGCTAGGACGTATTTAGAGACGTTCAGGCCAAGGGCGCCGACAACGAACCACGACCACCAGATGTATTGGCCGTCGGGGAATGGAGAACGAGCCGTTGGCTTCTGTTTCGGGTCGTGTTGGAGGAAGCCCATGCAAATCCACCAAAAGTACGCCGCGATCAACGGGGGAATCACGACGCAACTGAGGGCGCGCATGTAGAATCGACGTTTCTTGGGCGGCTCGCCGGGGGTCTTGGCCTCGACAAGGCTCTCGCTGCCATTGCTGTCACTGTCGACAGGTGTTTTGACTGCTTGAAGCGTTGACTTTTGGAATGTTGACGCCGACATTGCGAGAAAGGCAAACTAAGTATTGGTAGTTTGCCAGAACTCCAGAGTCGTGCGAGCCATTGTCGGTGCGTTAAAGTTTCGTTGATGCCTGGTCAAGTGGATTGTTGAAACGCCGCGGTCTGCGAGGTTTAAGACTTCGTCGACCACCAGGGCTTTTTGGCAGATTTGGCGTTGATGTCCGACGGTCACTGCGGCGTTTTTGTTGGCGTTAGCGGCAGGGCAAAATGTGAGCTGCAAGGCAGGTTCGTTCTTGCCTATCATGCTCCTGGGATATCGGGTCGGCATGTATGTGCAGGTGGTGCTTAGCCCCAGAAGTCCGCAGCCCACTCCCTCTGTGGAGGCTGTGCTACATCCGTGGTACGTGAAGGTGGTGGCTGGGATTTCACTGTGCTGTATGTGGTTCGTCGATTGGTTCTGGAGATACAGGGACGTGAGGTTGATGCAGGCTGCAACCCAGTCGGCGCCTGTCTCACGTCTTGGCTGCAGGAGCCAAAAAAAGGATGAGGGGCAATATGATGTTCAATTTTTGAAGGAGCCTGAAGAAACGTTAGACCGCCGGTTGGCCGCAAAGTGGAAAGTTATGCCTTCAAGTTCCCTCGGATTCCAAAATACTTCACCACATTTAGTCCTGCTCCTCTTCTGCATTCTCGCGAGCCTTCTGCTCTTGGTGCACCTTATCCCCGCAGTCCTTGCACAGTTGACGCTCCGGCAGATCACACATCTGGAAGGGTCTGTCGATTGACGCGCCGCGGAGGGTGCAGGGCGGTGCTTCCGCTTCCGCAAATTTTGCAACATCCCGCTCAGGTGGACCCTTTCCTCCATGGCGTTCCTTCCATCCATAACACTTCTTGCAGCGTCTCTCTGCGCCCGACCGAATCATTCCCGGGCTCCACCTTGGGCCTTCTGGTCTGCCGCACCAAGCGCATCCTTCCCTGATGATCTCTGGCTTCCTGGGTTTTGGCTGAAGTCCTTGGTACTTTCGTGACTTGCACACCTTGCACATCGACGTTTCTCCCCTGCCGAAATAAGGCGTTCGTACCCTATGGTTCCCGCCGATTCGATAAGCTCTCGTTGCATCTTTGCAACCCAAACACACCACGGTCAGCGTCGGAGCTACTGGATTCCCCTCGTTGGGACGTATTGACTCATGGCCACGCTCTGTTGAGGCCTTGCCAGGAAACGTCCGGGAGCAGCGTGGGGGAAGCTCGTCAGATAAACCCCGATGGCTTTGGAAGCAGGAATGTTGCGAATGCCTGGCCCTTGCTTGAGCGTGTTGAAATACCTAGATCATCAACATGGCCCCCGAGACCCGGACAAAACTCTTCCACTCTGTGCCCTGAGGAAAAATCGCCAAGACAGCTGGGGCGTTTCCCGAAGCAGGTAATGCTTTTGTCAAGTCGTGAAGTTTAACACCTTCCCTGCGGCTACGCATGGCATTCCAACACTGCCAAAAGCCTTGTGCAATGTGGCCGGATCCCCCTTATACAAGTGCGCAGTCCGGCGCCCCTTTTCACGAACGGTATGCCTCCGGAGCGCCGCAAGGCCTCTGAAGATTCAAAAGGACGAGTTCCTTCGATGGGTTCAGCACCTCTTCTGATACACGATGCATGTGTCAAGTTGACCCAGACGACCTAGATCTGGGTGTCCCTTTTCGGCTCAGGGCACCTCAACCTTCTTTTCCACGGCTTATAAAGGCAAGCCGGGTCAATCACTTGTGCATGGACGGCGCAGTTGTAGAGATTTGTGCGATTGATGAGGCACAGATCTGCTTGTGGAACATGAAGTGAGGATGCCGGAAGCATGTGCGGAGTGTTTGAAAAAGGTACGATACTGCGTTTTCCATTTTCAGTTGATTAGGTAGAGCTTCGTCCGAGTGTGCGTACTTGCGTGGTAGGCGGACCCGGGAGAACGAACGGGGAGAGAAGGGCCCAACCTACAGACACGAGGAAGATACCAGCCTGTTTCTGGGTACGGTCAATAGATTTCCTTGATAGATTGAGAACGCTATCCCCTTTTGCGGAGTTTCTTTGACGCTGGTGGCATGTGAGGCCGTATCCGCACCGTCCCCACTTGCATCCCTAGATGACGCCTTTCCAGGTTAGGATCGACTCAGGAAAGCGAGGGGCAAAGAGGGGTCTTGATCAAACAACCTTCTTGTTACACAGTGAGATAAGGGTGATGTCGTTTGTCAGTGAGAACTGGGGTGGAATGAGATTTCGAGCGGGGAAACCCTGTGTTATCAACACTACCACCTCACAATGTTTGCCAATGAAACATGGACGCTCAGTCCGAAAGTAAATACGGTTCTCGTGCCCGTCTTTCCCCTCTTTTGGCCTCTTTCTTTGGCCTCGTGAACTTGGGCATGAAACCATTATCTTCGTATAACGCCTCGTGTGGGCTGATTGTACTGGAGTTCAATGTCTTCTTCGGAGGGATGACAATCACATGTCTGTCCGTGAAATTCCATCTCGGTGTAAGCACTTCAAGTGACGTAGATACCGGACAAGTCAACTCCGGAGGAAGCCCGTACGCCAGAAGTTGGGGGTTACTGACTCCCGTTGAACTGAGAAACTCTCAGGTATAAGTATCCCACTCCTCTTCCCCCAGCCAGGTCTACTTTTCTCCTTCACCAACGGCATCTTCTGATTCCAAACCAGCACAACCCAACAAACTCCAAGACCACTCTTCAAACTCCACCAACCAGCAACCCAAACCTCACACTCAATTATCTCCTGCCATCAGTACAAACGCATTCTACTTTCCAACCTCCCAATCCACATCCACTACTTCACCTCACAACACCGCCCCATCCATCAACATGGCTATCGATCGCTGGAGGTGTTGCAAATGCAAAAACGCCAGGAATCCGATTCCTACCACCAATAACAACACCTGCAACAATGCCGATTGTTGCGAATACAAACCTCATAAGAAGTGCAGGTAGGTAAATGAGTCTCGTGTTCTTGTTAAATCCTACCTCCAAGGATCACCAAGCTTACAAGCACTTCTCTCAAGCTCCTGCTATGAGTTTGACTACAACATAGGTCTACCCAAGCACCTTGACTGACGCACCCCCACCTGGGGCTCGAGAGTGTCGGAGAGCAGCAGGGTTTCATGGGTCTTGAGTTTTCTTCATTTCATCGGTCTTGGGTTTATGTCACTCCTTTAAGGGAAACAGGTCTGCTCTGCGGGATGATGGATGATACGGAGGGTGGAATTCAGGGGCAGCTTGGGCGATGATTTTTATGTCTTACAAACGAGAAGGTAGAGCAGTACCAGTTTGATGCGATGCGTTTTTATTGACATGCTTCTTTGCCTTGACTCTCTAGCAGTCCTCCTATATCATACATCTCGAGCTCCTAACCCTCTGTCAAGTACTCTGTCCCCCATCATCACCCCCACTGCCGCTCAGGTGGAGTTCAATCTGGCGAAGTCTTTCTCGAGCCCTTGCCTCGAACAACTCTCTCCTTTGTAGCTCGTCGCTGGGAACAGAAGGGATCTCCATGACGACATTTTCGGGGAAGAAGTGAGTCACTCGCTCGGCCGACTCGACATGGCGTTTGAGATCCTGAAGAGAGGTCGGAGATATGAAGAGGACCGCACGAATTAGACCATGGATTCCTCCCTCGGTAGGAAGTGTGGGATCATGCAGGCTGGCCGGACGTTCAGGTAAGGGGTGTGAGGAACGAACTTGGAGCTCTTCTTCTTCGAGGACTTTCCCGTCTTCTTGGCTATCGTGGCGGCTCAGTCCAGGTAGTGCTGAGAGACAAGGGAGGGAAAGTAGCGGCTGGTATTGCATGGGTTCATATAGACACCCACAAGATGTTGATCGGTCGAGAATTCGAGGACTGACATCTTGACGGTATTTCGAGTGATGAGAGAGAACCTTTATAGACAGATGGTGATGCATCTTTTGAGGCTCTCCTCAACACTTTTTGAACGAAAGGTATGCCTCTAACTCTGCGGCAGAACCACCGACATCAAAACAAGCCGCGTCTTCCCGACAGACACGCCCCATTTATTCCCGACCGATGGGCCGTCATGTCCGTCCTCCAAAGTCGGGAAACGGAGCAAACGCCGGCTGGAACAAACGGCTAATCCTACACACCACACCACATGCAACTTCCAGGCGCCAGAGCCCCAACGCCTATGACTGTAAGCTCATATATCCAACGCTGTGGAATTCCCCGCAGCTACCCCAGATTTCAATTGTGTGACCCGAGAATCTCATCACCGGCAGTTGATAGGAATTTTGGCGGCGCGGACAATATCCGACGTTCGATTACACATGCAAGGGAGGCTATGCCAATCTAACACAAATTACAGAGATTGAGCGCGTGCGCAAGTGTGAACCCGACAATGATCCAGACCGAACTGTTGCCGTCAAGTCGTTCCGTCCAAGTCTGAGATTGGAACCAGATCCATGCTCGGAACCGATTCCAGACTTGGGAGATTTAGATAACACCCTTGAGCACCGTGCCCCGTAGTACTCCGGCGTCACATCTCTTTTATTCGCCCGATGTGCGAAAACCAAGCACATTATATTCCCTACCTCAACTGCCGAGCGTGATGGCAGCCTGGTGAAAATCGGCTTGAGCACAACCCCGGTTGCCCCTGCGCGAAGTATGGACACGCCCAGCCGGAATCGGGACCGCCGTCTCAGGATTGGCTCAAAGCTTTTCGTTGCATCCTTCCGATAGGACGCTCAGCATTACCATTTCAATTATTGCATCACGGGTCTTTCCAAAGCCCACTGAACTCCAACCTCAACCCCAACATCTCAACATCCACAAAAGCCACACTTCACAAGTTCCCATACCCCAACAACATCACAACCCATACCCCAACAACATCACAACCCATACCCCAACAACACCACAACCCAAACCCAAACCCAAACCCCCACCACTACCTCCCTCCCCGCCCTCGACTCCCCACCCCCCGTCCCCGTCACAGCCCCCCCACCCTCGCCCCCTTCCCCTTTACACCCCCCCATCATCCCCACCAACGCCTCCCTCTCCCCCTCCGTCACGCTCAACCCCCACTTCGCCTTAACCCCCACCCAGCTCCTCGCATACACGCACCAAAACCCCTCCACCCCCGGCCTCCACACCTCAGGCCCCCTATCCCCCTTGCCCTGATTCACACTATCCGTCACGACCCAAAGCTGCGGCCCCTCGACATCGTTCGCAAACCCCTCCCTCCTCGCCGTCGTCCACGCATCCGCGCCGCTCGCCCACGCGTTGGCGAGCGGCACCATGTGGTCTATATCAACATCGCTGGCGCGCGTCCAGGTTTTGTTGTCGTAGGGCGAGAACCACGTGCCCGAGGTGGCGGCGCAGGTGGTGGAGGAGGTGACGACGTTGGTGCCGTCGCGGACGAGGACGTATTCGCGGATGTTGCAGGGACCAGAGTGGGTTTTCCAGTGGGGGAAGAGGGTGCGGTTGTAGGTGGTTGCGGAGGAGCGGGGGCGGACGCGGAGGGTGGAGAGGGAGGATTGGGCTTGGGAGAGGGAGGGGATTCCGGGCTGGGAAGGGGGAGGGGGTGTTAGTGGGAGAGGTTGGTTGGGGTTGTGGTCACGGTCACGGTCGTGGCCTGAATTTTAGGAAGGTGGAGGAAAGTGAAAAAGGGTGCTTACGGGCGTGGCGGAGACGGCAACGGTCGTCGCGAGGAGTAAAAGGTGCGGCTTCATCTTGGGCTGAGTTGGGGCAGAAAGATGGGCTCACACCCCGATATGTGCGACGTTTGCAGAGAATGAGGTGGGGTTGAGTTCAGCTGAGCGTGGTGCCGGGAAGGAGCGAATTTTGCATCTTTAGCTCCATTGAAATGAGACACAATGCCAAGACACGACCAATAGCCGCCACCCCACACGTGGGCCGCTGTGACTTGTTCAGCTTCCAAGACCATCCCCACCAAGAACTACACACATCCCTTCTCCTTTCCAAACACGCTACAAGCAAGCCAAACGCGCCTGCACAACTGCCTCTTCATTTTGGTCACATGACGGCCAAGCTCAATAAATAAACAAAAGTTGCGGACTTGATGATGTCCGAGGATTCACTTTGCACTACTAGGTAGGTAGTTTGAGCTGGGCGTGTGCCAGGGGTCTGTTGAGGAGCCGCTCCGGGGTGTGAGGGTGGAGTTTGTTGGAAGGTATACGGCGGAAGGTGACTTGATCCCTTCGATGTGAGCTGAATGCGACCGAAGTCGGTTAGGGGGACAAGAGCAAAAAGGGGCTTGGAGACAAGTATCCCTCCAACTGAGACTGTGAGTGCTAGGCATCTTTGGTTGGCCCTTATCTTGAAGCTGCTGACCACGGCAATAGTAATACTATGAAGCTCGATAATTAGCATCTCATGTTCACCCCAAATCTCACCCCTGCCGCGATTCCAACCCGTTCGTTCCCTCGATTGTTGATGCACCACCCGTTGCCTGCTGCGGTGGCGGCGGTCCTCCCATTCCATGCAGTGAGGGAGGTGGCGGAGCGGGCATAGCCGACGGGGCGATGGGCATCATGGAGGTCTGCACGCCGGGGTGAACAGGCCAGGACATGATTGAGGGGCCAGGATTGTAGCCCATCTGCGAGTACGCATAACCGGTATTCATAACCTGCGGCTGTGGAGCTGGTGATGGCATGGCCGGAGCAGATTGGGAAGCCGAGGGGTAGTACGAAGAGGACAGCTGGGTGTTCGAGGTTGCCGCCGCTGTACGTCGCTGGTGTCTAGCTGATCTTTCTAGAAATGAGAAAACGATGTCAGTGTAAATCTTCTCGGTCCAGAAGTGAGGCCGATAATTACCTTCGTTCATAATAAAATGGTCAGGGCGATCCATCCGGCTGTGAGCGCGCTCCGAGTCAAGCCCGCGACGAGCCTTGGCCATGTACACGTCAAAGTTCGTCACGTTGCGGGCGACAAACTCAAAGTGCCGCTCAGTTACGACAGCGGTCAGGGGGCCATGCCCATTATCGTCGACACCATCATAGCCATCATAGTCGCCGTCAGAACGCGCCAGCGCCGCCGCGAGAATGAAACCGTTGCGAATTTGCCGGCCATTCCATTGACCAAGCTCGTCATTGTCATGTTTGTGCCAGTGTTTCTCGGCAAATGCGAGAATACCGGACTTGTCGCTGTGTAGCCGAACCTGGGGTGGCTCGGGATTGGCTTGTAGCTGCCGCTCGATCAGCTCTAGCCGCTCAATATTGAGGCGAAAAATCTCCCGGGTTTGCTGAAAGTCTAGAGCTTTGTAGAGTAGTGTGCTGTGCACTCGCGACTTGACGGCCTCGTCGAGCTGGCCCGGGCGGTTTGTGGTCAAGAACAAGATGCCGCCGTAGTATTCCATCACCCGCAGGAAGACTGAAACGACAGCATTACGGCTCAAGTCCTTTTTTTCTCGCTCCTCGAGGAACACATCCGCCTCGTCAAGCAACAGGATGCAATCCCAAACGTTTGCGAGATGGAAGATCTGGGCGAGGCTGACTTCCACCGAGGCGGGCGTCGCGCCCAAGCTCCCGGACGTGATGGAAAACAGGGGCTTACGATAGGCCTGAGCAACAGCTTCGACAGTGGCTGTCTTGCCAACTCTAGGGGGCCCATGGAGAAGAAAGACCAGGTTGCGACCCTTGCCAGGAATGGGGTCCTGGCTGGCAATCTCCCCGGCCTTTCTCGCCTTCTTGGTGCGGAAGTGGTCGCTCACGAGACACTTTATGGTGCGCTTGTTGTCTGGATCGATCTGGAGGAACTGAAACGGATCCATGTCGAGCGGTTGGTATCCTACTTTGACCTCTTTGACGTCCAGGAAGACGAACCTGCGCTCCCGCAGGGCGTAACCAAACAGGCGTCTTGGTAGAATAGCCAGGTCCTCATCGACGGGCTTCTCCAATCCGGACACGCCGTATGTATGCTTTTGGCGGAACTGAGCGGCTTCCAGAAACCCGATATCGTCTGAGGACACAACAACGTGGGGCCAGCTGAACAGCAGCTTGGTGCGCGTCGTGTCAGACCATAGGAAGATGGGGAACTCATCGCCGTTCGTTTCGATCCTGCTTTCCCAACCGGCAGTGTCCGGTCCGTAGAACAACTTCCAGTGCGGACAGGTCTTGAAGGCCTCCTGAAAGTCGATGATGACATCTCCTTCGATAAATTCAGGGCTGCGCATTGTCTGCCCCGCGCTGTTGACCCAGTAGCGGCCAGTGGGGTCTGTGAGGAGGGTCCATGCCTTGTACGTAACGCGGCGTTTCTCAATGCACTCTGTGAATCGGAGTCCCATGGCGCGATGTTCGGCCAGCAGGGCTTCGCTCTCCTGCGCGAAGCGCAACGGGTAGAGTTCCAACTTTCGTATGTCTTTTGAGCCGTTATACCCAGGAATTCCTACATTTAACAAAACAGGTCTGTAGGCTGTGCCGTCGAAGTCGACGAAGTGCAAATATGCCATTGCATCCGTCCCCACTTCAGCGCTTCCGTAGATGAAGTTGTTGAAGTCGCCCGCGTGCGGCTGCAGAAGCTCAATCCGCCAGATACTCTGGCAGGCCCGGTTCCTATAGCCGAGGCTGCCTGTGTCGTCGCCCCATGCCTTTTGGAGCGTATTTGAGGGTACGTAAACCAGCTCGCCCGGTTTGAAGAGGTACCAAAGATCTTCATGTCGGACTCTCCTGGCTTTCGGATCCTCAGCGTCATCGAACTGGTGCATGAGAGGGAGGAGGTGCTCTTCGACAAACGAGACATAGCACTGCAGCTGCTGGGTCTCCTCGTCTCCTGGTGGGGAAGTGGTCAAAATCGACTCGAGCCTGTCCTTGACTTTTGGGTGGAAGTGGATAAGGTGTGCGAAGGGGCGCATGAAAGTGTAAGGTTCTCGTCCCCAGACATATCCCCCAACTTCTGCGAGGACCTTGAGCACGGACTGCGCCTGTATTCTGACGGCATGAATCAAGACTTCGTTCATCAGGCCTCCGTCAAGTCGCCTGCTCCTGTACTCGTCGGTCCTCTGGTTTTCGTAGCCTTCGACCTTGTCCCGGTGGCGTTGCAATACTTCATTGGCAATTTCCTTGCCCAGTTCCGGTCCAGCTTCGAGATATTCAACGGCATAGCTTGCATCCTCCAGCGAAAAGCGGTTGACAAATTCCTTGAAGTTACACTTTCGGGCTTTGGCAATCATTGGGACCTGGGAGCGGCTTGGAGTGTCGCTTTGAGTACTTTGCTCCCAGCGTCGGCGCTGCTTTCCCCGTTCCCATGTCGATTCGCCGGCCAGGTTTTGTTCAGTGGGGTGCTTGAACCGTCCCTTGCCATGCATTTTGGGCAAATGGTGTTGGGAGGGTCTTGTCCGCCTCCCAGTTCACTGGGCGGCTTGGGTGAGGGAGGGGCCGTCGAGTTGGGGACACCGAGTTCCTCGGCCCTGGCATCCGGTTCCTCCGATGCGGGGGTTGTCGGCCTCAACGGAACGTCGCTGGCAGCGTCCATTTGGATTGATCAATTCCTTTATCCGTTTGTTGATTTCGGGCTAGGCGCAAACTAATATGGTCAGTGACCAGGCTTATGAGGGTCCAAGGGAAAGAGGGGGGGAGGGGGGTTATCAGATTCAAATGAACAACCTTCTTCCACCGAGAGGGTCGGGACCCTGCGACTTTGCAGCAGAGACGGAAAGCGGTCTGGCTGGACGCGATCCATGGCCGCCTTTGCTGCACAGCTTTTATGTGGTGCTTCGCCATCGTTGTGTCGTGGAAGGGGGGCGCCCGCAAAAAACACGGGCGGTTATTCGTGGTCTCGTTGCTGCGTGCGTAAGGAGCGTGTGCTTCGTTTCGTTTGGGTCAAAAATACGGCCCTACGAGCAAGGCAGGCGTTCTAAATTGGCTGGTGTGAAATTCTGAAATGGTGTCTGCATCTTGCGGCCACGGTGCGACCGGAACCATGGCTTCAGCGCAGCGATGAGAACGGGAGGGCATTCATCTGCTGCGGGGGTCGGGCCCACCCCGCAGGCCATAAGGTTGCCACCCTGCCCAGACAGAGGAAGGGACGATCAATTGCAGAGGAAAGGGACTGGACACCCGACACGTCACTGCACCGGCTCGGTTCAGGAAACTTGTCATAATTTCACCGAAATGCTACCGCTCACAGTTCAGAGTTCTCCAACAAGCCCAGCCAATTCCGCATCCCTCACGGCACACTCGTCTGAGCGGCCATACCAGAACCTAGCTGGGGCATTACGAGCCGTTCAGTCGATAGACGCAAACCTCGAGCACAATTACTGCTGCTGGCAGGATGTCATCGATGCGATCGAGATGGCGAAGGCCCGCGACCAGGCGAAAGCTGACAAGTCCTTCATGCGCGCCCGACTGAGAACATCAGGGGCGGAGCTAGGAGTGCTTGAATCCTTGACAAATATGATCCCAGACCAGAATGGCCTCAGTGTCTTGCGGGGAGGCATAATGACAGTATTGAAGGCGGGTCCTGTTTCTTTGTCTGACCGTCAGTGCCGCTGTCTGAACAAAGTGGCTGACAGCGACTCTAGATGGTGCATATTCGGCTCGAAATACGAGAAACAATACTCCGGACATTCGAGGACATACCCGAAATCTTTATCAAGGCTGCCCAAGCGTGGACGCGTTTTCCCGACGACCCGGATCTGTTGGACTCCGTGGAGCGCTTATATGAAACCTTGCTCGTCCAAGTAGATACCTTGATCAGGACTTTGACCCGCAGCTATCCGTGCGATGGCCGAGGTACGTACAAAGCCATCCAGGGTATTGGACTCGGTTCTGACCATCCGACAGTATCTCAGCTCTGGAGACAGCTCCCTGGGAAGGAAGCCGAAGTGGTCCGCGGCTGTCTTGATCAAATATCACGAGCCGTCAGCAGAGTCGGCCAGTGCTCCACGGCGGCACTGGAGCGAACAGTTGCCGCCACAAGCAGAAAGCTGGACGAGTCGCTCCTTCAAGGACACGCCATCGTGGCAACGATAAGCGAGGTCAGCACTGATGTGAGGACCTTCAACTCGAATCTCAGCGACGCCGCTCAAAAGGTGATTGAGAGCAACCACAAGACGTACTCTGCTTTCAGGGAAGAGCTCTCGACTGCATTTCTTGATCTGAAGCGTCAGATCGCTGAAGTACAGACCTGGCAGTCAAGCCAGATAGCCTTCACCGAGAACCAAACTGGATTGCTGCCGTGGCAACAAGCACCCGTCACACCTCCCCGGCTCCTGATGGCGGTACCCTCTGGACTAGGAACGCCAGCAGCTCCTTCACGAGGGTCCTCGCCACAGGTCTTATTCGTACCCTTCTTACCACCCCCTATGCCTCAGCGAAGCGTCGATGACATCCTTAACAGTCTACGCATCCCCGACGGAGCAACAACTGAAGTCCTCAACAAGGTCGAGTTTAAGGCCTGCCGGCTGCACCCAGACGCTGTTGGCCGAGGCGAATATCTGATGGAGGTGGAGCGCTTCCATGTCTGGCTCGGAACCGCATCCTCTGCATCTGACCTGGTTCTTATCGATGGATACTGCAGCGATGCCACGGTGGAAAGCGTGTCGCCCCTGACGGCGCTCTGCGCATCTCTCATCAGGAATTTGAGATCACGGTCATCCATCACCACTCTTCATCATTTTTGCGGGCAACACATTGGGACACGGGATCCCCTCCACGGACCAGGCGGTCTCATCCGTCACCTCGTCCATCAGCTGCTTTCTCAAGTCTTGCACCACCCACTTCATAACAACCAAGTACCACAACCGATCTTGGACCTCATGCACAAAGAGATTTCACCCGACATGGATCTAGAAGACCAGGATATCAGCAGTCTCTGCCGCCTGGCCGAGCATCTCATGCTCCACCTCGACCCCTCGCGGCCGATCTTTTGCATCATCGACAGCGTCTGCGTTCTTGAAACAGCACTTGACGGCTGGCGCAACGACACACGCACCATCGTCGAGACCCTCCTGCGTTTGGTCGACGATACCGCCCGTCTGGGTCCAGGACTCAAAGTGTTGCTCACCTGTACGGAGCGAAGTATAGACCTAGCTGACTGGGTTATTCCCTCCGACAGGCACTTGTCACTTGTGGCGGCAAGGTCTTTGTATGTGCCACCCCAACCGTTGCTTTTCCAGCAGGTTGTCGAGGAATCGCTGATGCTCGATGATTTGGTACCCGACGAGCACAATGATTCATGGTATAGTTCAGAGTCTCCGAGAGACTATTAGTACAGGAGGAGGATCTTTACGAAACGAATTACCGGCGTCTTGTCACTGCGAATAAAGTACAGCACTTCTAGATCAGGAACGGCCTTCTGCAGTCTAGAGTACACCTGATGGGTATCGCACCATGCATGTCTCATATCTGATGGCAACTACTTCACAATTATTGAAGCCTGTGCTGTCACAAGTGGACGCCACATCACCACAATTTCAGACCTGATAGGCCGGAGATGCCAGCGAAACCCGAACATGATCGCGCAGACGTCAAAAGTTGTTCGGCTACCCCAGTTGCACATGGCCTCCCGGAGTGTCTTCAAAGCCTCCTCAACCGAAGCCAAGGCTGCCAAAGCAACAAGAACAACGACAACTGAACCAAAATCCCCGAAGCCACAAAAGCAGGATACCGCTCGGACACATTCACCCTCAACTCCTCGTCCCACTTCAAACTCACGTACTGGTTCCCCGTGACCATGCCGCTCCACCCATTGGACCACCCAAAGCAACTATTCAGAAGGCCCCCGTTGACCAGCAGAACCACCAGCAGGGTTCCCACCGCAAACACACCGTCTTTGAAGCAAACAAGCCAAAACACCACCATGGCCTTACCATGCGGCGGCGGCGGTTGATCCCGCCCCAGCCAGAGATTCCCCAAGCACGTGAGAGCAAAGGAGAGAAGCCACGCCAAAAACACCGACAGCTGAACCACACACCTCATCGAGAACTCGCCCGTGGGCGTGATGTACGAGATCCCCATCGCAAAAGTAAACGCCAGCAGCGTAGGCAGCACCGCCAACAGCGTCGGCAGGTGATGCCGCAGCTCATGCCACAACCACCGCCTCACCGCAACCTCCCCCTGTTGAATCGACCCCCTTCTTTTCCCCCAACGGGAACTTGCCATCCTCCTGAACCTCACCCCTTCCCACTCCTCCCTAAACACCACCCACCGCAGACGCATCTTCTCCGGCCGAAAACTATACACCGTCCCCGAATACGCCGCCGACGCAGGGGCCTTTTCCCGATCCGACGCCGGGAACACATTCCCCGGCAGCCCAACATCCCCCGGCGCCCTCTCCACGCTGTCGAGAAACCTCTCGACAGCCCGCCAGCACGAATTCGCCTCGCAGTAGCGGTGGCACGCGGCGCTCAGCAGAACCGCGGGCAGCATCCACGAGAAGAGCACGGCGAAGGCGATTCTGTTGCCGGGGGGTTTCTTGTCGGTTGCGGCGCCATCTTTTTGTTGGCTCGCGCTCGCGCTGTCGACGAGCTCGTTGACGATGTTGGCGATGAAGACGAGGATAGTGACGACGGAGGGGAGGGCGATGGTTACCTTTGTCGTGCGGAGGTCCTCGCCTGCGGTGCGGAGGGCGCGGAGGAGGGTGGGGGATTTTTCAGGGGGGGTGGTGGCGATGAGGGCCTCGAGGGAGTTGCGCGGGTGGGGTGAGGATCGGGCTTGGAGGCTGTCGAGGGCGAAGGCGAGCTCGGACAGGTCTGAGGTGGTGACGGTGACGCTGGTGATGAGGTTTCGGTTGAGGGTTTTCCTGGCCCAGGAGAGGCTTTGGTGCTTGATTTGGAGGGTGTGTTTGAGGCTGAGGATGGTGTCGATGGGGTCGCCGAGGAGGTGCAGGATGGCGAAGGCCTTGACTCTGTAGCCCAGCGGGGGGAGCTGGAAGTTGCTCGCGAGGAGGATGACGGGGAGAAGCCAGTGTACGCGGTCGATGAAGTCCTTTGGCGTGTACCATTGGTGGGAACCGCAGTTCAGGTTGCAGTCGCTGAGCGGGATGTATCCTGAGAAGGCTACTTCCTCACCTAAGCAGTCCTGGTAGCGACTGAAGCACCCCGAGTGGTTGAAGGTGCTCAGGGGTCCTTGGATTTGGGAGACACATTTGGTAATTTCCGTGAGGTTATATGACATGGATTCAGCGTGTCCTGTGGTCTGATATGATTTTCCCCGTGCCTGGTCAGGGGTCTGGCAAGTCTGAGTTGGACCGAGGGGTTGGATGCATGGCTGAGAGAGACGGCCTACACAGCTGGTTATATTGGGAGCCGAATCCCACCGACATGGACGGCTGCATCGGTGCCGCTTTCCATCTCTTGCAGGCCCATTGCCCCAATCAAGCTGTGGCTGATCAATAGTTTGTCATGCCAAGTCACTGCACATCATGCACGGCGTCGAGCTGAGGCTTGCCAGCACATGCAGCACCCGTCGAATCGCGTTGGTGTCCCACGTGCAAGAGTCCTTGGTCGGTAATCTGCAGCCGGCCCAAGGAACTCGCCATGAACCAAATGCCGTATTATTCTGCTGATACTGGACGTGTCAGTCACTCAGATTCGTATATATAATGGGTTCTCCCACATCCTAGTTTTCAGGGCTCTCCTCTCATCAATCAACGTGCTCATGACACATTTCAGCATACCTATTCCACAAAATTGGTTCCAAACCCATCAAGGAGTCCTTGGTTGAGAAGCAACTCCCGTTTGACCTCTCCGGAATTCGTACTCATGACGTCAACGACATGTTGCGACGGCAGGAGGCGTGCGAAATGCAGAAGGCTGCCATCGACCCAAGAGGGCGGCAGAAGGTTCGAATAGAGTGACACCTTGGGGAAGGAACATGATGGCGGGTCACCGCAAGGTAAGAGTCCCCCCATCGATGCGGGGGGCCAAACTCAATATTTAAATTGCTCCCAGACGACAAATCTCGAACCTTTTCCATCCAACGCCATTCCATCCACTGCATCGTTTCATCCAACCACTGCAGGAATTCATTCAACCATCATTGACTCCATAATTCCCAACATCCCAATCGCTTCCACCCGACACCATCGCAATCAACACCCAAGTCGACGTGGAGAACGACTTGCATTTGCCGGGTCCTTCTTATTCGTCACCGCCACGACGAAATAACCCATCGCACATCAATGCCATGGCTTCCGTTTGGCTTCCAATCAGAGTGTCAAACGCCTACTCCAATTCCGAGTTACCGGATTACATGATGCTCATGCTTGAACAGCCACTGGCAGACAAATTCGTTCCAGTACATCAAAGGACGCGTCCCATCCGTCTCGAGATTATCCCGGCGCATGAGGAGGCCCCCCCACTGGACCGGATCGACATGCAGACTTTGAGAGTGAGGCTAAAACTCGAGGCGTTGACGGGAGACGCCAGCCACCACTTGTGGGCTCAACGCGGACACTCCCTTTACGCGTCACCAGAGGCCCAAGAGAATCCCGTTGGGCGATTTCGTTACTTCGTCAGATTCCCTCGAATGAGCTTTCTTCGCCCTGGGATTCGTTATCGCTACAACTTCACCTTGTCGTTCATCACACCCGCTCCGGGCGGGAGAAACGAAATCTTGCACCAACTGCAAAGCGACGATTTTTGTGTCTAGGAACCCGGGCCCGAGCCTGAATCGCACACACAGGAGATCACGGTGCACCCCTAGGAGCCGGATTCACCCCCCTTCACTTGTGACACTCCCCAAGGCCCTCCAGGGTCAATGTTCTACGACCCGCCAGCAGTCCCTTCATCCCCGGAAGGATCAGACGGACACGCAGTGCTTTTTCCCGCACGACGGCCTCCAGCCGCTTAGCATCAAATCGTCAGGGGGATGGTGCAAGGGTGAGGATAAAGTAGTAGGGGACTAGCGATGGGAGTTGATAGCGACACAGCGAAGCACAAGTTAGCTATTAGGTATCCAATCAAGACATACTGACTCGCAATATTGGCCTTACTCTTGCTCCGTACACGCCTTGAAAGCTTCGTTAGCGGCCTTCCGCAAAACCATTTAGCGCCCCTTATGCGATAAGATAGCCATATATATCATCGGGCAAGGCCTTTGTGATAATAAAATATGGCTCTGCGAGGACACACAGGCCAGTTGGCGGTCTTGCGAGGCCGCGCTGATAAAGTTTTCAGGGCGTGCATAGGGGCAAGAGTAAAGGCCATGCGAGTCAACACGGTAGCCGCCGTTGCCGCCAGCCCCGCGCCGAATCGGGACAGGTGTTTGGGGCTGGGCGCAAGCCCGCTAAAAGCTGACTGAGAATTCGGAACGTGCGCCCTCCCATCGCTCTCTGCTTCCTGGCACGGGAGGCATCCAAAGCACAGCCTCCTCCGTCCGGCCAAAAAATGCGCAGCAGCTCGGGAGGCAGTACAGCCTCAGCACCACACCCCGCTTTCGACCCCTCCCCATTCATCGCTCCGTGAGTCGAGTCGCAGGGGCGCCCTCCCGCAGGAATCTCGCTGCGAATCACCATGCTCGTCGCCCAATGTCGTGCGTCCGCACCAGGCAGCAAATGTGGCTCACCCCTGGAAGTCTGCAAAATGGGCAGCTGCCGTTGGTCAAGAGTTTGACGTGCACCGTGCACTTGTGCATGGGCGTCGGATGCAGCTCGGCGCCGCCAGGCTTTCTGCTGCTGCGAGCAAGCCAGAGCAGCAGCATTGCCGAATGGACGGGGAGGGGGTCAGTTGGATGATGCAGCCCTGTGAGTCTTTTGCCAGTCCCACTGCTGCTGCCTTTTCTGCCTTGCACCCTTGGGAACCCTCCCCACGTGCCCTTGCAGTAGAGCTGAAGCGGGCTTGAGGGATAATAAAGCACTTTCCCCATCGGCCCGTCCCTCTGCGGTTTGAAGGTGGGGTTCAAGTTTCCTGAATCTACAATCGCCTTGTCAATCGCGGTTCAGTGCAGCACGATCAGGATGGTCTATCACAACAGCAGGCGAGGCCGGGATGACGGCTTTGATGATTACAGCGATGGCGACAGCTACGATAGCAGGTCGGATGCTTCCTCTGATGAGGGGAGGCCAGTGCGCAACTGGCTGGGTGCGAGGCCGGTCTTGTAAGTCATCGTCAGTCTTGGCGGAGCGGATAGCAATGCTAACACCTGTCAGTTTCCTCAACAGAGAAGATGGCCAGCAACCCGTGTATGAGGCATGGGGCCTTCGTCTACCAGCGGATGAGTTCAAGCCCTCGGTGGTGACGACGTCGATGGGCGGCGAGCAAGCCGACTTGGCCAACCTGCACCTCGCTGGGCTTGAAGAGTTCCAGAGGAAACATCGTGGTGGATGGGCTTCTCGGGTCTTCCGAGGGAAGCCCAAGACATACGAGCAGCATATTGATAACAAGTGCAAGAAGCTTCCTCCTGTCATCCAGGAGGCGATCCACGATCTGCTTGAGGAGCGGGGGCGCCACTCCTCCACGGTGTTCCGCTCGCGGACCTGGACGGTCGCTGTCATCAGCGCAAGGGAACGCTATCGCTTTGCGCAGACCAAACTGGCCGAGGCGAGGCGGCATAAGCTCCGGTTCTGGAAGAACTCGGGGTCGGATGAGCTTCTGGACTACTTCGTTGTCATCCGTGGCAGCGAGACCGACGTGTGCACAGATCCCCGAGGTTTCTACCAGTTCGCCGAGTTCACCAACCCATGGTTGGATGTCGACACCGACGAGGGGCTTCGTATGGACCGTGAGCGCAATAGGATATTTGACGAGCGGAGGAAAAAGATCGGGGCCGAGCGACGAACGAGGTCTCCGTCGCTGCCTTCGTATCGGGATTGGCGAGAACGCTCCCCTTCTCCCGAGCCGATGCCAAGTCGGACGCGGTATCGGTCTCCTCCGTCGTACCGGTCCCGTCGGAGTCGCTCGCCGATCTCAGAGCCAGACACCGAAGTCGAAGCGCAGAGGTACATCAGAATGACCCGCGCCGCCGGAAACGCGCCGCCATCAGCTCCCGTGGCCCCAGCCTTCAACAGATACGCGCCTCCGCCGCAGACAAGATCCCCCTCGCCGTACACAAGCCGATCGTTCTCCCGACCGCGGGTCCCATACGAGGAGCCAAACAGATGGAGAGCCGCTCCCCCACCCGAACAACCCGCGTATCCCCGCCCAACGGTCTCTGTGTACGCCCCGCAACACTTTGGCTTCCCCGAGCCCGACGTCGACAGCGACACCGAGTCGCAGTACGGCCACGGAACACCAGAGTGCATCGCCTGCCAGGTAACACCAGAATGCGAGCACTACAGCCGGAGCCGCGTCTGCGACCGGCCCATCAACTGGCGCGACGACAGAGCCACCCACCCGCCGTGCTTCATTTGCATGGCCGCAGGCGCTCCACTCTCGAACCCCTTCGACTTTGGACCTCCGCCACCGCCTCCGCCGCATCCTATTGTGACTTGTCCGGCGTATGCTTCGTCTCCGCCGCCGTCTTACCCGCCGACCGAGCGGCCGGGGAGTCGCAACGGGGATCTCGATGGGGACGTGAACGACTCGACAGATATCGAAAGCGACGGTGGGGATCTGGATGATGGGGAGACCACCGCGGTTGCGGATTCGCCGCAGCGGTCGAAGGACGGGGAGTAATGTCGCGCGGCCATGGCGGCAACCAGCGTCTGAGAGATCGCGTTTCGCTTTGGCGGCTCTCGAGTGTAGGATTTCGGCTAGACTTTCTTCTTCTTGTTGTATTTCACATGTATTTCATAACGACCAGGAAGGGCAATCAGCGCCCATGTTAGATGATCAACGAAGAATCTTGCTTGACCAACTCAAGTTTGTTGAACTGAACCCACGCGAACCCAAACAGTCAAGACCAAATGGCCCAAGCTCCCTGCAACCAAATTCTTGGCATCCACTCCCGACCCACCATTCGCCAATCTTCCAAAAAGTGGATCCCCCACCCGCTCCATCAAAAAATTTCAAGAAACCTCACGCCGCCCAACCGTCTCTCCAGCGCGCAAACCGTTACGAACAACATCCCCATCCCACCCTCTCACCTCACGCGCCGCCGCAAGTATACATACAACACCGCCAACATGCATCTAATGTACGTCCCCTCGACCGGCGCCAGCGCCACAGCCGGCCGCCAATACACGCTCAAGAAGGTCCTCGACGGCCAAGTCACCAAGTCGGCGCACCCAGCGCGCTTCTCGCCCGACGACAAGTGGTCGCGCCACAGGATCACGATTCGCAGGCGCTTTGGGTTGCTCTTGACGACGAAGAGTAGGTTTTTTCTGTGGAGCTGGGACGGTAAAAGGGAAGCGGACGCTGACAATGTGTGCAGAGGGTCTCAAGGTTGAGGGCCAATAAATGTGCGGCTGTTGGCATATGATCGATGAGACGAATATACCCTGCACCGCGACGAGCTTCCCTCCGCGCGACGTCTGCTGTCGAAATTGTCCCCTATTTGATCACGCACCGAAGCGCGGCCTCGAATCGATTCACGGTTCAGAGGGAGAGAGGGGAGCGCAGAATGGCGGTGGATATACCCGACTGTGTGTCCGCTCCGGGAGAAATCTCAAAAGAGAGGAGAGAAAACTGGCATGGCGTTTGATTGGGTTTGGACCTGATGGGCTGGCGTCGATGGCTCTTGCGTTTGGCCTACAAGGCATTGAGTTAGTGAGCACGATTTGTGGCAATATCACACTGGTACTTCTCAACTGGCGGTTCTATTTTTCTACGCTGCTGCTCTACCTCTTCTTTTTGGCATTCACATTGCGCCCTGCGCCCACCTTGATCCTCCCAGGGCCTGAGCTTCTTGCACCCGTCAAGATGCCGGGGAGATAATCATCGTCCATGAGGTCGCGGTATCTCGTCCGCTTATCCTCCTCGGTCTTCCTGATGTACTCCTTCTGGTCCTCCGCCAGAATAAGCTCATTCCCCCACCCGTTCTTACCTCCGCCTTTGACACCGCTCTGCCTCCCATTTGCTGTTCCGTGGGTGGGCTTAGGGATGCTGAACACGTTGCCTCGTTTGTTGAACTGAAAGTTCTTCTTCAGGTGGAGGGTGAAGTTGCCAGCAGCATCAGTCGTGCAAGACACCCTGGTCAGGGAATCGTGGCCACATTTAGGGCAGAACTGCTTGGTCGTATCCTTGCAAACATGCCAGCAGCCGTGACAGCGTAGAACCCACGTCTTTAAAAAGGTAATGCGAGAGAATCCCGAGTCCAGAAGGCTATGATGTGTCAGTCTAGTGCTCAAAGGCTCGTGTGGTTCCCTTACTTCAGGTTTATCCTCAGCGCCACGTTCCTCATGGCCATATCGGCCGTGATGAGAGCCGCTTGTAGCACCCGTTGGATCGGCTGCGGCGCCGACGACGTATTTTCCCGCGCTTGATGCTTCTTGATGTTGCTCGGGGCTAGTTGTTGTCAGCTTGGACTTTCAGTGGCATGATACCAGTGTGGGATGCTCACTGATCCACTCGCCGTCGCCATCATCCTCGACTTCCTCCTCGGAGGTAGACCCTGCTTCCACCTCAACGATATTGCCAGACTCGTCTCCCCTATCTGCTGCGATGTCGAGTCGCTGAACAGCTTCAACAACCTCTTCGGCTGTTGGTTCCGTGGCGCCCTCAGCAGTAGTATTCACATCGTCTGCGCCAGGAGCTTGCTCTGCGGCGGCAACGGTCTCGGTTTCGGGCCTTTGCTTCTCTGCTTTCCCCTCATCTGACCTCCCGGGAGGCTTGCCGTTCACCCGTTTTTGAGTAGGGTCCTTTCTGAGACGCCAGTCGCCGCCATTCCTCTCCAGCTCCAATTCGTACGTCAGGGCAAGTAGGTGCAAATCAGGTTTCGACAGAACCTGGAGATCTCCGGTGCGGCGGGCGAAGTCGGTCACAAACTGAACAGATTCGGGGCGCGGGGTCCGGAGCGTAATGAATGGCTGCAGGGTGGTCTGGAAGCGGGATCTTGCGGCCTCATCGCGAACTGTGGAAAAGCGGGTCAGACAACCCCCTCCCAGCTCTCCCGAATGCACATACTTTCAGAAACCACGGCTGGGATCGTGTAGAGTTGTTCTGCCTGGGAGAGCAGCGTCGATACTGGCGGGTCGTTCTTGATGATCGCGTTGGCGTCGACGACCAACGAGTGGACTGGTTTGACCGACGCTGGCGCCAACGACTCGGTGGGCGCGGGTGCGGGCGCAATGGCGGGGGCGGGGTTCTGGCTCTCAGAAACTGGCGCCTCGGAGGCGGAAACAGGAGCCTCCATGTCGAACTTGCAGAGAGGCCTTCGCGTAGCGGAGATCAGGTTGATACCGCAAATTTGGAAGCTGCTGTTGGCGGAAATTCGTACGGCGGACGGCAGTTCAATGACTGGTCCTGCTCCCAACTGCCCCTCGAATTTGGCAACCAAAATTTGGGCGGAGTGGAGCGGCAGAATTTTGTGGGCGTCATTCGCGGCCCCACTTTTAGCCGCTGGAGAGCCCAACCTCTTGGCACACTGCCACGACGGTTCCCTCAATCCCTTCACGCGTTCTGTGTTCGTTTGCACAAGTCCCACATGTTTTCCCGTTTGCAGGCGAGGTGCATGCAGTCAACGATGGCCAGAATGAGCGCCGGGTAGCATTGTGCTAGGGCTGAGCCATCAACGGAGCACCTACGGATCCGTACGGTCGTAGGATTGAGGCAGCACTGCACCGGGGGACCCTCCTTCGTGAGGGACAGGCGCCGCATGTATTTCTTGTTCACCGACGTTTTTGACAGACCTCGGATCAATTATTTCGTCGTTTCCAGAATGGAAATGTACTCCCTGATTCCTCTCGCTCGTTTACCACGTCGACATTTTTCGGCATTTTGCCGTGTCTCTTCGCGACCGGGGCCCTCCAACGTCCAAATGGAAGGAACGGTACAACAAATTCTTCCACGCGGCAGGCTCGAGTTCACTTGCACGGCCTCCCGCATGTTTGCCTGATATTGACTCACCAAGCTGAAGCTCCCGGATATGAAGCAACATTTGCACGACGGCCGCTGAGAATATCTAGCATCCCTTTCGCCCTTGGATAATTTACATAACAGGGCGAAAGCGCTGTCGAACATAACAACAATAGAAGGAAGCAATTCGGACTATCGGTAATAGCCACGGTACCACGCCAGTACCCGTGAAACAAACAAAAAACTTGACTGCAGCAAACGAATTGTTTCAATACGCCCGCCAGCACAGTTCCTACAACACTCGTCACATCACCACCATGGCTCCCATCCCGATCCCAGACGACCTGGCGGGGGCACTTTTTGAAGCTGCCAAGTACCACGAGGCCGTCGAAACGGGCGCGTACTACGGCACCTTCACTGCTGAGGAGCACCTCGAGCGCTTTCGCACGATTGATGCAGAGTACCGGGCCAGTTCGTGCGCAGCTCTGATCGAGGAGATCATACGCTCCAAAAAGCCTGCTACTGGCTGGCCCATCGACAATGCAATTGCTTTCGGTTTTTGTTCGTTTTCGAGCGCTTATTGGGGCAAGAGGTCGGATTCCTTCTTCTGGCAGCTCTCCAGCTTCCTGCATATCATCGAGCTAGGTGAGCCCCAATGGTATTCTGCCCTTTTCGCCGTTTGGGTTGCTAACATGTTCCAAGTTGAAGAAGGTGCTGCGAAGCCGCTGGTGAAGTACGCTCAAGATCCCCTTTTCAACAGCATCGACAAGGAGTTTGTGGAAAAGCTGGGCATCAAAGTCACCGAGGACCCGGAGGGCCTGTCGCTCATCAAGAAGTCCACATTCTTGTACTGTCCGTTTCTGCCCCGTAACATTCCAGTCTTGCAGCAGGATGAGCAGCCCGTTCTTTACATGGGCAACGAGACCACAGGCACCATCTGGGTTTGTCAATCCTTTACTTACCCTCCCTCCTGTCGTTCGCTGCTTGCCAGGGACCTCGCCCGAATCTGTCCTTACATGAGACGTTCCACACTCCCTGTTCATCTCGAATAGATCACTGACAGATGCTCGTCTTAGTGGCTGGCTGGGGAACTGCATGTTACCGAGTACGTGGAAACATTTCTTGTCCCTTGTTTCCCTTATTTTCCCTTTTTGAATTTTGTCCCCACATTCGCACGCTGTTTGTCATCGATGCTGACCAATACAACAGCCGAACCCGCACCACCAACTTCAGAAAGCTGATCCCTGAAGCGAGAGACCAACTTCCCGGCCGAACGGTCGGCTCTAAGGAAAACTTCGAAAAACTGAAGAAGACGCTCGTCCTCACCACAGACGATGGCCCAGAGGCCCCGCTTCAGCAGTGGAACAAAGCCAAGGCAGAGTACAAAAAGCACCAGAAAGGCCTCGACGCACTCATCAAGTTTCGGAAGACTCGCCAGTGGTTCAAGGCTGGAAGATGCGGCGACGTCAAGGAAGGAACCAAGACGCACTGTAAACATGACGTGTGTTTGAACATTGCCATTGACCGGAGCCTTGGGGAGTCTCCTGATAAGTCATCGGCTGGGAAGGAGTCCGAGGAGTCGGAGTCGTCATACCCCTGGATCGAGTGGCCGCTTGGTGTATTTGGTGACGCGTGATGACGACACTGTCTTGTGCAAGACGTTTGGGAGGCTGTGGAGGGACGAAGACGTTTGTCGACTAATGATACATGGCCTTTACATCATACAGGCCTCACAGCATGACTCGGTTGAAGTCCCGGGTTTAATTCCCGGCAAAGCCTACGAATGATCAAAAGTTTGGTATGTTCAGCTGTCATTATTGTTGCATTTTCAAGTATGGGATGACAGAAACGTCACAAAGGCCTTAGCGGGCAAGACCTGCAGCTAGAGGTGGCCCAGGGCCTTTGCCATTTATATCATGGCTGAGTTTGCGACCACTCTGCACTGAGAAGCGAAGACCGGTTCAGGGCTTACCCTATACCTGGCACCTTGTTGCAGACCTTTGCTCGGTATGCCAGGGAAGTATCACGCTGCGGCACGGCCTCAGTCCCAGAGGCGCATACCATCCTCGCCTCTTTCTGCATGCCAGGGCATTGGAGGTTCCTATAGGAGGAAACCTCCGAGACCCGAGCCGCGGTCCCGCTCCGACGCCCCATTGTGACATCCGAGTCGAAGCCACTCCCGTGAAGTTACCATTATGAGACTCACAACAGAGCGTTTTGCACTGCCTACCGCGCCGTCAGGGCGCCTCAGCCAAAACCGACGTCAACCGGCTGTGACGGACACATCACCTTGTTCCCTGCCCCTGAAAATGCAGATATAAACAATGCAACCCCCTTTCTTCCCCCATCTCCGACTCACATCACCTCCTTCCAACATTCACTACCTTCACCGTCGTTACCAGCGTCAACAAGTTATCAGACTCGGCCTCAGCTCACAATGGTCTCCACCAAGTTCACCCTCCTCGCCCTCGCGGCAACCCTCTCCACCGCCGCAGCCACCGGCTCCGCCAAAATCATCAACCGCTGCCCCACCTCCGTATACCTCCACTTCGACGGCCCCCAAGACCACGGCCCAGACACCATCACCCTTGCTGCCGCCCCGGGCAGCAGCTACAACGAGCCTTTTGTCCAGGACAAAAACCCGGATGTTGGACGAGCCATCATAATCACAAGCGTCAACCCACCGGGAGCGGCCAAGATCACCTTTGCCTACCACGTCGCAAACGGCACAGTATTCTACAATTTGAGCATCGAGGGTGGCCAAGTCCTGCCCGGGAAGGAGATCGTCGTTAGGAGCGGGGACACCGGGGCCTGCCCGACCATTTCCTGGCCTAGCGGGACGGATCCGAACCCGACGGGGCAGGACCATACCAAGTCTTGCTCGGCGGACAATGAGATCGTGTTGCTGCTTTGCGCTAGTAATATCTAAGAGTCGGGCGATGAGGTCGGGTTGGCGCTTGGTGCTCAGGGGCAATGCTAAAGTGAGGAAAGGTAAGTGGGTCAGGGGTGTAGGTTTTGAGGTTATGAACATCTTGGTGGATAGGGATGCACTCGTGAGGTGTACAGAGAGGGTAGGCGTCAGGGGTAAGGGCTCAGGGGTAAGGGCTCAGTGGAAAAGGGTACAAGCGGCAAGGGAGGCAGAAAACAATCAGTAGGTATTCATGAGAAGTAATGGTAATTTATCCAAAGTCAGGCTGAAATTTGTGTTTGGTCAGGGTGAAGAGTAAAAAGTTTCCAGATTCAGTTGCGGAACAGGCCGAATGTTTGTCTATTTCAACTTCAAGGGAGAAGCAACTCAAACTTCGGTCACGGTAAAGCCCAGGAATCAGGATAAGAATTGTAACTCATCGAGGGAACCTCGCAAGTTGAAGCTCCACGCCTTTTCCTCTCCTTCCAGTGTATTACACACTTTCCAGCTACCATCAAAGATGTGTTTCGCTTCAGATTACGTAGGCATCCGGTAATAGCTTCCTGGCAGGTGGAACCCCCTATATATTTGCCCTGCTCCCACATTTCGAATGCGAGCCTCTTTCATCACTCACCTACCTATCCTTTCCTTGTCAAAAATACCTTCTGTGTCTGCCATTTATACTAGCTGCGGTGCATACCAACACACTTACCCCCAACTCAAAATGGTCTCCGCCAAATCCACCCTCCTCGCCCTCGCAGCAACCCTCTCCGCCGCCGCACCCGCAGACCCCGCCCCGGTGTCCACAAGCTCCGCAATCGTCGTCAACCGCTGCAAGGTCCCCGTATTCCTCCACTTCGCCGGCCCTGAAGACCACCCCGGGGACCCCACCATGCTCGACCCCTCGGGCACATACAAGGAGCCTCTCATCCACGACCAAAACCCGACCGTTGGAAGAGCCATCTTGGTCTCAACTTCCGCAACGCCGGGCGCACCGGAGCTCACATTTGCGTACGATCTCGAGGGCGACAAAGTATTCTATAATCTGAGCCCTCCCAACATCATCCCCGATCGGACGATGGTCGTCACGACTTCGGATACTTCCAAGCAGAACGCCTGCCCGGAAATTATCTTGCGTTCGGGATCGCAGCAGCTGAGCCCGAGCGGGCCGAACGTACCGCAGAGCTGCTCGTCGAGATTTGATGTTGTGTTGGTGCTTTGTCGGGACTTGTAAGAATCAGTAGAGGAGGGATGGTGTTTCAAGGGGGCTTGGTGTCGAGGGCAGGGTGGGAAGGAGGAGGGAACGGAAGTGATTTTGGACTCTAACGGAGGCAGACAGAATTCAAGGATTCAACTGGAATGATTTGGATCGTTGTTATCTGATACTTGCCTGCAGAAACTTGGTTTACAGTGCCTCTTTGTGTAGAGGAAGGTGATGTCTCCTTGACAAAGCATTGTTCCCTCAATTGGCATTGAATCGCAGCATGGGGCACCTGCAGACAAAGCCAAGACCCTGGGTTCGGTCGATAGTTCATTACATGTGCCAAGGGCCAAGGTGCGTGAGAAGGGTTTTGTTTGTTCCGATGATCCTCTCGACAGAGCTGCGAGTGTCCATCCCAGCCGGCCAATAGAGTCTCTTCGTCACCCAGCAACAACACCTGCCCACACATATGCTTGAAATGCATGTTTTGTGAGACCAGTTATTATAACAGCATGACCTGTTTAGGTTTCGTGGTCTAGCGGTATGATTCTCGCTTAGGGTAACTCCCTGAGTCAAATGTGCGAGAGGTCCCGGGTTCAATCCCCGGCGAAACCCTGTGACAGTATGCAATGTTCACGAAAGTCCTGTTGTCGGCCGTTTTCTTTTTCTTTTTGGGTTATCGAGCATTTATGAAATGACATGAGGGGAAAGCTTGACGTTGGGACCAAGCTTCTCTGCTACCGTTGCATTTACCTCTGCCAAGATCTCTCCACATTTGCAGATACGAGCCTCATCAGGAGTCCATGCGAGTCGATGGTACCTCGGATCGGCATCAGAGCGGGGATCTCAACGGCAGCTGCGGCTGGAGGTGGGGTTGGCCAGTTCCAAGGTTCCAAGGTCGTGTAAGCCGGGAAGACTGCACCCCGCTGGGGGAGAATAAAACTACCTACCTACCCTAAAAGGGTGACAGAGAGTACTACAGCATGCGCGATGCACCTTTCAATTATTGCTTTATGTCTAGGAATGTTCCACTACAGTTGACATGCTCTGATATCAATTTGATGGGATGCACGGATGGAGAACTCCCCGGGCCGGGATTTCTCTCTCGCAGGGGGCGTTGCCAGCAACCCGGAGTCCTTGCAATTTATATTATCCCGGCTGTGTTAAAGGCCAGACCGGTTGAAGCGAGGATCGGCTCAGCGCGGTTCCTGTAGGGCCGTACCCGGCACCTGGTTGCCGACCACACAAAAGATAGCAGCGGTGGCTAGTGGAGTGTAACACTGCGGCGCGACCTCGCTCGACAAATTCCCCGCAATATTTGGGCAATACGACAATTGATCTGCGGGTGCATCCAGTCAGCTGTCAGCTGTCAGCCTACTTTAATATCGCCGTTGCCAGTTCACATGACTGAGATGCGTCCTTCAGTTCGTATGACGCCGGTCCGAGAGGCGCATGCCGTCCTCCGGCCCTTCCCTCGCCTCTCTACCTAGGTATCCACCGGGTACCTATGACCATGTAGGGAGGTGAGGTAAAGACTTCGTATCCATTTGGCACCGTTGGGGTCTAAACGAGCAACCCGTCCGACCCGCGGTCCCGTTCCGCGGTCAACGGGTTCCATACATCGGAGTCGAAGCCACTCCCGCGAGCTAATTTCTATTTTGAGAAGCACAACAGAGCGTATTGCAACGTCTGTCAGCCCACACCGGCTCACCTCGGGCATCGACGTCAGGCAGGTGTGGTGTGTCCATCACCTTTTCCTAACCGTGAAAATGTACATATAAGGCAGGTATGTACGCCCGCCCCCTTTTCATCTCACTCAACCCATCTCGTCACCAACACTCACCAAAACGCTCACTAGTCACCTCACACTCACACTCGCTTCAACCCATCCATCACACACATAACCCCAACCACCAACAAAACCTCAAAATGGTCTCCACCAAGTCCACCCTCCTCGCCCTCGCGGCCACCCTCTCCACCGCCTCCGCCGCCGGCTCCGCAAAGGTCATCAACCACTGCCCCGTCCCCGTAACCCTCTGGTCCGTCGGCGGCTCCATTTCGGCCCCCTCCACCCTCGCCGCCAACACGGGCGTCTACTCGGAGCCGTACGTGCGGGACCCCACCACGGGCGGCAAGGCCCTCAAGATCACGCGGGCGCCCGACGGGCTGTACACGGGCGCGCCGCAGCTCAACTTTGCCTACAGCCTCGACGGCGCCACCATCTGGTACGACCTGAGCTCCGTGTTTGGCGATGTCTTTCCCGGCAAGAAGCTGGTTGTTGCGAGCCTGGATGGGAGCTGCCCGAGCATTGTGTGGCCTACGGGTACGAACCCGGGTGGTTCGCAGGTTAAGGCTTGTACTTCGAGCAAGGATGTTGCGTTGGTGCTATGTGCTGAGGGGGAGTGGTAGAGAGGGGACGGAAAGAAAGGGGTTAGGGGGGGAGGAAGGGGGATAGGGAATATACGAGGATATAAGTGAGATAGGAGTATTTAATCTAATGTTTGCCTGTGTCTTCTGAGACTCTTCAATGCACTGCGTGGTTGGGTATTCATCGCACCATTCTCACTCTTACATAGATCCATCAACCATAACATTACTCTCAAATCCAAACAAGTCTATTATCAATTAACCCCATCATTACCAGCGTCCATCAATCTCGACCCCATCAGCCTCATAACCATGCTATCCCCCTTTCTCCTTCCCCTCCTCCTTCCACCACTCACAACCTCCCCCTATACCTAATCTCCGCCGTCCTCAACACCATGTACGAAACAAACGCCACCACCACGGCACACTCAAACCCCAAATCCCCCGCCTTCTTCGCAATCGGCCCCACGTACCACGGATGATGCATGCTCGGAATGATGAACCCCCACGCAATAACCACCGACGCCAGCGCCGACAAGCCCGACGGCAACGCCTTCCCATCATTCCAAATCGCCGGATCAAAGCTCTTCGGGTCCGCCTTGCGAAAGTAAATGTACTCCGTCAAAAAACACGTAACCGACGCGCCGGCGTAGTACCCAATCAGCGAGAGGAATCCCGTCACAGCCGCAATAAACGACTTGGAAGCGGGGATTGCAACGGCCGTGATCGCGGCTGTGGCAAGGACGGAGAGCACAACGCGCGGCACCTTTTTCAGCACCGGCACGATGGCGGGCAGGTTGAAGCTGATGGTATAAACGTCGCGCGCGCAGGTAGCCAGCACGGTCATGCCCAGCACGACGAGGATGAAGCGGCCAAAGTCGCCGAGGCGGTCGATGAGGATGTAGCCGATGACGCCGCCCATGCCGCGCGCCTTGAAGGCGGTTTGCCAGGCTGGGATGAGGGGGATGGCTCCGCCGATGGCGGCGCCGACGATCATGAGGAGGCAGAAGGGGACGGCGATGCCCCACATGCAGTAGAGGGCGATGCGGAGCTTGGGGGCTTGGGGCGGCATGTAGCAGGAGTCTGGAGAGGTTAGTTTTGGTGTTGACTCTCAAGGGGAAGCGTAGCCGCAAACACAGGTAGCAGAACTTACAATCACCCACGACGTTGGACCAGGTGACCATGTTTCCGGCCTGTAGACGTTGCTGTTAGTTTTGACACCCTAGGCAAGCAAACGAGCGCGGCGGTCAGGGGTAGTCCGGGCCGTCGGGTGTCCGGCTCCGCCTTCCCCCGACATCCGGCCCCACTTTCCCCCTGACTCCCCGGCCCCCGAAACAAGTACCAAAAAAGTGACAACTCACCGCAAACGCAACCATCCCCATATACCCCACCGCCGAAACATCCCTCGCCGGCGCCTGCCGCCAAAGCTGATCCCCCGCCGCCCCAACCAGCACCAAAATCGCCACAATCGCCGGAATCCACGCCCACCGCGTAAACAGATGCAGCACGCGATACCCCATGAACCCAATGACCAGCGAAATCGCCATGATGATGCAAATCCCCCCATCCACCGACAGCGTCCCGGGCTTCGCAGCAGCAAGACACTGCGCGCCGTTGATGCTGCCCACGACGCCGAAGCCGCCGACGGTGAAGGTGACGACGATGGAGGTCAGGATGTTGCAGTACTTTCCGAAGCAGTAGCGCGACTGGATCATCTGGCGCATGCCCGTCATGGGCGCGATGGTGATGCAGTAGCCGGCGGGGATGGCGAAGAGGAACTGGAGGAGGACGATCATGAGGGAGGCGTCGCGGAGGGACATGCCGAAGCCGATGGTTGTGGCGGAGCCGATGCCGATGCTGGGGTTGTTGTTAGGTAGAGTTTTAAGGACCATGGGTTTCGAGTGAAAGCTAATGTTAGGAAGTGTATGTCTGAACTCACGGCAAGAGACTCGTCATAGAAGTCGCGAAGACGGTCAGGACGTTGACGTATCGGGTGTCGGTTCGCTTCTCTTCGGGGATCGGCTCGGCGCCGCGGAGTTCGACTCCAGCGCCTGAGAGTTTCTCCCAGAATCCCGGTTTTGGCTCGTCAAAGGTGTCATTTTCAGGGGCGTCGCGGATCTCATGGGTAGTACCCTTTTCGATATCTGAATCGTGTCCGCTTGAGCTCGGGGCTTTGGTCAAGCTCTTGTCTTCGGTGGTGGTCGCCATGGTGACTGATGATCAGGAAGTGATGAGACGATGAGGCGATACATAAGCTGAGTCCGTTGCGAATATCCATCATACGGTAGTTATATGTCGCGAGCTCGTTCACCGCGTTTGTTGGCGCTTGCAAGGTGAGAAGCCTGAATGCACAATCCGCCTTGGCGCTTAGATTCCGAGAGTTCGCGATTGGAACAAGATAACAGAGATAGGCTAGGGAAGCTTGGTGGCTGATAAGTTGAGGTCAACCCCTGTTGTGCCGGTGCCGGGCCGGCTCCTCTCGGCTCCGCCGCCAACGTGGCGATCCACAACTCCAGTTGCTAGCTGCCCCGTTCTTGATACCCCATTGCGGTGTGGAGGGTGGGTCTGTCATTCCCGTCCTCCATGCTGGGCATTGATCGATGATCTCTGCGGTGACTCTTTGCATTCCCAACAGGCCGAACATTGAAGATCAGGGCAACCGAGGCATCAGAAGACTATTCTGATGCATTTTCGCAGTTGGAAGGGCCATTTTTGCAATAGAATGTATTGACAGACCCTTTAACCCATCCTGCGCTCATTTTTCCCACCCCGCCTCCAAACGCTCCCTCGCCTCCTCCTCGCCAATAACATCCCCAATAAACATGTCAATATCAAACAAATTTTGCTGTTGAATCAACAACGAACGGTCTCCACATGCTTCCCTGACAACCTGTTCACCGCCATTAGCAGGGCACCCTCGCAGAGTGATGAATCACATACCATCGGCCTAAACCCATTACAAACAGCATCCATCGCCGTAGCCCTCACACACCCACTCGTACTAACCCCACAAATAACCAACGTATCAACACCCAACAACCGCAGCTCCGTCGACAGCGTCGTCCCAAAGAACGCAGACGGGTTCCGCTTCAGCACCAAAACATCCTCCGGCTGCGGCTCCAACCCCGGCAACAGCGCATCTAACCCCCGCGGGTCCCCATCCTGCCACGCCAGGATAGTCTTTGTCTTCTTGGCCTGTACTCCGCCGTCGAGCATGTTTGGGTGGTTATACCGCACCTGGGCGTGGCAAACCGGCACGCCGCCCGCCCTAGCGGATGCCACCAAGCGACGCATTGAATCCGGGCTGGCGGCGCCTTCGGGGTTGTGGGATAGGTCGAGGGGGGATCCCGGTTTCCAGTAGGCCGCGCAGACGTCGATAAGGAGGAGAGCCGGGCGGGTTCCCCAGCCCATGCGTTGGCCGTAACCGGCGGCGCGGTAGCGGGTGTGGGAGGGGTGGGTGTCTAGTGCGAGGGCGGTCATGGTTGCGTTGTCTTGGGTTGGGTTGGGGGTGAAGGTGAAGGTGTCTCGCGGCTTGGCTTCTTATCTCGATGCGGTTCGGGGGCGCCGAGACGGCGGCTCCACTTGATGCCGGACGGCAACTGATCGTGCCGGAACCGGCTTGAGAAATCCAACGGCTGGGCAACCGAGCTAACAGCTTCAGCTAGAGATGAATATCCACTTGTGATTTCCGGGGTCGCGAGCGAGTGTCGACGGTTTCTTATCGCGTGAGTGTTCGGAGCCGGAGCGGCCAGCTAACGTTTTTGTTCCTCCAAGGATTTTTGATCAGTTTCTGCCGCAAACTACACTCAGATGCCATATACTCACCCTATCGTAACGGACGACTTCTGGACGCTGATGCGACCAGCGTGCAACCGCTGCCACTCAACACCATGGCCAAGCCGGAACATGCCATCCATGATCAGACCAACCTCCTGGAGAAGCGACGGCTGATCATCGTCTTCGCGGCCCTTGCCTCGGCGCTGTTGATCACCTACATTGACCAGCAGTCCATCGGCGTGGTACTCCCGACTGTTGGGCGTGATCTCAACAGCTCCTCGACCATCATCTGGGCGGGCACCTCGTCGATGATAGCGAACACGGCCTTCCAAGTTCTCTATGGACGCATGTCGGATATTTTCGGCCGCAAGGTCATGTTGTTGACATGCCTCTGCTTGCTGGCGGTAGGCGACGTGCTCTGCGGCTTTGCGCAGACTGGCCCACAGCTCTATGCCTTTCGCGGCATCTCGGGTCTTGCTAACGGCGGCATTATGGCGCTGTCAATGATGATCGTGTCGGATGTGACGACTCTTGAAGAGCGCGGAAAGTGAGTACTGAAAGAATCTCACTTCTGAGCCATCGCTGATATTTCCCAGATACCAAGGCATCCTGGGCTCATGCGTCGGTCTCGGCAGCTCCATCGGCCCCTTCATCGCCGCGAGCTTCACCGAGAGCGTCAGCTGGAGAGCAACCTTCTGGTTCATCGCTCCTTGCGCTGTTGTCGTGGCGATAGCCCTGTACTTTCTGCTTCCGCCGCAGACGATCCCCCCTGAGCCCCTGAAAACCAAACTTGCGAAAGTTGACTGGGCGGGCATCGTCCTCAGCTCCTCCGGTACCATCCTGCTACTGATTCCACTCTCTGGAATCGGCACCCAGTTCAAGCCCAATGATCCAATGGTAATCGCCATGTTCACCCTGGGCTCCGTGTTGCTGTTCGCGTTCGGTATCAACGAGTGGAAAATCGCCCGCCTTCCAATGTTGCCATGTTTGTTTACCCACCCCTTTTCTCTGGATGATACTAACTCTCAACAGTCCGCCTCTTCAAGAACCCTGCGCTCGCAGCCATGTTGATCCAAAACTTCCTCATCGGCATTGTCTTCTACGCCTTGGTGTACATCCTCCCAATCTACTTCCAGACGGCGCGGGAGATGAGCATCCTCGTCTCGGCAGCGTTGATCGTGCCGATTGTCATGCCGCAAGCGATTGCGTCAGCTCTCTCGGGGCAGTACATCTCGAGGATGGGCCGCTACGGCGAGGTCATTTGGACGGGGTACATCTTGTGGGTCATCGGAACGGGCCTGCACATTGCCTTTTCGCGGACCTTTCCTCTTGCAGCGATCATCGTCATCCTGGTGGTCGAGGGCTTCGGTGTGGGTCTGGTGTTTCAGCCGAGTAAGTCAACACCATCTTCTTCTCTCTGAAAGGAGAATACTGACATTCTCCAGCTCTCGTCGCTGCACAAGCCCACAGCCCAAAGCCAGACCGCGCCGTCGTCATCAGCGCACGCAACTTCATTCGCTCGCTTGGAGGAGCCGGAGGTCTGGCCATTGCCTCAGCCATCTTTTCCAACACCATCGTCAACAAAATGCCAGACGGAATTCCCGAAGAACTGGGGAGGCGAATTCGAGAGGCCGTCTTTGAGGTGCCCGACATGACTGGTCTGGGCGACGGGCAGAAGGACTTGGTGCTGGATTTGTACGCGCAAGCGGCAAAGTCTGTATTTTACCTGTGGTTCGCTGCGATGGCGGTGTGCTTGGGATTGATGGTGTTTATCAAGGATAAGGGCTTGACGAGAAACGATGGGCCGGAGCAGAAGGCGTCGGGTGCGAGTAGCGTTGTTGACAGCGCCGAGTCACCGAACGTGGGCAAGGTAGCAGGTGCGACCAAATAAAATTCTCATTTCTAAGCTAGACCAACGCAAAATTTTGACCGCACAAACCTGTCGCGGAAAACAGCTATTTCGGGCCAGTATTTCCCAGCGAGCAGAGCTAGTTTGAACCACCAATTGATATGTATAAAACTTGAAATATTCCACAACAAAGCTGGCATCAACCCTCAGCGGAATTTGCGGCCCCCAACGTTATAGATACCAACCACTTTGTGCCATTCCATCTGCCGCGGGACAAGAGTGGCAGAATCCTTGTCACTTTCTCCCGGCGGGTCCTCGCAAACCCACACCCAGCTGTCCTCGTCCTTTTCCTGCGAGTGAATGAAGCCTCGGTAGACAACGCCGGGGCGCGCGTTCATGCACGCCAGAGCAACGCCAGAGCGGCTCTGAACCTCAACGACAATATTACCGCACAATGCCATGGTGCGCAAATCCATCTCGACATTGATGGAAAACGCGGGACCGTCCTCCACACGACGGACAAATAACTTGTTGTAGGGACCTCGAGTGCGAATCACCGTTCTCGCCTCGTTCTGCAGCAGCCAGGCGAGGATGTCCTGTGCCTCGACGTCGCGCTTCACGGCGCAGACTTCAGATATGCTTCGGCAGACAACCGCGCCCCCGTAGGAAATCGCGCCATGGCCAGTCGGTCACGCGGATACTCTTGGCCACAACAAGGATAAAGGCTGCGAAACCCCAGGCGAATACGGCCAGGTTGAAGGGATCAACACCAGGGATTCTCTCTCCCACGGTAAAGCCGACGGCTAAACCGCCACCCACCAGCAGCACGCATGCCAGTCCCACTATTGTCGAGTACTTCCAGTAGGACAGGGTGATGGAACACTCGTCGAGCTCCCACTCAGTATCGATCATCTTGTCGAGGTCCAAGAGAGCTTTTCTTCTGTCTCCGATGCGCTGGAGTTCGTTGTCCGACGGGGCGTCTTTCCAGGCCTTGATATCCTTCGGTGCTCCAGGAATCTCGACAGGCGGGCTCCATGCCAATGCACCGTTTCGGGAAAGCAGGGACTTGGACATGGATGTCACGCCATGTTTCTCCGTCTTTGCAAGCTGCTCGTCCTGGAGTGGCTGTAGCTGGTGCTGAAGACAAGCGATGTGATCTCAAAGGCTTCCTCGGACAGAGCCAGGGAAGAATTGGCCTGGAAGTTGGAGAAGACGCTTCCAAATAGACGGAGGATGACGACTCGGATGATATACATCTCAGCAAAATAAGCTGCCTGAGCGTCTTTACGCGACGAGAGGCTGGCACTGGCTGCGCTCCTGCAGGACAACATCCGGCTGCTTTCGCCTCTGGACACGGCTGACAGTCCGTCGGCGCATGATGACACGACGGAAACCGAGGTCGGTCTGAACCTCAGGGACACAACATGCGGTATCCTCGCGGAGCTGGACTGCAACGGTCGTGACATTCGCAACATTGTCCGGGCCGCCATGTGCATTGCCAACGCCGAGGAAAAGGTCATGGGCCCGCAGCATGTCCTGAGGGTCATCAAGAGCTTGTCGGGTGCGGCTAACAAGGCCGAAGTCATCCCGAAGCTGGAGGAGCTTGAGATGTGGTGATCAAGTTCAAATCATGTAACTAGTACCATCACTCCCACGGCCGTAAGCAATGAAGGACTTGATGAAAACGTCCAATATCTGCCGTCATCTCCCCCCTTTCCTCATCGGTCGTGCTGCTGCAGCCACTGTATTTGTTCGCTAAACGAGAGCGGGTAATGCTACAGCTTAGACGATGAAACTTGAGCCTGGGCAGGTAAGGATACCTAGGTACCTAAGGTAGGTAGTGAAGGCAAGGTTCGGGCACACCAGCCTGTGTGCCTGTTTACCAACTTTACGGTATAGCATCCTGGGACGACCGGCTGACGGGGTGTCGCCAGTGAAGCAGAGATTCGCAGAGTGCGCGCGTACAGAAAGCCAATGGCAGCAAAAGGCCAAACACCCACGGGGGGTAAAGTCATGTCAGGTTGGTACGACCCGAGTTACATTAGCCCGGACTTGACCGAGCAGTGCGGCTGAGTAGTCGAAACAAACCGGACGACATACCTACCACTTCCTGCAGGCTTAACTTTTTTCTCTTCTTTTACCAGGTATAAAAAGAACCAAGTCGAACCAAACAACAATGGCCGAGACCAAGCTCCATCATTCATCCCCCCCCCCCCCCCCCCCCATCAAACAACCCAACTGTCCCTTCAAACACCAGAATTGGCAAAACTTGAAACCCACTCACTCCCAACCATGCACTTTCCCCAACACCTCTCCACCTCAGCCCTCACCCTCCTCACCCCAACCACGTCAGCGGCAGGCGAATACGTCGACTCGGCCTACGGCAACGCCCCCGCCCTGGACTGTAACAACGTCTTCAAAGCCTGGGACCTCTGCGCCGAGCACGGCTGCAGCGGCCAGTGGGAAGAAGCCGGCCGCCTGCCGCGCGACTGCATCCCCGGCGAGCCGCGCGTCCCCTGCCCCGGCGGCGGCAGGCGGCCGTACCTGTGCCGCAAGGTGGCGGGGGGCTACGACGGGTGGGGCATGCGCAACGCGCTGCTGGGCGCGTACCTCAAGAATGACCAGCCGCACTGCTGGTTTGACGCGCGGTACTTGGCGATTGGGGCGCGGGGCACGTACGAGTGGGTTGCGATTCGGAGCACGCAGCATGGGGGGTGGATTAATATTGTGTTTAAGGTGTCGGATGTGAGGTGTGAGGAGTTGAAGTGAGACATACCCCTCGGTGATGGTTGGTAGTGAAGTTTGGCCGTGTGAAATTGGGGAAAGTTCTGTGTTGGTTTGGTAGGTAGCTTGTTGTAGAATTTCATCGATTGTCGAACCGTGACCTCTCTGCAGATTCATCACTTGCAATTAAATCGGTAGCCACCTATATCTCCCCCTTTACTGCAGTCAAACATTAAACACCATCTCCCCCCTTGCCACCTCAAACACCACCTTCCCCAACACCACCTTTCCCAGCAACACCATCACTTTTTACTCCCACCCCCAAACACCCAACCCCCTCCCCCACCTCAACCACATCCCCATACTTGGCCGCCACATCCATCAAATTCGCCCAGTGGTTCTCGCTCTCCCCTCCCAAATCCCCACACCCCCCACCCACCACCATCGCCCTAAACCCCGCCTGCATCGCATCCAGCGCCGCCGCCCTCACACTGCCGCTCGTCAAGAACCCGCCAATCACCAGCGTATCCACCCCCAGGGCAGCGAGCTGCGTCGCTAGATTCGTCCCAAAGAACGGGGAGGGGTATTTCTTTTTTATTATTATATCCTCTTTTTGTGGTAAGAGGGGTGTGTACTCCGCTGCCGAGGGGGGATGGGAGTGGTGTGATTCCGAGGAAAAGAGCTGCGTGATGGCGGGGGAAGTTTTGAGTGCGGGGAGACCTGCGTCTGCGAGGGAGGGACGGGTGTAGGTTGTTGTGGCGTAGATGATGGGGGTGTTTTCTTTGCGGGCGGCGGTGAGGAGGGAGGTGAGGGTGGATGTGATGGTGGTGAGGGTTGAGGAGGGGAGGCAGAGGGGGGAGGAGGGGGAGAAGTAAGCGTCGCAGATGTCGAGGAGGAGGAGGGCGGGATGGGCGCCGAAGCCGAGTTTTTTTGTGCGGGAGGGGTCGCCGCATTCTGCTGCGTAGGAGGGGTGGTGGGATGGGGAGAGGGCCATGGTGGTTGTGCTGTTGTTAGGCGGGTGGTATTCGGGCGTGTTGAGATTTAGGGGTTGAGGTGATGTTGATGACTTGGCTTGTGAACATCTTGAAGATGGAGTACGATAATTGGTTTAAGCATTGCCATGACTTAGACTGAGTGTCAACAAGTGCTTGGCCTTCAGGACAAGTCCACCACCGCTGTCGCATGCGTTAGCCCCTGCCAAACCATATCGACAGGGATTGTTTGTTTTGGTCCTCAGGGGCCCGCGCCGGTTCCGAATCCGCCCGGCACAATCTGGCACTACGCGATAGCGCTTGAATAGTGCCGGCGCCGGCAATTCGGCAGGTCTTTCGGTCAGTTTATGGCCGGACATTGGTCACGGGCGATAAGGGCTGTTGAACAACCGATGTGGTAATTGAACCACTGATGAGGTAATTTGATGGCGCTAATTATTCCGCAATCGCCATCACAACATCCTATCATTCAGACCTGACCGTTGGTGTTTACATCACACTCTATTCTCTATCCAATCAGGAGTCTTGTCCCACCACCGGTGCTGCATCCCGGTTATAGCTAGTCCCAAGAGCTCGCGACAGCGCCTCACAGGCATCATGCGTCAGCTCCTTTCCAGACTTGAGAGCTCTGCAGACAGTGTTAGCACTTGATCCAGATGAGAACAAGCAGGAAATACATACCCAGCCAAAATCAGAACAGAATGCGTAGCCCCCTTGTAAACCTTACTCTCCACTTTCACCCCTTGTGATCTCAGCTGCTCTGCATAAGCAAGATCCTCGGGCGCGAGCAAATCACACTCGGCAATCCCAATGAACGTATCCGCGCTCTTGTCGAGGACTTCAGAGGGTGCATAGCACGGCGAGGCACGCCAGTGGCCTCGATCCGCTTCTGAATTTGGCGACTGGAAATACCGGTCGCGGTACCAGCTCATTCGTGCGGGGGTGAGGAAAGGCGAATTCTGGGATGTGGACCAGACGGTGGAGGTTGTGGCGAGATTGTCAATGACGGGGCAAATGAGGACTTGGAAGAGAAGCTTTGGTGAGGCGGAAAGCTGTGCGTGGCGGAGGCCGACGGATGCAGCAAGGCCACCTCCGCTGGATGATGTTAGTTCTGAGGAAGTGAGAAGTAGGAGGAGCTTACGCAGAAAGACCGCCGATAGCTACGCGGTAGGCATCAATACCAAGGGCCTTTGAGTTTTCCGGAGCGAGAACCCATTGGAGCCCAGCGAATGCGTCGTTGGTGGCCGCGGGGTAGGCGTGTTCGGGGGCATGGCGGTAGTTGACGGAGATGACGACGCATTGAACATCTGCTCAAGTTAGCCCCCACCCTTGAGAAAATACTGGCTCGAGGCATGCATTTGCACACATGGGTCAAGAAGGCGTTTTCGCTGTTGAGGCCGCCGTTGACCCATCCTCCGCCGTGGTACCACACGAGTGCCGGCCACCCATTCGCTGGAGGGTTTCCGCTGGGAGTGAAGACTCTGATCTGGAAGTCGTTGACGTCTTTGTCGTAGATACTACCGACCTCGACCAGTTTCGGTGCGCAGTGGGCGACGGGTGAGGGCCTGCTGCGAGAGGCGGGGTCCCATTCCTGCGCTTGCGTGGGTACGACATATTGCAGGATGCTGTCGTGCAAAGCGACGTACTCGGGTTCGAGAACGTTCCGAATGGATGGATGCAGTGGCTGGTGTGCGATCTTTTCCATCTTGGCGTCCGCGTGCAGTTGGCATGGCTGAACTGGGTGCAAGAATGAAGATGTGGTGAGAGCAGACCATAAATAGGAGCGGGAGCGTTTGCTGCGAGCTAGCTGCCTGGTCTCCGCAGATCAGGCCGATTGGTGGAGACTTCCGTCTTGTCTTGTATTACAGGTCTGCTTTTGAGCCATTGACCAGACACTCCGATCCAGGGCCGTACAGTCCCCAAGGCAGACCTGCACAAGAGCAACAATAGGTTTTTCTTGAACAATATGCCGTGATAATTCCTCAGAGATCATTCTGGTTTTCTCAACTTGTTCAATGACAACATTTCCTTTCCTTAGTCCAGATGTGGTTCGCCGCGCTTTTATTTTGTTGCCTTGAGACAATTTTGGATCCTAAACGCCTTTGAGGAAACGAGCGAGCTATCAAACAATGCGACGGACACCCTTCTTCTACTCCACTCCGATAGCCCCTATTTTCTATCACCAAAACTCTCCCTATGTTGTGGAATGGAATGCCCTCAGGCAAGATATCTTTCGCTGCGAGAGGCCTTTCCTTTGTTGTCACAAACCGTCTTGCATACAAAACAGCTTCACGTAGCCCAGCCGAGATTGATGTAGCCCTGAATAACGTCTGAAAAGTCGATATCGAGAGGGTGGTCATGGAGAAAGGGGGCACCAGAACCGCCAAGGGGAAAGGTGTTGATGCCAACGGATGGATCCTGGTTGAGGATTTGTTGAAACGGGTTCGGAATTCCCCGGGAACTGTACTGAGACTGGCCTAAATTTGATCCAAAGTGCATATCGGGCAAGGCTTCCACTGACGGAAGGACCGTGTACGTGTTCGGCGCTCCTGATACACCCCCCTGGTGTGGACTGAGGATTGGTGGCGGGGAATCGACGAGAGTTGGGCTGGATATCGTCGCAGCTTGTGCTTGTGCGTCAGTAGCAGCTGTTGCTCTTGGCCCATCTGGACTCAGCGCCGCCAGGGGCCGATCGAGCGCCCGCCCTGACTCCAATGCGTCTCGGAGTACGCGGGACCACTGAGAAGCGGTTGACCACTTGTCTTCGAACATGGAGAGAACCTCAAGTGACCGGTGCAGAATTGTCTGAGATGATGGCGTCGCAACAAAAGCTGGGCATAGTCCTGGTTGTTTGTGGAGGTGCGATGCAAGTATGCCACAGACGTAAATGCAAAACGCGAGCATGGCAGGGAATCCATCCTCATTTGAACGTAGGGAAAACCACATCTCCACTGCTTTGTAGAGCTGCCAGGCATTGGAGAAGAGCTCGATGGACATTTGCTCCCAGAAGCCATGCGGCGCCGATGTCTCGGTGCTTGTGGATTGCCGGCGCGGCATTGCCCCGCGGAAGATGCGGTCCATGTATGCCCTTCTGAGAACAATGTTGTTCAGCCGAGCGATAGTGACAATAGAAAGGTAGGCGAGATCGACGTGCTCGGCTTTGTATCCCCGAAGATTCCATGGTGACCACTTGTGCTCACGCGGAATGTTTTCTTCCCATGATGAAAGTGTCTTTGCAGTTCGCATGTAGTGGGAGTTAGGCTGCCATGGCTCAGGGTCAAGGCCGGCTTGGCCATTTCGTGATGCGTCTCGAGCGATGGCGCCCCACATGTCGTGGGCCTGCACCAAGGTTGCAAAGAGTGAGCGGTCCGGCAGATATTCGAGGGAGGGATCCTTCTGAGCCGGTGGGGTGCCTGCGAGAGCTGCTCGACGGGGAGGGCACCTCCCAAAAGCAAAGTCGCTCTCATGACAGGGGAGCAACGCCGTGATGTCTGATTTGGAGAACGACAGGGGTAGGTCTTGCTGGGCATAGAGGTTGTCGTGGTTCTGGATCACCCAAAATGTTCGTCTTGCCCGTTCGGCATCAACCACCTGGTCGGCTGTTGCGTCTGGGGGCAGCTGGTACGTTTCTTCTCGATGTAGTCGAAGTACAGCGGCCATCCGAACGGCAATGCCCATGTTGATGGCACTCCGCCCCCGATCTCCTCTTCCCCAGTCGGCCATTCCAAGCAGGAAAAAGGCTTGTGCGTTTTCGAGACTCGTATTCCACATCTCGTCAGCAATGAGAATATGAGCCACGTCCAAGAAGAACTCGGACGCATTTTTGCTGCCTTGAAACCTCTCGCATAGTTCAGGGGTGAAGCGTGCCGAGATTCCGAGCATGCTGAGGAGGAGGAAGACGTGCACCGAGTCCCTGTCTGTTTCCATCTGCTCTAAGAACAGCGACTTTGGTATGAAGCCTGCAATATCGTTAGAGGTAACCGGCTGCAGGGCAGACAATGCCTACCGATCTGGAGGCAAGTCGTGAGGAAAACTCGGCAGCCCGAGATGAGCTCCTCGTGTGGGGGCAAAAGGCTCCAAACATCGTCGGCGACGGAAACTCGCTGGCTTCGCCGCGGGAGTATTGGGGACAAGTCGTGTGTTTGTCGTCTTGGCTCGTCTCTCGGCTCGGTAGACTCTCGCCCTCCGACTGTGCCGGCGGTTGATGTTGCGAGAGATGCTCGCCGGGTGGTGGCAAAGTCCACATCGGCGTGCGTAACACGCTTGACACGAAACTGTCATCTGCGTTAATACTAGAAACAAATAAAGAAAGGGAGGATTTAAACACGTACGCGTCGGTCGTTTGCATCGCCTCGATTGGGGAAGGCGCTGAAGAAAGTGTCAGTTTCGGAAGGAACGACTCGGAGTCCGCGGCATACCAGTTCGCCGAAATCTCCGACCCCGCCCTCAAACACGGCTCACACGGGACCCGACTGTTCTCATGAATGCACTTTGTCCGCAGTCGACGGCATCTGCGGCACGCCACAGAAGACCGCTTTGTCTTTGGTGGTGATGGCTCGTCTCCCATCGTGTTGTCGCACAATGGATTGTTTGACCAGTATCAAATCATCAAAGATGAGATATCGGCGAGGAATCAAGCTCCGCCGGCACTCACCGCAACTCATGGGCAGCGACCCGACATCGTTCCCGTCTTCGGGACGACAGCGGGTCTACATCACCCCGCGTTGAGAGATCCAGGTCCGTCCCAGCTAGCGGGCAGGGTGATCCACTTGGTGACGGTTGGTGTTATCTCGGGTTGTTATCTTGACGTCTCCACCCGTATCAGCATCCCATTTGTTTACAAACACGGAACTCAGGGGCACGGCGAGACAACTGGGATTTCTTCATCCCCAATCCATTCGAAAGTGCATGTTCGAAATGGCTCGATTTTTCCAAAAGATGCGCCACACGGATGCAAAGGTCGGATGCGTTCGAAGAGGCCTCGGCCACGACACCTATCTCGGCCACTGCATTTACCTCACACAGGCTTCTCCCCCAACTTCGGCAACCCAGCTGCAGCAAGCTTCCCATTGATCTCCTCCAAATGATCCATGAAATGACCTTGCAAATCGTCCCAAAACTCTCCCTCATACCCCGGAATGCCTGTGCAATTGTCAGCAATTCACTCTCCCAGAAACGCAGAAGAAAACAGCAAAAGGACTCACTCTTAGTACTAGGATTCCTCTCCAACGCAAACTTGGTCAGCCCAAAATGGTTATTAATATGAAACATAAAACTCAACGCATCCCTCCCCACCACCTCCGTCTTGAGCTCAGCGGTCGTCGCCTCCTTCCACGCCTTGTACGCATCCCCATGCGGCATGTACGGATTCTCACAGCTCAGACACCCCTCTTGCACATCCCGCACGGAACCATGGTACTCCCCGTAAATCATGCCCAGCATCTCGGTCGACATGTTGCGGTGGTAGTACGGCGGGCGGTAGGTATCCAGCGCGGTGATGTGCTTGGCCGTGTAGACTGCGAATTCCGAGAGGGAGACCCTTGGCGTCTTGGACTTGGCGATGAGGACGGTGTAGATGGTGGGGTCGCATTGTTCCTTTGCTGCGCAGGCCAAGGGGACGAACTTTTCCATGTGGTACTTGAAGGGGACGTAGCTGCCGTGCCAGGCGACGACGTCGAAAGGCGTGTGGTTTTGCTTGTACGAGTAAAAGTCGCCGGTTACTTTGCAGACGACTTCCCAGTTGGACTGGTCCATGTCGAAGGAGGCGACGGGGTATTCGAAGTCGCGCGGGTGGGCGAGGCCGTTGGAGCCGATGACGCCGAGGTCGGGGAGCTCGTAGTGAGAGCCGAAGATTTCTTGGACGTAGCCGCGGGAGGGTCCGTCGGGGAGGGAGACTCTCCAGCGGATGCCCGCTTGGATGACGCAGAGCTCGCCGGGTTTGACCATGAGATGGCCCAGCTCGGTTTGGATGTCGAGTCGGCCGACTTGGGGGAGGATGAGGAAGTCGCCGTCGTTGTTGCAAAAGGCTTGCTTGCCCATTGAGGCGTTGCAGGAGTAGAGGTGCATGGCTAGGCCTTCTTTGTAGGTTGGGTCTCCCCAGCCGCCAATGGTCTTGAGTCCTTGAATGAAGGTGACTTGTTCGTGTTCTTCGGGATATTCCAGCGGGCCCCATTCGTGCGTCAATGGTGTGAAGTGCACGTTTGGGTTTTGCTTGGAGAAGCACGCCTCGATCTTGATGGATTGTTAGTGTAAATTCAGGGGTAACTTTGAGGTGGCGACTTACATCAGGGTTCGGCGCCATCTGCCTTGGTCGTGCATGAGCAACGGCAGGTCTGATTCGGTACATCCATACGTGCTGTAAAGTGTCTCGGTATGAAACGAAAGGTGTGCCATTCAACTGCTCCGAGTAGAGGTCATAGGGGCATTTTTGAGGGACATTCCTCCCGGGCTCAGGCAATGCATCGGGTCTGATAGCGATGTCAGCATCTACCAGGCACTCTCATCCGTCTCCATGCTCACTTACACTGCTTCGGTGGAAAAGTAGTTTCCGAACCCGAGCTGGTATCGGTAGGGGTCTTCCTCTCCATGGGGCGGTGTTGTCCTCGATCCTGCCGCGGATGTTCCAAATGTTGAGTATGCCATCTTGACACCGATGAGTTGTTTCGGGAAAGTCAGTCAAGCGTGAAGTTTCGTATCGAAAGAGTCGAGGTATGTGTGTTGGAACAGATAAACAGATGGCACATGACCCCTGACAAACGACCCCTGAGGACTGATCGAGCCGGCAAGTCCCGCAGTGGCTTAGGAACATGACATTGTGGTCAACCCGGCTCGAAGCCAAACGCCAAGGCCAGATGCCGGCCGACCGGCAAAGCCAAGCCGGAGCTAGTCGTCTAGTCCGGGATGACAACACGGTATTGATAACGAAGCCCGGCATCTCCACTCCATTATCGCGGCCCACCGGCAATCCTTCAGTCGGGTTGATAGCGCCCGAAGAGCCATGTCTTGGACATGAACATGCGTCGGGAACGTGCCATCAAACGCTATCAGCGATTCGGCGCTCGCGCTTGACACCATCATCCAACACACCGAATAATCGCCACAATGGGCGCGAAGCGAGCAACGCGTCTCGCGGCCGAGACTATGCCATAAGACAGCTCTGAGCACGCACGCACTTGGCCCTCAATCTCAAGATTTCACGCCTAGGTCCCAAGCCATGGCTATGCTGCAAGACTTCTCGGCGCTTGTCGTACAGGCGCCCGTCGGCGCGCTTGTCGCCTTTGTGACCGTTGCCTCGATACTGTTGACCATCTTCAACCGCTCCGCCAAGAAATACCCCTGTGCACTACCGCCGTCACCCCCAGCAGAGCCCATCTTTGGGCATTTTCGAACACTTCCGCTTGAAGATGCCCATCTCAAGCACATGGCATACGCCAAGGAGTTTGGTAAGCCATCCCCATTGTCTCCCCCCTGAACATCACCACTCAGGTTTAGGGTTCCCCTTTTCATACCCCTGAGCCACCAGCAACACAGTCTGACCACCCCACAGACAGCGACGTCGTCTACTTCAACGTCCTGGGAAACCACATGATCGTCCTCAACTCCCAAAAAGCCGCCAACGAGATCCTCGACCGCCGCGGGGCCATCTACCAAGACAGACCGCGCTTCGTCCTCTTCGACGTCATGGGCTGGGGTCTCACCCTGACTTTCATGCCAGCGACCTTTCCCCGTTTCAAGCTCCACCGCTCCGTCCTGCAAAAGGGCTTCACCAAGACGGCCATCACCGCCTACCAGCCCATCCAGGAGGACGAAGCACGCCAGGCAGCCGCCAGAATCCTAAAGCGCCCCACCGAGTGGGAGACATCCCTCCGGAGATTCGCCCCGTCGATTGTGCTGCGGATTGGATTCGGTGTCACCGTCAAGTCGGACGATGATCCGTACATCAAGATCGCAAAAGATGCGAACTTGGCCACGGCGCAGGGCGGGAATCCAGGAACGGCGCTGGTGGATTACTTCCCTGCGTTTCGCTTCATCCCGGAGCTGTTGAACTTTTCGACGACGTTGAAGCATGCAAGGGCGTGGCGGTGGGCGATTCGGAATTTGCATGATATTCCGTTTGCGGCGATTAAGAAGGAATACGTGAGTGTCTACCCCTGAACTACGGGCTTGGGCACTGACACCGCCACAGGACGAGGGAACCGCCAACCCATCATTCGCCTACTCCCTCCTCAAAAAGTACGACGAAAACATCGCAGCCGGCATCCCCAACCATTTCAACCTCCAGGACATCCAAGGCGCCTCCGGCTCCGTCTTCATCGCCGGCTCCAACACCGTAAGCTCCCCCCTTTTCCCCCCCCATCAACCCAAAACTAACACCCCACCCAGACCCTCGCAACCACCACCGTCGCCCTCCTCAACATCATGCAAAATCCCCACGTCTTCCGCAAAGCCCGCATCCTCCTCGACTCAGTAGTCGGAACCGACCGCCTCCCCTCCCTCGCAGACCGCCCTCAACTGCGCTACATCGACTACATCGTCGAAGAAACCACACGGTGGCGACCCCTATCTCCAATCGGCATCCCGCACAAGTCGATGAAGGATGATATCTACAACGGAATGTTTATCCCCAAGGGGTGAGTCCCCCCGTTCCCCTTTCCCCTCACCTCCCTCTCCCACCTCCCCATTGACAAGCAACACTCACACACCCACCAACAGCACCTTCGTCTACTACAACACCTACGCCATGAGCCGCGACCAAAACGTCTATACCAACCCAGAGGAGTTCAACCCCGACCGATTCACCCCCAGGGAAGAAGGCGGTGCCGGGGAGCCGTTCCTTGTCGGACCGTTTGGTTTTGGGCGGAGGTATGTCCCTTCCCTTTTATTTCTCACACCCTGCGCATGAATCTAACACATCCACCTCCAGAATCTGCGTCGGCCGCCACCTAGCCCAAGCCTCCGTGTGGATCTTCATCGCAACCGTCATCTCAACCTTTGACATCTCCCAGCCCATCGGGCCAGACGGGAAGGAGATCAAGCAGACCGTGAAATTCAGCACAGGACTATCAAGCCATCCGAATAAATTCGAGGTGGTGTTCAAGCCGAGGTCAGAAAAGGCAAGGCGCTTGCTGTTAGAGGCTCAGGGAGAGAATGAGTGAGACAGCTCCCAGAATAAAGCAATATGACACGACTACAAAGACCCACATCCCAACACGCATGACAACCCTCAGATTTAATAGGTATATATTACCATGGTATCCACATATCAATAACATACAATGACTCCGCCGATATATGTATATAGCGAATGACCTTATGAAACGCACCGCACCAAAGCTCCAGCAAACACAGGCGACGCAAAGAAACCCAACGCTATCATGCCATTACGAGAACTCGCCGATTCTCGGGCCAAAGTACTCGCCCTCCTGCAGCTCCAGGCGCACGCAGGCGCCAGTCGCGTCGCAGCCCTCGGCCAGAACGTCGTTGCCCCACCAGGAGAGCTCGAAGCCGTGGATCTGGACAGCGAAGAACATGACGATACCCGAGATGGCAATAGCGCACGAGAGAGCAGCCGAGGTGACGAAGTTGTACTGTGCAGAAAGTTAGCGAGGCGGATGTTGAGTCAGGGACGAAGAAACATACCTTGGACCAGAAGCCGAGGAACCTCTTCTTGAGGTACAGCCACGAGACGGCAGCGACGGGCACGGCCGGCCACATGTAGGCCAGGTTGAAGGGCGCCCAGGACAAAGCACCGCCCATCATGACGACGGGGTGCGCGTTGCGGATGATGGGGTTGCGGGGCCACTTCAGGCTGAGCGTGTAGAAGAAGACTACGAGCACAACACCGAGGGGGAAGCCGGCAAGGGTCGACACGTACTGCCCACCGATACCCCAAATCTTGCGGGGGCCGACGGTGCCCCAGAAGACGGCGGCCGTGAAGAAGGTGTTGACGCCAGGGCACAGGAAGCGGAACGGCGCCTCGGGGGTGCACACGTCCTTGATGTTGACCTGGTACTGCAGAATGCCGACGCTGATAAAGGTGGAGACGAGAGTCGGAACCATCTGGGCCCAGAAGGTGAAGCGGGGCGCAATCTTGAGGTAGTGGGCAAGCTTGAGGTCGGCGCTGAAGGACAGGGCGTGCGCGCAAGTGACATAACCGTACGACTTGAAGAAGCACATCGCAATAGCGTTACCCTCAACCCAGACACCACCAATAAACTCGGCAATGACGTTCAGCGTAACCTGCACACCGGTCATGGCGGCAATGATGCCAATGGGCACGACGAAGAAGAGGCAGAGCGCGATACCGTAGAGAACAACGAAGGGTGTGGTGTTGGTGGGCCAGCACGCGATGCCGACCATACCGATGGCGACCGAGATGGCCAGGACGATCATGTACCACCACTCGGGCACTTCCTTGTACGACTTCATCAGGCGGTTGTGGACGTCGAGGTCGCTCTTTTGCGTGTTCTCGCTACCCTTGCGGTTCTTGAAGTTGCTCCACAGATCTCGGCAGCCCATGGCAATCTCGTGCCTGTGGTACAGGATACCGTAGGTGACGGTGGCCGAGTACATGGCGAAGAAGAACATGTATACGACGATGTTGGACGCCGACAGGAAGGGGGGCGAGTACTGCTCGTACTTGGCGCCGTCAAAGATGCCGAGGTCGTCGATGATGTCCCTGACCTTGTAGCGCAAGCCAAAGTGGTCGAAGGTGCGGTTGGAGTTGATGGGCAGATAACCGGTGCTGAAGGCGTTCGTCCAGTACAGGCCCACGATGACGAACATGGAGAAGAGCATGCCGAGGAACAGGTTGAAGGTCGAGAAGAAGGGCACCATGAGGGGGTCGCAGAGGTAGGTCATGATGTTCCAGTCGAACGTAGGGACCGGGTTCACACCGAGACCCGTCAGACCTCCGGTGATCTGCGCCAGCGGGCCGTTGTCCGGAGCGATCCAGGTCATCCAGCTGAAGTACGAGAGGGCGCCAAAGATGTAGTTGGGGAACCAGAAGTAGACAAACATGCCCAGGAATACCCACAGGAAGAACCTGATGCGGCTAACCCTCCAGGTGGACTTGAAGGGGCCCGGCACAACAGCGGCCTCGGTGGCTTGGTCGTGGAAAGCAGAGTTGAGCGCAATGGTGACCAGAGACGACGGCCAGACGCAGTACGCCGGGTAGACGAGGAAGCGGCGGCACAACCCAGCCAGACCGTACCCAATAAAGTTGGTGCTCAGCGCAATAAGGAGCTGGTAGCCGATGCTGATAGCCCATGGCTGATCGAAATACTGGGGCAGGTACTGGATCCACACGATGTAGTTGGTATAAGGGGTACTCTTGGCGACGTTGGCCATGATAGTAATAAGCATGTGTTCCTTCTTGTTGAATGGGCCGGGGTTGAGACTGTGGTAGACGCCAAAGAGGGTGAAGCCCTTGTCCGGGAGGACCCTGGCCAGGAATGTCCCGAGAGGATAGGCCAACAGCTGCGGGACGACCGTTCCGACGTAAATGCTCGGCTGACGGACATCGAAGAACGAGTTGATGAAGGCGATGCAGCACGAAAAGAAGATACCAATGCCCCAGGCGCGGAGGGTCGACGCAGGCATGCTCGGGTCATCGTGGTTGTCGACGACGGCGCGCACCTCGGCATAGGGAGAGTTGTTTGTGATGAGAGCAGCCTCGATCTTCATCTCCTGGATCAGCTCCTGGTGCTTTTCTGGGTTCTCAAAGATGTCCTCATTCCCTGTTGCAGGCCTGAATTAGCATATGCGCCTCCGGCATGCAAGGTCGTACCCACCGAGGAAGTCCTCGATCTTAGTGATAATGGTGATGGGGAAGTTGGGGTCGCGGGCGTGCATCTTGTGGACCTGGGTCATCAACTGGACGGGCTGTCAGTCGAGCTTCGTGATGATCAGCAGGGGGGCTCAAGCGTACTCGTCGAGTGTCCTCGAGCGTGAAGGTGCCGGCGAGCTCGTTGGCCTCGGCCAAATCCTTCTCAGTGGCATTGAGCACCTCGGTGACCTCTCCGATGCCCCTTTCTTCGAACGACATGATCAGGGGCTGTGTAAGTGGTTAGCAGCGAGTCTTGGACCAGCGAGGGGGAGCATGGCAGCGCAGCATACCGACTTCTTGTCGTCCCCCAGAGCCGCGGCCGAGTCGGCCGAGCCGGGGGCCTTCTTCTCATTCTCGACTGTGCCAGACATATCTGCGGAGAAGGAGAAGCAAACAACAGGGCGGTGATGCTGTCCACTCGGTCGACGAGCCGGAGTTCAAGACGCGGTGACCAGGCACAGCGTCAAGCTTGTGTGTCCTCGAGACTGGTCGAGAAGAATGGGCGGTCGGTGGAGCTGTCTCATGCGGGTTGGGCAAGCAATATCAATGCCCCAGGACGACCTCTGGATTGCTCGATCGCCGGGTCGGTTGCGTGCGAGCTAGCGTCGACCGGCGCCGCCACCCCACGTTTGGGATGTGGCAGATAAGGGAAGGTCCGTTATGTTCTCGAGCGACATGGCTGCCAAATACCCGGTTGCACGGCTGAATGGGAGCCAATATAGGAGCGCAGGGCGGGGGTGCGGCGATGTGGCCGGTAACTGGATCGAAACTAAATTGAGGGTATTACAGAGACGCTTTCCGTCGTTATCTCTGTTCCGAAACCAGCAGCTACTACGTCTCAATGCTCCACGGCTGCCAGCGCGCATTTGCATTGCCGCGCTGAAACATCCGCACGCAGCGATCCAGAGCTCAAGGCATTGACTGGGGGCCAACCGCCCAACGGGGAGAGGCTGATGATGAACACACCCTTAGGGACGCTCTTATGACCAGCGCACTATCCGTCGCACGCAATTGGAGAAGGTCGATGGCGATGAGGCGCCCTCGCCTGCATGTGGCGTTGGATGCTGTAGCGCGCATCGTCTTCTTGCGACCCGCGCTGAGGGACGGCCGGCTTGCCCAGACCCAGGGCGGCGATAGATCGCCATTGGCAAAATGGCTGGAATTTGGGATGAAACACTCCAAGAGTGACCTTTTCCGCACTCGGCCTGTCTTGCCGTCCTGTCGTGGGATGCCATTCCACCAGCGACCGACATGCTGGAACCCGAAAGCAGGAGCGCGCTTCCGCAAGCGCATTGTTCGAGATGTCGTCGAGTCGTAGGCTTGGCGACGGCGCGGGCGGCGGAGGCGGCGTAGTAGACGGCGTGGGCGCAAGGTTCCTCGATCTCGACCTGCGGGGGAAGAGGCGCTGGCGTCCCCGTCGCCGATCCGCCCTCACCCCGAAGTGCCGGACACCCCTGCTCCCTTAGTTCAGCCCGAAGCTTGGCGCGCGCCCCAGGTTCTCCAGCAGCGCGGTGAGGTTGCTGCCGCCGCACACCAGCGTCACCACACCAGGTGCCACCCCCTGGCAGCCGAATGGCGCCGTGCTCTCAGTGGACGGGTGCATGTGGCCATGCCGGGTGCTCCCATCGTGCAGTGGTTCCTGTCGCGAGGTGCTGCTGGACAACGGCGCACAGCATCCAAAGTTAGCTCCGGGAACCGCGCGTGGCCAATGGCGCCTCGTGTCGGGAAACCCAATTGAGCGACGCTGGGTGCGACTCGGAGCTGCATCGTCCAAGACCTTCCAAGACGGATCGAGCGGCGAATCGAAGGCGAAGTGCCAAGCGCTGTCGTGAGATTCGTTGCGTTGGAGGGTCGATGTTGCGCATCGTTGTTGTGGTCGAGATGCATCCGTGCTTGCTAGCCCCCAAAGTAGACAGCCATCTTGCCCGCCCGGAGGGTCACGATGCGCCCAAAAGAACCAGAAGGATGGCGAGGATTGGTGGTGATGGCATGGCCCAGAGCGCAGACAATTAATTGCGTGGTCGCCACGATGTTCCCCGCCAAAATATGCGACGAGCAGAAAGACGGCAGACTTGATGGAGGGAAGCCAATTTGCTTGTTGCTCCTGCCCAAGACGGGAGGTTGTTTGGCTTGGCGGGCTGCCAATCACAGCTCCCGAGCTCGTGCCTTCCTACCCCGGCTTAGCAACATCTCGCTTCTGTGCTGCGGTCGGGTCCTCGATCTGTTCCAACGCCCTCGACTTCGATGTCCACACATTCGGTGCCTTCTTCCCAGCCACCAAAGAGATGCTTGCCGATCACCATCCGACTGTGGGGGAGTATACGAGCCGCCGATGACGCCCACCCACAGCGGAGCGCATGTGGCATCCCAATCTCGACGAGCCCTTGGCTTCCGATTTTCGCCATCTCTCAGGGCACCTCGTGCCTTTTTGCCCTCTTTCGTTTACATCTAAGTTTAGCATTTTACTCAACGATGCTTCCCCGTCCCTCCAAGAGACAGCGGTCCCAAGCGATGGTAAAATTAGCTGGTGAGGGCTAGCAATCGGGAAGGTCGACGTCCTGAGGCGCAAACAACGTGATGCAACGCTCACGAGTAAGCTTGCTCGTGGGCAGTTGTACGATAAATTTATTGTCCCCCGCACCTGATAGGAGGTTTTCTGTCCTATCGGCATACCTCGCCAGAGGAGAACCCCTCAACTCGCCTGCTGGTTCGGGAGCTACCTTATTTACAGGCGACACACGAGGCGCGCCGGAACGCCAATTCGCCGATCTGCCTTAGTCGCCCCCCCTCCGAACCATCTGCCGTCCGACACCCGCCCGGCACGACCATCTCCTCCCACGTGCTCTCTTCCCTTCACCGTCTCGATCGCGGACCATGCGACCAGCGCCGACCATGAGAGCGGACATGCGGCGATGCCAAACTCGGACTCGGGATCGGCCCCGCAGCAACCGTTCCCGCCAAGCTGCCCCTACCTCCGGAGAGTCGCCGTGGGCTCGAGCTCCGATATGATCTGTTTGTCTGGATTGCGTGCTTCTGCGCGCGCGACGGGCAAATGGCCGATGCCGTGGACATTGCTTCAATATCGGGCAGCGAGCCAAGAGTGGTGGGATTTCCGGAACCACCCGGTTAAGGTGACGATTGAACCCGTTGAGCTGGAAGGGTCAACCATTGAGCCGGTTTCTACAAAATTCATCACACTTCGAATCCAATTCTCGGCAGGTCTACCTGCATCAAAACCAACCGCTCGGCTGCTTGCCCATGACGACGTCTCGCTGCGCCAACCGACAAGCCTGCAGGCAATCGGCCCTCCCCAACCCTCATCGCCACGATCTTGCTCAAAGCCCAGCATCGACTCGGGACGGCGGTTGCTGTTGCCGATCCGAATTCCTCGCCCGTTTCTCCTGCAGTGGCTCGCACGACAGCATAGTTGCTCGAGACCGCGCCACCTCGGTGTGACGGCGGCACGGCAATGGACCAGCTATCCCAGCGTGAGCTCGGCAGACGGACCGCTCCAGCGCCTGTATTGACGCCCGCGACGCCCCAGTTAGGGATTACGCCCGGAAGGCATGGCGACACACAACCAGCTTCCGAGTACGCCTTGTGGGTGTCCGCGCAGCAAATCGTCGTTGAGGATAGGCACGTGCAAGTTTCTGGCGTTGTCTTGTGCAGCTGTCGTCGCGCACTTGTGGTTTGCGGCCCTATTTCTCGGCGCCGTTTTCATCCTGTCATCGCAGCCAGCGTCAGTGCGTGCAGCACCGGAAGCGAAATGGCGCCACACTATGCCGTCGCCGTGATGGATCCCCTGCGGGCGCCGGGAGCCAAAAAGATCTCCACTGGCCAAACGTTGTCTCGGAGGGGTCAACCCCCCACCTTCCGCGCAATACTTCAGCTGCCGATTGCATATGCTCGAAGCACACAATGTTTGCCTCGACGGCTGCAGATGCACTCTACGAATCACAAGGAAACCGGGAAACCTGGCAGTACATCTAGATGTTGACGGCGATGACCAAACAGTTTTTTTGGGGCTTGGGGCTGAGAATTCCGAGCACCGCGTGAATCATGCAAGCGAACCTGCCAACAAGACAGGGCAGCCAGCTGATGTGCTTGGGATTTGTGCGCGATTCCACCAAGGCTCGTAGCGTCCAGATCCAGCGCTACTCCCCCCTGTGATTCTGCTCTTCTTGGCGATTATATCGCACTAACAAGCGGTTTCGATCGCACTATTGTGCTACCATAACTCTTCAGGTATAGTGAAGGTCGGCTATACCATAGGGCGGCATGCGCCTGGGCCTCTCGTCTGCATTCGCGAACCCGTGGGTACGTGGATGAGCTTTTGCAAGGGCGTTGATCCATGCAAATGCCGCTGACAGCGGGAGCCCTCGGTGACATTTGCTTCTCCGAAACCAACAGTGGTAGGTCTTTTAGAAGGAATCCCGCCCGCTTTCAATTCGAGAGGGTGGCGTTCTCTTGGATTTACAGCTCTTCTTCGCCCAACTATACGGATGGGTCGCCAACTTGCAGGTAGCCCAACATGGAGTTGCTACCAAGCCCGGAGGATAAACGCCGCCAAGATGGTTTGCTCATCACCTCAGTGGTGATGACTGCCATGGCTGGTACGCAACAGTCCGCTCCAAGACGCAAGATGCCATTCTGACCAGGGGCAGCAATTTTTGTGATTCTAAGATGCACCAGCAGGTTCATATTGATTCGAACCCCTGGGCCGGACGACTACTTTATTATCGGCGCAATGGTAGGCGCGGATCGTCACGCTCCAGCGTTGCAGAAGCTAACGGGTGCAGGCGCTCACGATTGGTTACCTCGTGAATCTCTTCATCCTGAAACAGCACCATCTTGGCTTTCCGATGGCAATGCTTTCGTTAAACGACATGGAAAGTTTCATCAAGGCAGGTTACACCCACTCAAGGGTGTTACGCAGGGCAGTTCCGCTAACGGTTTGACAGGTCACCTTGGCGATACAAGTTATGTACTATGCCAACATCTTTTGTATCAAGACGTCTATATGCCTGACGTACCTCCGCTTTGGTTCGTGCTCCACTTATGCCGTTGGTAGACAGTTGCACTGACTGGACATATGAGCAGCTGTGTCAAAAAACTTTCGTGTTCTGTGCTACGCAACCATCGCGGTGCATTCCGTCTTCTTCGTCATCTGCGTACTAGTCACATGTCTGCAATGCAGGCCATTAGAGAAGATGTGGGACCTTACCGGCACGGCTGGGGGGAGCTGCATCAACACGACTGCCTTTTTCTATTGTAAGAGATTCTCTAAGAGTGTCGATCTGCGGAGACGCTGACAAAGACCATTCAGCTACATCCACCTTCAACATCATCACCGACATCTGGATCTTGGCACTTCCCTACAAGACCCTCCGATCCATCCAGCGACCAACACGAGAGAAGATTGCACTCTTTTGCATCTTCGGCGTTGGTTCCTTTGCCGCAGCCGCATCCATAGTCCGCCTCCACACAATTTACATTTACACCTTGGCCGAAGATCCGTTCCGAGATGGCGTCGCCATCAACCTCTGGTCCATCATCGAAGTCACCATCGCCATCTCCTGCGCTAGCGTCTCGGCCATGAAGCCCCTCTTCAGCAGCAAGCAGAGGAGGCTGACCTGGAAGTTGAAATCCTCCTCCTCCGGCACAGGTTCCGGAAACACAGCAAAGTATATGCGATCAAACGCATCCAACGGGCCAAGGCAACGCGCCAGGCTAGCGAGCATTGACGAGAGCTCGGTCAAGGGACTCGGAAACTTGACAATGGTATCCGCAACTGGGGATGAACCGGAATCGTGGGCGGTACCGGAGAGTCTACGACAACCGCCGCCTGTGACGGCGGGCTCGTCGGGGCATGGTCGGGCGGAATGGGAGAATATGGAGCTTACTTTTATCACGTCGGGGCCGGAAACAAAAGGGACGGGGCTGGAGCAGGGAAGGAATTCATGACGTTGGTTGGGATGGATGAAAATAGACGGCTGCTGCATGGGGCAACAGGACATGCAGGGTGTTTTGGATAGACTTGGGATATGGGAATGGGGAAATGGGAAAATGGGAAAATGCGAAAATGCGAAAATGCGAAAATGGGAAAATGGGATACCAAACGATTTTTTGACTCAAACCGTAACAACTGCATGCACATGACTTGAAGGCGCGGAAAAGGGGCGGGTGCAGTGCTCCTTTGTCGTGCAAGGAGTCAGGGTCGGTTGATGAATGACTTTTTGCGATGTGACAAACAAGGAAAGGCGTCAATGGTCTAGTGGTTAGGATTCAACCCTTCCAAGGTTGAGGGGGGGGTTCGATTCCCTCTTGACGCATCTTTTTTGCCCCTTTTCCCCAGCTCTCCCGCAACTCGGGAGACCTCCCAAACAACATCAGCGACACTTCCAAATCGTGTCACGGCTTTCCCTTTTCTTTTGGACCGACGCCATCCATCCAGAACATCACCCTTCGATCGCATCTCCACAGCGCACATCACCATCCTCACCATCCCCACCCCGGACCGCCCAACCCAAGCGATCGGATCCAACGTCCCATCTAAATTACCAGTGCGACGTCCTTAAATTCCACAACAAAACCCTTCCACTTTAGCTCGAAATTCCCGTTCCACAGTGTCGCCGCTAGCACGATGAAACATTGCAAAAAAACGGAATGCTGGCGCGTCGGGGCGAGCCAGAACAGATCCTGCATGTAACACAAGTTGGACGAGACGAGGACGCGATGCATCACGGGTCCACTGCACCCCTTGCATGTGACAGTACCTTATCCAATGCGGCTCTATTCTCAGGCTGGAACCCAAGTTGAACGTCCTCGTAAAATCTCGCAAGTTCCATGTCTGGTTCGACCCCCAATCTGGCGCTTACATCCCCGATAAATAACTTGCATCTGCCTCTGCACTGCACTGCATCTTCGGCATGAATCTCAGCACAGATGCGCAGTGTTCCGTTTCCGAGCGCAACCACGGAACGAAAAGGAGATTCTCAATCCTAAAGTGCATCATCGAAGGCCCCCCTCGCGGGAAGAAAAACGTTGAAGTAACCCTACTGATCGACGCCGGCCGCTGATAAGAAAGATGCGAGACAGCCGCCAAGGCAACCGGAGAGTCGGGAGGCCGAGCGCAAAACAAAGGCTAGAACACGTCAGCTTATCGTGTGTCTGGACTTTGCGTCCCATCTTTGGTCGGTTAAAGCTTGATTATGCAAAATGTAGGTGTCGTCTATCATGTCTTCTAAAGCAATGATGTTCTATCATGTATGCTACCCGCGCACCTCCTGACTACTACCGTACCAGGACCCAAACCCCAAGCTTCTTTGACGCCGTAACGCCGTTCCCTGCCAACAAATCCCCATTCTGAACTCCCCAATGGCATGATGTTAAATCAATGACCGCCAGACAAGCCCCAAGTCCAAGCCACATACCCAATCAACGTCTGATCTCATGTCGGTACGTTCCGATACCGCACCACCTCAGTCCCATTTTCGTCAATGTGCCTCTCCGTAACAACGACATACCCTCCTAGCCTCGGCCAGACCTTGGTCCACAGCACCCAATACAGGACCCCGAGGAGGAGAACCCCAGTGCCCACCAGCGGGAATGCGTAATAGGGGTACCCATCTGCGTTCCAGTCGCTATTTGGCGGGATAAATGGCGTGATGGCGAGAAAGGCGTTGAGGAAGAGGTAGATAAACGCCACCGACACATGTGTTTGCCAAGGTGATGACCAGTTTTCAGATTTGCTGTAGTGCAAGTAGATCAAGCCGCCAGCGACGAACGCGTTGATCCAGGCCCCAGGGTACGTGTATCTGGTCACAATGTTAGCGCCCTGGTACAATGAGTGGAGGGTCAGAAACTTACAGGTTGACAACGAAGTTGTAAGCAGCGCCAGGAGGCGGCGCCAACAAGACGATGACTGTCACAATCCAGTGGAGGAACAGCTGCAATGATGTTAGAAGCGAAGGACAGAAGTATGATGACACATGGACTTACCGAAGCCGCAGGTGTCTTGAACGGCCGGTTGGACGCCCAGAACGAACTAAACGGCAGGATCCCTTCTTTCGCCAACTCCTGGTTGACTCTCGAATGTGCAAAGCTCACAGCCAAGACGTTTCCGATGTTGCTGAGGGCTACCAAAGCTGGGAGACTCCTTGCCGCGACACTCTCTCCAAAGACATTGCGGAAGAAGAGTCCCGCAACAATGACCTCGGATTTGGCCAGATCTGCTTTGGGAATCGCGGCGAAGTATGCGACGTTGCATAAGACATAGATGATCGTAACGCCCACCACAGCGATCGGTGCTGCAATAGAGAGCGTCCTCCTGGGGTTCTTCAGCTCTCCCAGAACATAGTTGGCGTTCTCCCACCCCTTGTAGCTGTACACCACCTGCAGGAGAGCCGTGGCAAAAGCATAGGCACCGCCGCCGCCGTAGCCATCCCCCTTCTCGATAGCCCAGATGTTGTCGAAATTGTGGGGGTCTGGAACCAGACGATAGCCCGCAAGCGCAGCGAAGCCCGAGAACACGATAACTAGCAACACCAGCACTTTGAACACACCAAGCGCGTTAGTGAGCCTCAATCCCCATCGAGGAAGGGCTGCATGCAGCACAACCACGAAAGTGATGCAAAGGACGGCAATGCTCCGAGCGACCCAGCCGTCGGGCAAAGGGTGGCCTGCTGCCAGCAGCACATATCGGCCGAATGCCAGAGAGTTGCCGGCTGAGAAGCCCAAGAGTATCATCTGCACTGCGAAGACACTGGTGGCGAGATATCGAGGCTGCCTGAACACTCTCTCCAGGTAGTTCTTTTCACCGCCGGACAGTGGAATGGCCAGTCCAAACTCCAGGTACACGCTGAGCCCTGAAAGTGTGAGGATTCCGGCTGCAAAGTGTCAGTGAGAGCAGAATGAATCTGTGACAGGGACACAGACCGACTGCCCACATCAATAGGCTTATCCCCACTGACCCCGTTGCAGCAAAGATGCTTGAAGGCGTTGAGAATACTGGGGTGTCCTGTCAGCACATCTAACTTGCTATCATTTCACGCTCGCTCAGATCAACTCACTTCCAGTCCCAATCATCTTGTTCAGAATCAAGAACACTGCTCCGGCAACACCGATCTTCTGGGACTCGGGGATCTCATATCTCAACCCATCTTCGTTGAGAGAGCCGTCGAGAGTGCCATAGTTCGGCACTAGCCGGTTACCATTGATATCGAATACTTCGCTGGCCGTTTCACTGCTGGCACTGCTCGACGGAAGGAGCAGTTCCAAGCTCTTCCGATCGGAATCGTCCATTTCAGAGCTGTATGAAGTGAGGAACATTTTTGGCCTGCGTTGACCGTGCCGGTCGGAGACAGCGCTCCTATCCAGGCAAATTGACTGTCGCAATAGTGATGCAATAAGGGCTAACAGTTCAGTGCTGTAGGTCGTGTCTGCAGGCGGTGTGTCGCGATCACGGCGCGGGTGGGCGGGTGAAAATAAAGCGATGTTCAGTGAGGTTGGCAAACAACGCGTCAAATCATTAAATCGTCAATCATGGACTCGTGAAATGTTGCGAAGATGAAGGATCATATTTCTAACTGCAGGTGCGGACTGTGATGGTCATTTGAGGTAACCACGAGGCAGTTCGAGTCTTACCGTCGATTGCGTGCTCGCCGGACGGCCCCACTGCCTACACCCCCGAGAGGATTAGGGGGGCGCCAACTCCCACCAGGCGGAACCTCCCCGGTGCGGGAAAAAGACCATTGCGTCCGATATATCGCGGTATCGTGCCGATCGTGGTCCAACCCCCTCTTTGATCTGGGGAAGGCAAGGATGGATAGAGATGGGAAACCGGTCGTCGGGAACCAACGCAAGTGACGGCGACTCATGTGGGGTTGCTGGGATGCATGTCTCGGGCTCCACCGGGCAAACACAAGACGAGGTCCATTTGAGACGTCAAATACAATGATATTAGTAGAGGATAGTATGAATCCGTATGATATAAGTCTCCCGCGTGTCTAGGGAGGGCGAATAGATAGGCAAGGGAAGTCTTGGGATCACCCCAGTTCTTCTTGCCTCAGTGAATCGACCTCCTGAAACGGGCAAATATTTTTCAGGTGGCGGCGGCGTTGGAGAAACCCCGCGAATTCGGTATCGATAAGGATAAGGGATAGGGTTGCCACCATGGCGGGGCAACGAACACATCTTCACCACCAATATTTTGGCGGGGTCAAAGACCAGGGCTGCATTGGCTGCGAACGAAAGAGAGCAGGCGTGAACAATTGACATCTGGGCCGTCATTTTCGGGCAAAACGTTATTGCTCTTGGACGTGGCAGTTCGACTCTCAAGCATCGCATCGATACGCGCAAGTGGGGGAGCAGATCCTCAAACTCCCCTCTGACTCACTCCGCAATCGAAACATTTTTGGGCAAGATTTCAACGTGTTCCGACCCCGGCAATCAACCCCGCGATCCGCATCCACGATCTCGACACACCGCGCCAACCACCACCATGACGGCGACCACAGATGAGAAGCTGGCCTCTGCGGCAGACGCTAAGCTGGCTGTGACGGACAATGCCAAGCAACTCACCAAGGAGGAGCGGCTCGCACTCATCCGCGTCAACCTTGCTGAGGTTCTCAACCCCGAGATCATTGAGAAGGTGCTCGATGAGGGCCGTGACCCGAGGATCTACTGGGGTAGGCTTTCCAGCTGCTGCATGCACTACCGGGAACACAGCTGACAGTAATGACGATAGGAACCGCCACAACGGGTCAGCACCACTGCCCCTGACCAGGCATATATGCGTAAACTGACATCCGAACAGGTCGCCCTCATTGTGGTTACTTCGTTCCCGCCATGAAAATCGGCCAATTGCTCGCGGCCGGTTGCAATGTCGTTATTCTTCTTGCCGACATGTGAGTGAGATTACGTCCTACACGTTTAGGAGACGCTGACAATCCACAGCCACGGCTTCCTCGACAATCTCAAGGCTCCTATTGAGCTCGTCAACTACAGGGCAGAGTACTACAAATTTTGCATAACGTCTATCCTCAAGGCCGTTAAGGTCCCTACGGAAAAGCTCGAGTTCGTCCTCGGCAGCTCGTACCAAAAAAGCCCCGAGTAGTATGTCACCCCTGTCTGCCTTTGATTTTCTTGAACATGAGAGGCTAAGCAGATCTTCAGCATCATGGACCTCTACAAGCTTTGCTCTGTAGTGTCAGAACACGACGCCAAGAAGGCAGGTGCTGAGGTTGTCAAACAGTCCGACAATGCCCCTCTGTCCGGTCTCCTGTATCCCATTCTCCAGGTTCTCGACGAGGAGTACCTGAAGGTCGACTGCCAATTCGGCGGCGTGGACCAAAGAAAGCTGTTCGCTGCTGCAAAGGAGTGGCTTCCCAGGCTCGGTTACAAGGAGGTACCTGACACCGTCAATTTGGTTACTTCGCATGGCTGACTTGCATAGCGAGCACACATCATGAACCCCATGGTGCCTGGTCTCCAAGGCTCAAAGATGTCTTCCAGTGATCCGGGTATGCCAGACTCCTCGAGTTTGAAAGCAAATGCTGACAATCCAACAGATAGCAAGATCGACCTTCTGGACCCCCCTGAGGTCGTGGCTAAGAAGATCAAGAAGGCGGAGTCGGCTCCTGGAGTTGCCGAGGGCAATGGTCTTCTCGCGTTCACCGAGTTCGTGTTGCTCCCCGCTGCGGCACTGTATGGCGATGGGAAGTTCCACGTCGACCGTGAGCGGGATGGCCTGCCACCCCTGGTCTACACGGATGCTGCTCAGATGACCGCCGATTACGAGAGCGATGTTCTGAGCCCTCAGCTTCTCAAGCCCGCTGTCACCAAGGCTCTCACTGCCCTCCTCGCGCCCATCCAGGCTGACTACCAGGCTTCGAAGGAGTGGCAGGAGGTTACGCTGAAGGCTTACCCCCCTGAGGAAAAGAAGAAGAAGGAGAAGAAGGTCAAGAACAAGGGTACTCGCTACCCTGGCGCAGGGAAGCCAGAAGGTGCTGCGGATGGTGCTGCTGCTGCTGAAGCGCCGGCTGCCGCTCAGTAGACGGCGTCTCTTGAGCTCTTTGGCGGAGTGTTCCGATGTTGATGCGCTTGCGTCGGTGATACCTTTGGCTTCTAGATGTTGAGTTGGTAGAGAAAAAGCAGGCATTCAGGAATACGAGCACAATTTGAGCATTGCCAAAGGAAAGCGATCCAACAGTGTTCCTCGTTGTACGTTAGGGTCACAGGGACAGAGGTCTCTCGTTGGGCATCACTTCCATGGGCATCTGGCACTGTGGGCTGGCTCCGTTGGCCTGCTTGCCTCGCGAGTGACGACCCAGGCAGGCACAGAAAGAAGTCCCACTCACACTTCCAGGTTCTGGCCAGCAAGCTTGTGAGCTGGCTCTCGAGGGCTGAGGTGATGAATTGACGATGGCCAGAGTGCTGCCCGAAGCATCGAGGCTTGCCTGAGATTGATTGGTGAGGTGTGCCAGCTTCGTGGTCGGAACCGACGCAGGCTCCGCCTCGAAATCGGGCCAACACAGAACACCCGGCGCGCAGCACCCAAGACGCCATGCATCTAGGAGCAATGGGAGTCCCGCATGCAAGAGCAGCACAATTATTACACTAGAACACAAGCAATTCACAACTCAAGTTGCCGTCACGCACGGCACTGATATGCCCTCACACCACATGGTAGAGTCGCTGGTGGGCGAGGGAATGTAGATCTCTTTTTGAAACAGCCACCAGACGGAAGAAACTGGAAACTGAGATTAACGACGGATCTGTTCTTCTCCAAACACTCGTAGACACAAAATGTGCCTCCACCACGTATGCATCGGCAACGGGAAAAGCCGACACTACGGTTGAGCATTCGTGACTATCTGGAGAAGAAGAGAACAGGAAGAAGCCGGAAGCGACCGCCAAAAATTCTTTTGAGGTCGGCGTTTCGGTGGGTGGATCCACTCACGTGCCCCGCTGCCCACAAACCAACCAACCACGAGACGCATTCGATTTGCCTGCCATCTGATTGGCCCTCGGTGGACCGAGGTGCCGAGCACACCTCCAGCTGCCGGGATCGATCCGAGAGTCGATGAACAATCGTCGACGTCAAACTCCAATTCCAACAAAACACACGCAGCAACCCGCAGCCCACCCGCCGACGTCGCCGCGGTCCCCGGTTGGAATAGCATCACACCCGCAGCCATGATTGCCCAGCGCGTAGGAACGACGGCGCTCCGCCGAGGTACGCACCCAATTGGCCCCGACCCGCGATCTCCCGAAGCAAAACGAGCAAAGAGCTCCCTCGACGACGGCGCAATCGCGGGAGACGCGGGACACATCAACAAACCCACGCAACCCAGCTAACAATTTGAATCTCAGTGGCCGCAAAGCCCGATGCCTTCTTCACCGCCAACGTAGCCCGTCTCGCCGTCGGCCTCCCCATCTCCGCCATGCAGACAAGGTGCGCCTTTCCCACCCCCCCTCCATCCACACACCTCCCTAACAGTATCCCCCCCTTCTCTAGACCCGTCGCAACCCAAAAGCTCACCCCCGCCGACGCCAACTCCATCCTCGCCAAGCAGCGCCTCAACCGCCCCGTCTCCCCCCACCTCGACATCTACGACAAGTCCCAAACCTGGTTCGGCGGCTCCATCTGGCAGCGCTTCACAGGCGCCGGCTTCAGCGGCGCCATGTACATATTTGGAGCCTCCTACCTCGCCGCGCCGCTGCTGGGCTGGCACCTCGAGAGCGCGTCCATCGCGGCCGCCATGGGTGCGCTGCCTCTCGCCGCCAAGGGCGCCATCAAGTTTGTGCTTGCGTGGCCGTTTGCCTTCCACGCGCTCAACGGCGTGCGCCACCTCGTCTTCGACACGGCGCTCGTGTCGTCGTTCAAGCGGAGGACGATCGTCCAGACGGGATGGTACCTCTGGGGCGCGTCCATCGTCAGCGGCTTGTACCTCGCCTTCTTCCTTTGAGGAGTAGTCACGTCGCTTCGCGGATGAGGTGGCAATTGGGAGGAGAGGGGTAATGCGACGCTGCGAATGTGCAGAGGCTAGAGAACTGGGTAGGAATACTATCCAAAGAGCAGAAATAGGGGGCGAAGGGGAGGCGAAGGTGGTCGGGCGGAGCAAGACACCAAGTTGTGACGATAGCTTGTGCTAGACGGACGGGGGAGCTGCATGTATTGGTTACTCCAGTCGCAAAAGACCGTGTTTCTTTGTCAATGAGCATCATTAGGAACCAATCACTTGTTTCCGTTCTTCATTCACAGATGCCAAAGTACCGCTCTGCCATGCGGTCTAATGGTATGAACAAGACGATGCGCAAGGTCAAATGCCTCGAAGAGCGCTGCTATTTCTTCCTTTCCCTTTCCCATACCGTTCCGTTTCCTTTCCTGTCGCCTGAACCAAAACGCCGCGCTTTTTATGAGAGTTCCTCAAACTGCCACCGTCCTTCCTGAAAGCCCCTAGGATTTCTACTCCAGATGCTTAACCTCAAGGATCGCCCTGTTTAGAGCGTGGTTGCCGAATTGCTCGACCCGTTGCCCAATGATGGGGCCCAAAAATTCAGTGACTTGCTCCGCCTCCCTCGACAAGTCCATACCATTGACCCCGTTGGACACAGCCACACCCGCAACCAATGTCTCGATGGCCCTCATGATACCGCCTACCAAGGCCTCAAACTCCAATCTGCTGGACTCGCCCCTTTCGCGGAGAGGCTGCAGAATCGCCGCGTCGAAGCTCTTCATGTTGGGCAGCACCAGCACGCGCACAGCCTCCGGGCCGCCTGCAGCCGAGAGCCCGCTGATGGCGCCAAAGAGCACAGCCGGCGAGCGCGTCGGGTCGAGGAAGTGTTTGAGGCATGTTCGCGTTAGTTTGGCACGCAAATGAGAATTAGTCTTGCCGTACTTCTTCGCGATGGTCCCGAGGAGGCTGGCGGCCAGCTCGCGCAGGCGGTATTGGTCTTGGATCGCATCCGTGCCGTCATCCGAGCCGCCCAGCTTGCGCGACATGAGGCATGTGAGGACGGGGGCGGAGATGGTGCTGGCGTATGGGTCGAGGAAGAGGTTGGGGTTCTGGATCACGGCCTCTGCGAGCTCCATCATCTGGCGCAGGACGAAGAGATCGTCGAGCCGGTGGGTAACTTGGTTTGTGATGAATGTGACGAAGTATGGGACCAGCTGGTGCAGGCCCGGATCGGCGCGAACTGAAGCCAGGGCTGCGGCGCGCAGTCTGGTCTTCTCGTCGTCGGGGTCGTCGTCCAGTACGGCCGCTTGGATTTTGTCAAAGTACAGGATGAGCTCTTTACTGATGACGTGCTTGACAGACGGCCGGAAGGAGACATTGTCGTTGCCGGCCAGCGCTGCCAGTGCGGGGTTGGCACCGGGGCCTTTGGGTATGAGCTCTTTCGACGAGGTTTCGGCGGTCGTGGGATTCTGGGGGATGGAAGGCTGGACGCCCTCGACGGCGAGCCAATGGGCTACGGGAGAATCAGCACTTGTGCGCCAGCCTCGTATCTGGACAAATGATGCATCTTACCCGTAAAACTGACGTCCCTCGGCACTTTGGGGAGGGGCGCGTTGATAAGCTTCTCAAAGTCGACCTCTTCGTCGTCAATGTAGAAGAGCGGCTGGCCGGGGCCAAGGCTGGCTTCGCCGTACCGAAGCGGTCGCGTTGACTCGTAGCCGTAGAGAGGCTCGACGTCGAGAACTCGAAGGGCTTGCGACACGTCCTGGACGGTCAGGGTGGTGCGGTTTGCGGCGCGCATGAAGCGCAGCGCCTCGATGATGACTTGGCCGATGCGGTACTCGACATCTTGGGTGAGAATGCGCAGCGGGTCTTCGGCGAGCGATATCCCGATTGATTCGGCGACGTCTCTAATGTTGTCCTGATTCCACAGGAGCTTGGGGGCGTCCGCCGCAGCCATCTTCGCGGTCATGGAGATGGCCTTCGAGAAATTGGGTCTCGCGAAGCTGGAGAGGTTGAGCCATGGTTTGCCGGGATAAACCCGAGTCACGTGCTGCCGTGTTTGGGTTTGGGAGAGTGCACGGACCGCTAGTTCTGGCCCCAGGCCGCCGTTGTTGTCTTGCCAAAAAAGCTGGGGGATGCAGTTTGGCAGGGTCGAAGTCAACACCAGCAGCGTCCCTCAAGGTGTGTCTCGGAGCTGGGTTCGGCGCCTGTTTCAACACTCGGGACCGTGGTGGCCGCCTCAGGCTTCTACTGCCTTCCATGGCGCATAAACACTCGACTGACCGCTCTTCCAGGTGTGGGTGACGTGTTTTGACACCTCAAAGCAAAGGGTGGTCGGAAGGGGGCCAAAAGGGTCAAACGGCTCGCTTCGCACCTTCTCAATTCTTCTCACCTCGACACTTCACCACCGCACCACGGCCTAGATGCTGCACCGCAGCGCATTCCAGCTTCAAATTTTGTCGCCACCGTCTGTGCGGCGACCAGGGAGTGCAGAGCAAGATGCAGTCAGCCCTGCTGCGCTTGGTGTTGAAGGGAGGGGGGAGGTATGGCCGCATGCTCAACGGCCCGCTGCACATGCGATGCGTGTGGCGGAGTTGTATGAGATGGCGCGCTTGCATTGGAGCCTCGACGCGTTACACATCGCGGCTATATGATATCTGCCGTTGCTGTGCAGTAGGGCAGCGATATATCTGAAGGGAGGGTGGCCATTTGGGGGCGCTTTCGGGCCACAAGACCGAGTTCCTGTTTTTCTTTGAGTCTATCCTACCGATGCCGCCGGCAAATCCGTTGACAACAACTACCACAGCTCGAAGCCGGTGTATACCATGGGGAGGGTGTGTGTGGCAACCGTTGTGAGGCATTGGTGGTCGTGCAGTAGCTTCAGAAACGCTCGCACAGTGGAAGTTCAATGGTTGCAACCCAGTTCCAGCAGAAGAAGGTGGTGTAGGTACGAGGTACCTCCTACTGTGTGCAAAAAAGTCAACTCGGTGCAAACTTGATGCGCTGGGCCTGCTTGGCGGCGGACTCAGGAATCCCGTCATGACACTACCTCATGGTCAACTTCGCCCCGCAGCGGACGCAGCGGACACTTGGTCATTGGACACTGGTTCTGTCAAAACGAACTGATAGCATTCTCGGTGAAGCGGCGAGATCAACGGGCAAGCTGGGTCATGCGATTCGGGGGTCGTTCATCCAAGTCTGGATGAATCCAATCAAGGGGGATTCAGAGGTATCCCCACTGCATCTTTGGGCGTGGACTGCAGGCCGACAGGTCCTGCCAGCATGTCAGCCACCTCGTGCCTTCTCCTGCAATGCAGCCCTGAAAATCAGTACCTTCTCCAGATTCAAGTTGATGCCGTCATGGAGCCTCAACCCTCCAGTTCGACACAACGTTTTGAATTCTATAAAGAGCGTCTTTTGGGCGTCGTTCGAAGCCCATATCATCAACTGCCGACCGCTTCGCCACAGTACACACCAGAAACCAACCGGGCGTTCGTTCCTGCATCCCCTGACCCTACATCTTCTCAGTACTCGGAAAATGGCTGCCAGAGTCGTCTCCAAGGCTCCCACCGATATCCAGCTCGGAGGTGGGAGAGATGCCGCGCTGTTCTCTGAGGATGACTTTGGCGGTGTCGGCGGCCAAGTAATTATTTCTTCTCAACAGCCAGCAGATTCTGACATGTAAAATATCTGACTGTTGATTCAGCTGCAGGGCATACCGAGGGGCGACCTCGACGGAAGCTTGAGCCATATGACCAGCGCCTTGAGCGCCATGACGATGAACGATTCCGAGTACTACGATGATGGCGCCAGCGAGCCTGGTTATAGGCATGGCTGCGTACGTTCACTGTTTGCCTTCTCTGCGAATGAATCGTTTTGCTGATCTGTGGCTATCTCTTATAGTTCGATACTCCGCAGCATTACACTCCGAAACAGTTGCCTAGTGGATATTCCCGTGGTGGCAGCTCCAGCGGACAACAGGGCTACGGAAGCCTGAACCACGGCGCCAGCAGTAGCGGAGGGCCCTCAAGGGGTTATTATGGCGGAGAAGGCTACAACGATGAGTCCTTCGGGGGCGATGGCGGCTACCAAGACGGCGATGGCGACAACGATGAAGACGAAAACCCAGGACAAGCCTACGGGACGTCTCCATTGGAGAGTGGGATGTTGGGGTGCCCTTTCCGAAAGCACAACCACAAAAAGTACAACTACCGCCACTACCACAAGTGTACAAAACCATTCAAGGACTTTCACGCCCTCAAGTATGTACCAGCCTTCGTTGCCGGCTGACCTTCCAAGAATCTCTGACACCCGACGATAGGAAACACATCAGGGCGGCGCACGAGAACGATTTCGAATCGACCATTCTCGAGAAATTTCGAGACCGAAAAGGAAAGAGTAAAGTTGATAGCTGGCAAAAGCTCTGGGAGGGGCTCTTCCCAGATTGGGTGGGAGAGATTCCAGCTCATGGTATGTGATGGGCTCCGCGGGATGTTGTTGGAAGTGCAACATAACTTCAGGGGTATCCGCTAACAAAATCAAACAGACTATGAGCCTTGTGTGCTCTTGGAGCGGTTCGAGGCCGAGGAAGCAATTCAGAGATTCGGGGAAGACCAGGGGCTCCCCGCCTGTAAGGCGGAGGAGTTCATTATTGGGCGGCGGAAGTCATGGCAGAAGAAATACGGCGTCGGCGTGAAACGCTTGAAAAACAGCGAAAAGCCTTCTTCCGTCACGGAACCGCGAGAATCATCATCGTCCAAAACTAGTCGAAAGAAGGGAAAGAGTTCAACGCCGACACTCACAAGGTCGAGCGCTCCGCACAAACTGTTGCCAAAGCAATCTCCCACCACCTCTGACGAGAGCGTCCCCGGAACAGCCGACCAACAGAACTTCCAAGGCTACCCAACCATGTCGACAGCCATGCTTCCTGCCCCTGTACCGGCTGCGCAATACGGCCAGCCTCAGGACCCGAATCAAGGGGTGACCTACGCCGCTTGTGCTTGGGGCGTCGAGTATGAGTACCAGCAATATGACCAACATGACGCTGGCGGAAGTGGCGCGTACAGATAGATTCCGGGTCGGGCGCCTTGCGCTTTCAACTGTGGCAACGGATGAACAGCACACAAGACAGGTGGATGGTTGAAAAAAAAAACGATGTTGGAAGTCTCATTGATCTGGCTTATTTGGCTTTTTGTTTGCGGATGAAGACTGAAAATGCGGGGAAAAAACAGCAAGGTAAAACAACACCAGAGATAGAGTTTGCGAGGCAATAAAAAACTTCTTTGTATCGTGACATGAGAAGTCCCTCTCGCGCCAGACTTGCTTTTCGATCCAAGTAAAACGATTGATGCTCGTCGATGTTAGTGTCGACCTTCCAGCTTCCTGGCCGAAACCATCATGGAGGTGACGCCATACCAATCATCTTCAAACTGCAGACCTAGCCAAAAAGAACGGCTACTGTCGCAAGAGCTGCTGGAATGGCTTGGACAAACAGGATGCGGGAATTGGCAGTGGCGGCGCCGAAGACGCCGGCGACCACGACGCAGCCGAGGAAGAACAATCGAAGCTGGATGGCGAAGTCAGGATCGGGGTGAACCAGACCCCAAAAGAGACCTGCAGCGAGGAAGCCGTTGTAAAGGCCTTGATTCTGGGCGAGGGCTTTGCTCTTTTCCGCGAAATCGGCCGTCAATCCGAAGGCTTTGCGGCCGCGGGGTTTCGTCCAGAGAAACATTTCCAGGATCATAATGTAGACGTGGAGGATGGCTATCAAGCCTGTGGCGACGGCGGAAAGCAATGCCATGGTGGAATGGTGTTGCGGGGTGGGTGAGTGTGTCAGGTCGTTCTGGTGATGAGACGGGGAAAACGTGGTTTCGTGTTTTCAGCTGACAGCGGGACTTTATGGCTGCAGCTGGGCCATGACTTAAGGGGGGGGGGGGGTATTCCTTCCGTTTGCGCGACCGGTCATTGGACGGCAACCGCTGTCATCCTGGCTTGCGTAACATCGAATTCCTGTCGGACAAAGAACCCCAAAAAGAACAATAAGATGAGAGGTGCAAAGGCCACCCGAAAACAAGAAGCCGCGGTTGTTCTAAATCCTATTGATCCCAGTACCGGCAAAAATTATGAGGGTGCAGTTCGACCGCAAGAGTCGCACCTGCCCTTCGCCCTATCGATTCAACTTGAAAAATGTGCGCTTGCCGCCACCTCCTATATCGCCATTAGGTACCCTTCTTAATCACCGCGTTGCCTTGCGCCAGAGCCAAAACGCCTACAATGAGCTATTACCTTTCCAAATTCCCATATCCCATCTACTTCCTTGGCGCGTCCTCGAACTGCACCACTCCTGCCTTGTCGCTGTCGCTCGCTGACTCGACCTTTGTTGGGGACTCCAAGTCGTACCTCTCCTCCCCTCCGACGTTCATTCCAGCCGGCTTGACCTTCTCAAACTCGCGACCGCGCCTCTCGGGGCCAAGTGCCACCGTCACAACAATACCCGTCGCAATAATGGCCGTCGCGACTCCCATGATCGGCCCATACGCCTCAACTTGTCGACCAGACTTGCTGGTGACGAAATTCTTCTCGGCGAGGAGGTTGACAATCTGAGCCGAGGGTGCTGAGATCATGTTGCCGAGCTGATACGTGATGCCGGGGAACGACGAGCGGAAGGCCGGCGGAGAGAGTTCGTTGAGGTGGATCGGGATAGCACCCCACGCTCCCTGGACAAAAAACTGCATGAAGAAGCCAGTAGCCGACAGCGCCTGGTCACCTTCGGGCAGAATCCAGGCCGGTATCATGAGGCCACTGGCAATCGCTGCCAGCGCGATCGTCCGCCGGCGCCCGAACCACTGCGAAACATAGCCAAGAATGGTACCGCCAACGCAGGCTCCGACCTTCATGATGATGCTCGCACGGCTGGCGCCAGCGTTTGGGAGCTCCTTCTGTTGGATCATAAAGGTGGTGTAGCTGTCCTGAGAAGTATGGCTGTAGTCTGCCGCAGAAGTTGGTTAGCAAAGCTGACGACAAGAAAAAGGGGCGTAGAACGTACAGTTGAACCATGACATCAGAATGCTGCAGTACAGACACATCCTCCATTCCTGGCGCAGCATGACTTTGGTCTCTTTCCAGAATGCCGTCGGGGCCTGCACCTCCTTACCCGCCCGCTTGACCTCAAGGAATTGCCTCGACTCGGGGAAACAGCAGCGAACCAGGCCGACAAAGATCGATGCAGCAGCCGCAATCCAGAAGACGGTCTTCCACGACTCCGTCCCACCCCCGACGCCGAGATTGGCACACGCAGCGAACACATAACCAAGCGAGTAGCCCTGCTGGAGGATTCCCGACATGATTCCTCGTGCATCAACAGGGCTGTTCTCGAGAGCCATGGCAATCGCATTACCGTACCTGCAACGTGTCAGCGCGCCAATCCAGTCAAAGTCGAGCAGGCGACTCACACTCCTCCCATGAAAAAGCCGAACAGAGATCTTACAGCCAAAAACTGGGAGAAAGTTATGCTGTAGATGGTGGCGATTTGGAGGAGCCCGAGCACGACCATGTTGATGACCATGGGCCACTTCCGACCCCATTTGTCGCCCGCGAAGCCGAACGCCGCGGCACCGACGGACCGCAGCAAAAGGGTCAAGGTGATGGCGCTGGAGATGGCAGTCTTTGTCGTGCCATAGTACTTTGCGAGCTTGACTTGTTGGATGGAGAGGGCGTGGAAGTCGAATGCGTCGGCCGTCCACGCCGAGAGTCCGACGATGAAGTACACCCAGTCTCGTGCCGATAGCTGCGCCATCAAGCTGATGGGGTTCTTCAGCGGTATTGGCCGTGCCCACTCGGTTCGCTTCTGGCCACTAGCGTCGGTCACCTCCATGCGCTGCTCCCAGATAAACAAATCGCCAAACGCCTGGCGCGCTGTCACCCATGTGCCTTGGGCGATCGGCGCAGCTAACTTGTGCGTGGTCTCCATGGCTGGCTGTTGTTACCCGAAGTCGTTGGGACGGACAGTCGTTGGACGGTCGGGGGATGGAAAAGGAGGGACAGCAGGCAGGGTCCGTCAACGATGGGGCCAGCGGTGTGGGATTCTTTTTGCTCACGCCGAGAGATGCCGGGAGCGGGGCGGCGGACCTGGGCTGTGGAAGCACGAGGGCTCAAGGGTTCGAGGGAAGATCATGCGGTGCGACGCCAATCTCATCACACTTTGGTCGGCCCGTCTATGTCTTATATCATAGATTGGGAGCTACGACTGGTGCCCCAAGCGCCTCCGAGTCCACCCACGGTTTCCCCCTCCGGCTCCTGCGGTGCATCGTGTTCTGATCCGGTGGAGGAGTTGAGGAACGGATAAACTTTCGTGGCGTTGGTCTGGGCCGGGCTCGACAAGCTTGATGACGGCGTGGACGCGGGGGCCAAAGTGTGCCTGGGAGCTTGAAGAGACGTGGCGTTCGATGGCGTTCTTCACGATGGAGATCGTCCATTCAGCGCCACGCAACAGCCCCAACAAGGCCCAAGCGAACGCTACCAGGCGTCTTGGCAGATGCTTGATTGTCACTCCCGCAGCTTGGCCTATGCCAAGACGAGTACCCCCTAGACGTCATCGACATCCTCTTCGCGCTTACGATGGAGGTCGCGATGGTAATGTCACATATTCTATTGCATCGGCCTCTTGGGAATAGCAGTTGCGGGTACTCGGGCGTGCCGGATTCCTATGACAGAAAACGTCGGACGACTAAAAGCGCCATCGTTTCGTTGGGACGAGGATTTGAGTTTGAGCCCCCTTTGCTAGTTGCGTTTTTGCCCCTTTGTCAAGCACATGGTCGGCTGACAGCGCCATGGCCGAACCTAAACTTAGCCCGCACCACTTCCCCAGGCTCTTCAGTTTATGATCATGGCGCCTCTGGACGGTGTTTCGTCCCGCAGACAGACCCCGGACAGCCAGCTTACGCTCCCGGTCTCTGCCTTTACACAGACGGTTGCGCTCGAGAGAGCGACCCTGGGGTTCAGTGACGACCAAGAAAAGGGAATGTTATCCGCATTGTCGCTCCAAGTGAGACGCTGCGGTCCAAGCCTGTGTATCGTTCCACTCAGGAGCAGAACTGGGCAACTAACGCTGTCGAAGTTGGCCCGTACAATAACAACCAACAACCCACTGTGCTGATGCGGGGTCGGTCCGTCGGTTCGGTAGCTGCCGAATCTCGATCAGGAGCTGCAAACCGATGGAACGGCCAAGCATGGTACACAGTGTGCTGAATCTCGTCGTCCACTGCCCCGACTTCAAGCTGAAAGACGATGTTGTCGAGTGTCCTTCGACACAAACAGACGTGTATTCAAAATGAGGGGAGTTCAGCATTAACTCAGAAATCTGTCTACCTCTACCAGATCACGTCTGGTGTATCTGACATCTGCGCCTATATCAAACTGGGTATTGCCGTCTCCATCTCTTTCTCTCGATTCACTCAAAGCACGTATCTAAAATACGGGTTCTCCATATCCGTCAAGTCCTGGAACGCCAACCTCTGCTTCTCCTCCTCGTTCACCGGAACCGCGTCCCTCTTCTTGTTTGCAAACCACAGCAGCGCATACAGCGCCATGGAAGAAACGATGCAGATGATGTAGCTGTCCCCACTAGTCAGTATCCAACCCCCCTTTTCAAATCTCACTTCAGCAAGGAGTAGTACTCACCAAATAATCAACCCCAACCACAACTCAGGATAATGCTCCGCCCTCGTCTGGCTCCTCACCAGCTGTGGCCCGACAATATTTCCCACGCAGTACGCCACAAAGATATTCGCCGCCATCAGACTCTTCTTGGTATTCCCCGCCACATTCGACATGCCCAAACTGATCGTCAGCGTGACCGGCACCCCGAAGAACCCCAGAATCGAATACCCCACCACCGGCGCCGCAGCCCGATAGTACCACTCGCTCTTCCAGATGATCGCCATGCCCGCAATCACGGGCAAGCAACAAACCACCGCCATGATGATGCGCATGTTTTGATACCTGCCCGATAACCACCCCGTGAACATGATGGCGACGAAGCCAATCACCCCCAGCGGAAACTGCAGCAGGATGGAATGCAAACTGCTCCAGCCAAACGTCGAAACAATCAGCGGTCCGAACCCGCTTACCGCGCCGTTGATGGTGTACGCCGACGCCATCATCAAAAAGATGAGGTATGTCTTCGGGTCGACGCACATCTCCTTGACCTGCGCCATCTTAATCTTGGTGCACCGCACGCCCTGCTGACCCGCCCTCAACCGTTCCGTCGCAGCGAATTTCTCTTCGGCTGTCAAAAACCACGCGGACATGGGCGAGGACGGGGTGGCGAAGCAGATGAGGCCAAAGATGAAGGTCAGCACGCCGGCGAGGAGGTAGATGTACTGCCACGACGTGAGGCTGCCGCCTTGGATCTGGGCAAAGCCGTAGTTGAGGGATCCGCCGATGATGCTGAAGGAGCAGGTGGCGCTGAACCACCAGGCCTGCCGGAGGGTTTGCTCCTGTTGGGTGTAGAAGGAGGAGATGATGCACATGAAGCCGGTGGGGATGATGGACTCGACGAAGCCGAGGAAGAAGCGCTGGACGTAGAGGCCTTGGTAGGTGGTTACGGCCGCCGTGAGCATGCAGATGCCGGCCCAAAAGATGACGACGCCGCCGAGGATGCGGCCCATGTTGAAGCGCTGCAGGGCGAAAGTCATGGGGTAGAGGCCGGCGAGCATGCCGAAGTAGAAGAGGGAGGTGGCCCAGGAGAGGCGCGAGGTGTCGACGGTGGGAGGGACGGTGGAACGGTCGACGACGGTGAGGGAGAGGTCGGTGGTCATGCCGAAGAGGACGGCCGCGCCGAGGATGGCTTTGTCGTAGTAGACGAGGCCGTCTGGAGGGGGTTAGAAACGGGGATGTCGTAAAAAAGGGGAAGGGGGGCGTACAGCCAAAGACCATGGCGGGAATCATGTACCAGTCAATCTTCTTGATGACGCGGGCCACGACCTCGGGGTCGAGTTCGTGCTGCTGCTCGCCGACCATGGCCATGGCCTCGTCTTTGGCAGATCCATCCGAGATGGAGCGGGCGACCTCGACGTCGCCGTCGCCGGAATGTTTCTCACTGCCCATGATGATTGTGAATCAAGTCTCGAGAGTCTATACGACTTGTTGAAAACAAAAAGAAACAAAAAAAAGTGGTTTCGCCACAGGTCTAGACGACACACGCAAGATATATATCCACGGTGAACAAAGTCCCCCGCTCCGGGGCAGTTGCCATCGACGTCCCGGTGTCGGTATTTAAATATGGGTCTTAGTCACTGACAATGTCACCCATTGGCATTTCCACCCCAATGAACGGGGTACCCAGTGGCCTCCATTGACACCGTACATGCTGCACTATGCGGCGAGCACCATGCCTATCGCGGGACGCGAACAGCTGCGGGGTTTGGTCTGGGCTCTGTGTGGCCAATTGCTGCCACTTCACCGTGCAGCGAGATTATGTGCTCTGCCTGCAACTCTGGTGCGTGGGGGGATCCTTGGCGGCCAACTTATTACACCAGTATCCTGCAACGTTTACTGCAGAGCAGCACCATCTGGCCATGCCGCGGACCTGGCACGGCCGTGGATTGGAGAGGCCGAGCCCTCGGCAACTGCACCCTTTGCAGAAGCCCTCAACACTGGCCCTGTTCTGCTTGCTTCCCATATGCGTCCGGGCGGTGATCCGATTCGGTGCGCTTCAAGGCGCGAACCGTACCCATGGGACGAGACCGGACGAATGACCTCGGGGTGGGAAATGGCTCCAACGACCCGGCCGTAGGCCCAAGCGGGGATAGAGACGAATGCATGCATTCCAAAACAGAACCTTCTGCTGCGCGCTGGAACCGGGGTGCCGGACTGGGAATCGTGGTGGCTGGGGCGGGGAAAACTGGATGAGGGAGAGGAGGAGAGAAGACTTGGGGGAATCAAAGAGCAAAAAAAGGAACAGACTCCCAAAAGGTCCTGCGAAATCGGCGACTTGGAAAGGGGGTCCAGACCTTGAAGTTGAGCGACTCCTCGGAGGCTCCTTTCGGTTGCCGTTCCCGTGGGTAGGGTAATACGGAGTAGGTAACAACGTGTTCGGCTGCATGTTTCACTCCATCCTGACAGCGGCTTGTCGCGGCTCGAGAAATCTCAACCGCTCAGGGTCCCGCCCCCAAGGCCGAGCGATGTACCTCAGGACATGTTCGCCAACCTCGCCAGTGACGGAAGACTGAACCCAACAACAAGCTCTGTGTCATCGAGAAAACCATTGCCTTGGCATTTATCCCGTGCCCACACAAGTCCATTTCGAAGAAACCGTCATGGCAGTGTGGTATTGATTGTGGTTCCCGCCCGCGTCGACGGCCTTGGAAGCAGTCGATTTGCAGCGTTATGCGAAATCGGCCGTCTTCCGGAGCCAGCCCTCCTCCGCTGTCTACCCTCAACCGATACCTCCCTCACCTATACTGCTTGTCCGTCTGTAAATTATGCGGCTGAGATGGCCGCCTCCCAATCAAGGAATGCCGACGTTGAGCCCCCTGTCGACAACTTTCTTTTTCTCTGTTTTTACCCGGGAACGACGCCTCACCCGCCGAGCCGCACCACTGACAACCCTGAGTGCCGATCCCAACCCCGGTCGTAGATCCGGAGCGCTGTGTCCTTCGCAGTGACCAAATCCAAGGCTGCAAATGAAGCGTACCAGCGCCAGCTATGCTGTCTGCGATTGAGAGACTCACTTTTTCCAGGAGAGCGGTGGAAGATGGGAAGCATGGTGGCGGACCGTCGTCCAGAGATTTTACACTTCAAGGGACGAGGGCCCGACCCGCGACTCCACCGACTGAGACTGGAACTTGTCGCTGTTTGTGGTTGTGTTGTAAACCGGGGAGCTAGTTATTACACTTGACTTGTCTTCGCGATGCCGAGCCCAGAAAAGCTTTCGTTCTCGCACCTTGTCAGCAACCCGGCCGAGTCGTACCAGACCGACATCATCGTCTGCGCCGTCCTGACATGGATTATCGGCGTCATCTTCGTCGGCTTGCGCTTCTACACGCGGACGCGCCTCCTTCGAAATGTCCTCGGTGCTGAGGACTGGACCATCCTGATCGCCTTGGTGTTCGCTGGGGCAACTTGCGCCGGCATGATCGAGCGTTGGTGTCCCAACTCCCTTGCGAGTGGCTGAGCTGATGAGAAGGGTTGTAGAGGCGATACATGGACTTGGGAAGCACATCCTTGACGTCGAACCGGCAGCGATGGGAGCAATGGCAAGGGTGAGCCCGCCCCCCCTGAAGTGAGCCAACTTGAACCAAATGCTGATGTATCCAGGCTGGGTGGTACACCATCGTCTGGTACATGCTCTCGTTGCTCTTCACCAAAATCTCCATTCTCCTGCTGTACATCCGCATCCTCAGCTACCAGCATGCAAGATGGGCGGTGTACATCATCCTCGCCATCGTCATCCTGGCGAACGGTATCTGGACGTTGGCGACAGTCGTGACGGCTTGTCTTCCGCTCAACGCCTTCTGGGACCGAACCATTCCCGACGCTTGGTGCCGCCCTCTCGTCTGGTGGTATGCAAACACGGGGCTGCACATCGCCACCGACGTGCTCCTCTATGTGCTGCCGCTGCCCGTCATCGTCAACCTCCAGATCAAGCTCCGTCAGAAGATGGTCCTTTACGCCGTGTTTGCCCTCGGCTTCTTGTACGTATTGGTTGCGCTCCTTGACAAACGAAACTGACAACCTGCAGTGTCTGCTCCATCTCGGTCGTCCGCCTCTGGGACCTTCTTGAAGAGCGGAAGCGCAGCGACTTCACGTATGACAACGTCAGCATATCCTACTTGACCGTGATCGAGATCAATGCCGCTATCGCCTGCGCTTGCTCCATGACGCTCAAGCCGTTCTGCGCCCGCTTCTTCCCGCGCTTTTGGGGCTCGCGGTCGGTTGCATCCGCGCAACAGCAGGGTGACTTGGAAGCGGCGGTACCATTCTCCCCTCGCCAGGGTCCACCAACAATCGGGTCGCAACCGACGAGGGCGCCCATGGCCCTGCTGAGGCCGGCATCATGGGTTGGCATCTTGCCCCAGGGGAGACACGGGGCAGACGGGCACCTAGATCTGCTCGACGATGCGGATGATAAGCTGAGCGTTGGGAGTAGCAGCGATGGGAAGAAGTCTGTCGAAGTTGAAGTTGAGTCGCCGGCGGTGGAGCAGTGGGCGGATATTGAACTGTCATCCGGGCCAGAGAAACAGCTGGCAAGACCGTCGGCTGCGCATATCGCTTGAGGATGTCATGAAATAATGGCCTCAGAAAGGATTCTGGTTAAGAAGACACTGCATAATCGGGAATGGGGACATGGGCAAGGCAGGGGTCACAGGCGTACGGGGTGGGACTGGGAAGAATACCTGGGATATTGCATTTTGGCTTGATCTGTATCGGCCCTCGGCCGTGAATAATACCCAATCGCTCCCATCTCCGATTTCCGCAGGGCTGTGATGTTGCGATGTCTCTACTCCTAACCTGGGTGTGAGAGCTTTCTTGAGTATTCTTCTGATGGGAAGCCACGGCTTTCGACCCCCGAAGACAGGTAACATGACCTAAAGATATCGGCCCAAGACTTGCGCGTAATCGTCACACGTATCTCGCTGCTGCTGTGGCGCATCTTTCTGAATGAGACGCGCAGAATTCATTCGTTGATATGACATTGCAATCTTACATGGCGTGCTTATCTTCGTCAGCATATGTTCTTGAACAGCAACCCATGGCAACAGCTGTCTCACCTTAATGGCACGAGTCCCCTTTCCTCCCACGATCCTGGATCAGCTGATCCGTTTGCCCTGCACTCTATAGGTGCCAACACCGACGCGCTGACACCCATGTCTTGGGATACTCATGCATCCTAGCGTGCTCACGAAATGAGATCTGCCACGTTCATCGGCATCTCGTCGATCTGGGTAGAGTAGTACACTGTACAAGGTTAGACGAGCGTCGTGGGCTGGAGCTGGAGAAGACTTACGCTCAATGTCACGCAGAATGCGCACATCCTCGCTAGTAACGAAGTTGATGGCAACACCCTTGCGCCCGAATCTTCCAGAACGGCCGATGCGATGGATGTAGTTCTCACGATTGCTGGGCAGATCATAGTTGATGACCAAGCTGACCTGCTGAACGTCGATACCACGAGCCCAGACATCAGTAGAGATCAAAACTCTGCTGTTTCCCTGTCTAAAGTCCTGCATGATGCTATCGCGCTCCTTTTGCGGCATCTCGCCATGCATGCTACTGACGGTGAAGTTCGCTTCGCGCATCTTGTCCGTCAACCAATCAACCTTTCTCCTCGTGTTGCAGAAGATCACGGCCTGGGTGATGGTGAGTGTGTCGTAGAGGTCGCAAAGAGTGTCGAACTTCCAATCCTCCTTCTCCACGGCGATGAAGTATTGCTTGAGACCCTCGAGGGTCAATTCGTCACGCTTGACGAGAATGCGAACCGGGTCGGTCATGAATTTCGTCGTCATGTCGAGCACATCGTAGGGAAGCGTAGCCGAGACAACAACCACCTGGGTCGCAGGCGGGAGGTAGCGATACACATCGTAGATCTGCTCGCGGAAGCCCTGGTTGAGAAGCTCATCGGCTTCATCAAGAACCAGCATCTTGATGTTGCGTGTACGGAGATGGCGACGGCGAATCATGTCGGCAACACGACCAGGCGTACCGGAGACGATGTGCTGGCCGTAGTCGAGCTTGCGGATATCTTCGCCGACGTTCGTCCCGCCGATGCAGGCGTGGCACTGCACGTTCATGTAGTCGCCCAATGCCATGACGACGCTCTGAATCTGGGTTGCGAGTTCGCGAGTGGGCGACAGAACAAGCGCTTGTGTCTCGCGCACCGCCGTATCGATAACCTGGAGCATGCTGATAGAGAAGGTTGCTGTTTTACCGGTACCCGACTGGGCCTGGGCGATGGTGTCGCGTCCCTTGCAGATCTGAACGATGGCTCGGGACTGGACCGCAGACGGAGATTCGTAGCCATAGGCGTAGATGCCGCGAAGGAGGCTCTCTGTTCCGGGGCGATGTCAGCATCTCGAACGCGCGCAATCTAGAATGGGCTGCAGCGAACTTACCCTTCAACGACATCGACTCGAAGGTCGGGTGGACCGTGACCTCCTTGGAGGTCGAGAACTGAATCTTCTCATCGGCCTTTCGATCGATACCGCCTTCCGCCATTTTGGTGCGTCGAACCTGCTCGTGCGTTTCGGGGGTTTTGTGGTGCTTTGTTGAATGGCGACGATGTCAAGATGCAAATGTTTGGAGTGGAGAGTTGAGGCTAGCAAGCTGCGCGACATGGGTCTTGCAGCAAAAAAATCCACAGACGCACGGGCCACACACCACCGCCGAGAGCTCACGTTGAAGCGCGTCGCAAAGTGGCGTCCAACTTTTTGGAGCGCAGAACGGCACCACGACCAGAGACCTGCGACCAGCCTACCAAACAATCTGCTTGCCGTTTCTCACGCCCTCCCTCAGCCGCCCGCGAAGATGTTGATAGAACAGCAAAGGTATATCCATGAGGACCTGGAGCGCCTGGAGCAGGGCATCGCGGATCGCATGGGTGAAGAGCCCAAAATGATCCGCGAGCGACTGAACCGCGACCACGAAGTCTCCCAGCTACTCGACCAGATTCAGAAGCAATCCGCCGAGCTTCTTCCCCTTTACCAGGACAAGTCAGGCTTGCGCTCCAAAGAAATCTTGCAGATCAGCACGGGCGACCCATTCGAAGAGTTCTACCGCCAACTGAACGAGATCAAGGAACACCACTCGCGATACCCGAACGAACAAGCTGAGAACTCGGAGCAGTGGTACCGGCCACAAAAAGGCGGCGATGACCAACCTTTCATTGTTGAAAACATGTTCTCGGGCGAGGAAGCCTATGGCCGCTTCTTCGATCTTCACGCTCACCACGAATCCTACCTCAACCTCCCCGACGCTAAGCGCTTCGGCTACATGCAGTATCTCGAAGTTTTCGACAACTTTCAGCATGGGCATGGCGGTATCAAGCGCACGGAGAAGCTTACAGACCAGTACTTCAAGTATCTGGGCGAGCTGATGGAGTATCTCGAGTCGTTCATGCAACGGACCCGCCCCCTGGAGAACCTCGACAAGGTGTTCAGCGAATGGGATACGGATTTTGAGAAAGCTTGGGAGAAGGACGAGGTACCAGGATGGCAAATGGATAAGGGAGCGAAGGCGAATGGTTCCGGCAAGACGCTCAGTTCACCCGACGCCATCTGGTGCGAGGCTTGCGAAAAGGAGTTCAAGAACGAGAACGTCTACAAGGGCCATCTCTCAGGTCGGAAGCACATCAAGGGCGCCGAAGCGCTTGAGAAGCGGGGGAGCATGTCTCTGGGGCACCGTCTGAAGGAGCGCGCAGTCGCGGAGAGGGAATTCCGAATCAAGAAGCTCACGTCGGCCATGAGCACTGAGCGAGGCGATACTAGGGTGAACGTCGAGCGACGACAAGGCATGACGGAGCGCGAGAGACAACAAGAGCTGGAGAACTTTTACAACTTGTCGAACCAGCAGAGCAAGATGGTTGAGGAGGAGGAGGACGAGGGCGGCGATGACAGGATCTACAACCCGCTCAAGCTGCCCCTTGCGTGGGATGGCAAGCCTATTCCCTTCTGGCTTTACCGTTTACACGGCCTCGGTCAAGAGTTCCCCTGCGAAATCTGCGGCAACTTTGTCTACCGAGGGCGGCGAGCTTTCGACAAGCATTTCAACGAGACGAACCACATTACCAACCTCAAACGATTGGGGATAACAAACACACATCTCTTCCGAGATATTACCTCTATCGAGGAGGCCGTGAGGCTCTGGGACAAAATTAAAAGAGACGAGAAGAAGACACATGTCGACGAGGGATCCATTGTACAGATGGAGGATGCAGAGGGCAACGTGATGCCCGAGAAGGTGTACTTGGATCTTCAGAAGCAGGGGTTGCTGTAAATTGTCAGATTGCGCGGTTGGGGCCGAGGACGGAAGTTTGTTAGTGTACACTAGAAATTATACCCGGAAGCATCGTCTGCTGCTTCAAATACTTATTCTTTTGTCAGGAAACATCACTGTCACGGCGATCCATGGTGTGCCCCTGGCGTCTAGACTCTGGGCTCCTGATCCTGGCAAAGCGGGGTTGCGCGCAGCCCGCGATTGGATGAGCCCGTCTCCCAGACACCTGCAGGCAGGCAAAGCATCGATAAACAAAGCCATCATCGAATTCCCCCTCTTGCGCGCAAACTTCTGGGTGCTCCAAAACCATTACAACCACTTTGTTGAGCAGTCCAGCCGTGTCGCATCTTCTCCCCCGCAAACCACCCGATCGGCGCACACTTTAGCGCACTCGCCAACTATGAACTGACGACAGCCGGCCCGCGATCAACCATGGCGATCCAAACGAAACCCATCCCCGCGCTCTACACCGTCTACATCCTGCGATCGACCGTCCGCCATGCCTCCCTCTACATTGGATCTACGCCGAATCCTCCAAGGCGACTGAGCCAACACAATGGCGTGTCGAAAGGCGGCGCTGCGCGAACCTCGAAAGGGAACCTCCGACCGTGGGAAATGGTGGGGCTTGTCTCCGGCTTCCCGAGCATGGTCGCAGCCCTGAAGTTTGAGTATGCTCCCGCTCCTCTACGTGCCTACACTCTGCTGCGGAGAAGTCTTGACTAACTTGACTGTCAGATGGGCGCTCACTAACCCTCATCTCTCGCTTCACATCCCATCCTCCTCGCGCCTGACCGTCGTCACGGGCACGACGAAAAGAGGTCGTCGACGGCGACCTACCAAGACCATAGTCTCGATCATCTCCAACATCCACTTACTTTTACGCGTTCCGAGCTTCTCACGATGGCCGCTGAGGCTGCACTTCTTCGCGCCCGAGGTCCATGCGACATGGAAAAAGTGGTGTTCCACTGCGAGCGAGCCGCTGCGGGAGAGCTTGGTCGTCGTCACCGATTTTGGCCAGGCGACAGTCACGAAACCCAAAAAAGCTGCGCCGAAGCCGCCCACAGAAGATACGGAAGGGGAGACAACGGGAGACAGCGCAATGGAGGACGCCGAGCCGCCGTGGGGAATACATGCGCTGCCGCTAGACTACGAACCCATCAAGGAGTATGTCGTCAAGAGCCAGAACATTTTCGAGTTTGAGCAGGAGGGAAATTGTGTCGTCTGCCGAGAGGCTATTGTCTCGGGGGAGGGCCTGCATGCGATCTGCACAAACGATGGCTGCGTGGGTGTGGGACATCTGTCATGCTGGAGCCGACATTTCCTTCCAGGTGCAGATACCGAGGGCGATGGCAACATTTTGCCGATTCAGGGGCAGTGTCCAAAGTGCAAGGGCGATGTTCAGTGGGGAGATATGATGAAGGAGCTCACGCTGCGGACTCGGGGCCAGAAGGATGTTGAGAAGCTTTTAAAGACGAAGAGAAAGCGCGCCACAAAACCGAAGGCTTCACAGAAGGCCTCACAGGATGTATGAACACGAGATTGGGCAGTTTTTTGGTTTGGCGTTGGTTGGACACGGATGGGGGGCGCCTTTTTAGCTTCCGGGCGGTCCGGCGTCGGGTTTTGCATTTTGACTCAAGATACCCTCTTCGGCTCGGACAAAAACTACAGAGGAGCACGTGTGCTTATACTCTCAAGAAAATTTGCTGCAATGACTAGTGTAAGGGTTGTGTTCGGTCTTTATGAACGACAGAAGTCTAATTCTGAAATTGGAGCCGTTTACAGAATGCAACGACGGCCTAAGGCGTCCCCCTAAGCAGTGCCGCCGCGCATGATCCAAAAAATCCAGACGGTACGGACATGTAACGAGGCACGAGCTGCTGCAATTATTCCTCCACATATCGGCGACACCTGCTCGTGGCATTCCAATTTTCGTTTCCACTGGTTTCCCAAACTCAACGGCCAGCCACAGGCCGCCACAGATGGGTGCCACGCATGTCGTCTGGACTTTGATGCCGAGGAACCTGAGCGGCCTTGTTAGTCAGCAGGACCCACACCGCCAACCCCAGCTCCCGGTTCTTGGCGAACCTCCAGGAACGTCAAGTCGTCGTTAATTGGCTGTCAAAGTGACCACTTCCCCCCTCCCCTGCCGCCTCTTGACTCGGCTTCGACGAAACCCGCACCGCACGCCGATGCTGCACTCCCATCACAACTGCACAGCTTTGCTTCTGCTCTGCTTCGCTTCAGGCGCGGCCACCTCACTCACCTCCTGGAATGAACGCTGGAGCTGGAATACCCGACGCTGAAGCATCACACCTTATCAACACTTCGGAGGCCATCGCATAAGCTTTGGGTCTGGCTGAGGATGGCAGTTTAGCCTCTCCCCCGCGGATGATTCATGCGTTCCACATGAGCGCACTCGACATAATTTCTTTTTTGCTCGTGCTGACCACCCAACATTCCACTACACACACTGGGCCGGGCATCGCTTCTTGTCGTTTGTCGCATTCCATGTGGGATAATATGCCAGCGTGGGGCCGGATAGTTCGCTTCTCTCGAGCTTGGCACTCGGTAGCGGGCATCCATGGCTCGAACGTGGGAAAAGCGATCGCTGTGTGCTCGCCAAGACACCCCGCTGTATTTGAAGGTTACTGGAGTGAAGCAATCGCAGCGCGCCCGTGACGGTCGCATGCGGCGGCGTCGATTTGTGCTGTGCTGCCCGGGGCTGCATCTGCATGGAGCAATTCGTGCCGTGACGGTCCAGCGCAACCGAAGCTGCGCGTCGGGGTCAAAGCATATCGTAGGTAGAAACTAGGTTTGTAGGACCCCTCACCGCACACCCGCCACACCGTTTTCTGCACGTTCTATCAGTAGAAGGACATTGCGTTATGGTTATGGCGAAGGGCGTGAGAGATATGGACTCGATGTGGCCACAGGTGAGACGTTTGCATAGTGTAGCTGGATGTTGGTAATTAGCAAATCAGCCTCACTTGGCCGTAGGGTCGGAGCGCCTTGGGATGCCGCGGCGTGGCCCCAGCACGCGTGATGGATGTGCAAAGACGGAAAGAAAGAAGCGTGAGCTTCATGCGCCAAAGGTAGCACACTTGGGAAACACTGGCAATGCCATGGCAAGAGTAGATGGCTGTTTCGCGATTAGAGATTGAGATTACCTAGGTACGTGGTCCGGGGAGGTTATTTGTGCCTCCCCAAAAATGTCCCGACAGCTGCCGCCTGCCTCGCCATTGATGGGACGTCTCCCGTCTCCCGTGGTCCCATGTTCCACCCACCCCAGAGCCCCGTCTCCGCCTGCCCTCTGGTGGGCTCCTTCCATCTTTCACACCTGGCTCCCGACACCACCAACCTTCCCTTCCTTCCCCATTCCCCCGAATCGCCAACCGACCACCCCGGAGTTCCAATTCACATTCTCCTACCGCTTCCACAGCAAACTCATCGCGTTCGCAAACTTCAACGTGCACAGCTCCTTGCGAGCATCCCCTAAAAACGCAACGCATTGCGATTGCTACACACATTTTCCAGCACCGAACTGCTGAGTTGAAATCTACGGTGGAAGACCAGCAAAGAAATCAGTTCATGCCTTGCCCGTGCAACAGCTTACTGCGCGCACACACTCGTTTTGTACATTCTCTTCCGCCACGCAGGTAAGGCCCGCCTCTATCCGCATCCCTCGACGCCAATTATATAGGTCATGCACTTACCAACTGACTTGGAACAGCACCACAGAGTAACCGAAGCTCGACGATGCACCTGCCCCCGATATACCACTGATACAGACCTCGGATCAACCGTTATCCAACGCGTACCTTCGAGGCTGCACACCGACTGCCGTCCACTGCCTGCGTCGGGCTCTTTCGGCGCAGTCCTCGGTGAGAATGGTCTCGGTCCCATCTGCCGGCGGGCTGGTTGGGCATAGCAGCGCCGGGGCAGCGACCGCCAACTCGAACGCGCGAAACTCCCCTGCGACTGCGACACTCGGCGGAAATGCAAAGTCCAAAGCAGCACCTGTCAACTCAAACGGCTATCACCCACCGAAACCGCAAATCCCTCTCAGCGCCCTTAAGAGTGCCCCTCTAAATCTTTCTTCGGTCGAGCGACGAGGGCAGCCGACAGCGTGCAAGGAGCCCGTAAAGAAGAAGAGCAGGCCCCATGGGCTGCAAGAGGCGCCGACATACCACCCAACCGAAGAAGAGTGGAAGGAGCCATTCGAGTACATCAAGAAGATCGCGCCCGAAGCTCGTCAGTATGGGCTCGCGAAAATTATCCCTCCAGATTCCTGGAATCCAGATTTCGCCATCGATTTGGAGGTAAGTCGACTTTCATGGGCCTGAGAGGCGGAGGGGAGGTTGCCCTCCCTCCCAGCAACGCCCTGCTCCGATGTGTCCCGCGCCCAGTTCTCTTCACTTCGGAATATTGACAAGCTCCTGTGTTATAGAAATTCCACTTTCGCACGCGGAAGCAAGAGTTGAACTCTGTCGATGGCAGTAAGGCCTCCCATCCTTCCAAGCCTTGCCCGCAGGCTTCTTTGGAGTCAGATGTTAAGGATGGCGGTTTAGGTACTCGCGCGAATATCTCGTACCTCGATGCCCTTGGAAAATTCCACAAGCAACAGGGCACTAACCTTACTCGACTCCCTTACGTCGACAAGAAGCCGCTCGACCTCTACCGTCTGAAAAAGGCCGTTGAAGCCCGGGGCGGATTTGACAAGGTTTGCAAGCTCAAAAAATGGGCAGAGATTGGACGCGATCTCGGATATAGCGGCAAGATCATGTCGTCTCTGTCCACTTCGCTCAAAAATTCCTACCAAAAGTGGCTCTGCCCCTATGAAGACTATCTACGGATCGCCAAACCGAGTGTCCATCAGCAACTGGAGCTCGAGCAGGGCGGTCCGTTTACCCCGAGTCCGGCACCAAGTCCGATGAAGCGCTCCAATGTTCATACGCCCTCCGGCCTACGCTCCGAATCACCGGCGCGACACGCGACAGACGCCCTCCAAGCGACGATGAACGGGCAGGGCAAGGATTCGGACCGGGATGTGTCGATGACAGATGCGTCCCCCCTAGCGGCACCGCAGACTTCGGGGTTCACAGCGATCAACTCTGGTGGTTTCACAGCAGTCAATTCTGGCTTCACTAGCGTAAATCGCCCCCCAGCTGCCGCTGCAGAGTCGAAGGGGGCCACTCCGACAAAGGCGTTTGCCACGCCGCTTTCGTCGACAAAAAATACGCCAGAGTATCGACCCTCGAGTCTCGGCCCTGCTGCACTAAAACGCCAGCTCAGTTGCGATAGCGTGGATTCGGCCAAGAAGGACTCGTCAACGGACAAGGATGACGGAGATGCGGGTAGTAGAAGGAGCAAGCGGCTGAAGAAAGGTATGTGTATGGGGTTTTATTTCACTTCTTTTTTACGGTTTCCTTGCTGCAACACTGTGGCTCTCTTCTGCCCAGCCCATTTGGGTGCATTTTCATGCCAGACCGGAATGCGCGCAGTCGCGTGGTTTCGTTTGGTGGTTCATGGGGCAAAGCAAGGGATGCATCCTTGTCAATGCCATGTCGAGTTCCCCATCTTCCAGCCCCCTCCTTGGCAGGACCCCACCCGATGCCTCTTATTGGACAAACGTTTCCCGTTGCTGACACGGCCCCGCAGATACCGTTCCCACCGTCGCCGGCTCCCACATGTCCCTGTTCCGGCCATCTGCCCCACGCATTCCCCGTGACGAAACGGTGGTTCCCGGAGAGAAGTGCGAGCAATGCGGAAAAGGCGACGATGGAGGCAATTTTCTCCTAATCTGCGAATCATGCGACCACGGGTATCACGGGACGTGTCTGGACCCGCCACTCAAGGTCAAGCCTGAGACGGAATGGAACTGCCCTCGATGTCTCGTTGGCGACGGGAACTACGGTTTCGAGGAGGGTGGTCTCTACTCCCTCAAGCAGTTCCAGGAGAAAGCTGCTGCCTTCAAGCAGAACTACTTCGAGAACAAGATGCCGTACGATCCGATCCTCAATTGCCTTCGACCCGTTACCGAAGACGACGTGGAGCAGGAATTCTGGAGGCTGGTAGCGGATATCGAAGAGACGATAGAGGTCGAGTATGGCGCAGACATCCATTGCACGACGCATGGCTCAGGCTTTCCCACCATCGAGAAGAATCCGCTCAACCCCTATTCCACTGATCCTTGGAACCTCAACGTCCTACCCTTGCATCCGGACAGTCTCTTTAGACACATTAAATCTGATATCTCTGGGATGACGGTTCCCTGGGTGTACGTCGGCATGATCTTCTCGACCTTCTGTTGGCACAACGAGGATCACTACTCATACTCGGCCAACTACCAGCACTTCGGCGCGACCAAGACATGGTACGGTATCCCCGGTGACGATGCGGGGAAGTTCGAGAACGCCATGAGAGAGGCAGTGCCGGAGCTGTTCGAAACCCAGCCTGATCTTCTCTTCCAGCTGGTCACGCTGCTCACCCCAGAGCAACTCAAGAAAGCTGGCGTTCGGGTTTACGCGCTCGATCAACGAGCTGGACAGTTCGTCATCACTTTCCCACAGGCCTATCACGCTGGCTTCAATCATGGCTTCAACTTCAACGAGGCTGTGAACTTTGCCCCGAGCGACTGGGAGCCCTATGGGCTTGCCGGGGTGCAGAGGCTCCAAGAGTTCAGAAGGAACCCATGTTTTTCGCACGACGAGTTGTTATGGACTGCAGCTGAAGGTATCACTAGTGGCGGCCTCACGATTCAGACCGCACGTTGGTTGGCTCCTGCCCTTGACAGAATCCATCGTCGAGAGCTCGCTCAGAGGAAGGAATTTATCGACAAGCACAATTTCATTGCTAACCACCTCGACCCCAATCACGCTAATCAGGACCATCGCTGCGCCATCAGCGGAGAAGGCGACGTCGAATGCCCTCTGGCGTTCAGAGTCGACGACACGGATGTCTCTGAGGACGAGTACGCCTGCTTCTACTGCAAAGCGTTTAGTTACCTTTCTAGGTTCATTTGCGCGAAGACGGGAAGAGTCTTGTGTCTCCTCCACGCGGGCAATCACCCATGTTGCGACGCGCCGGAGTCCGACCGCTACCTCGGCAAAGATCACACGCTCATTTACCGCAAATCGGAGGAGGCCATTGCTAGTACCTTCCGCAAGGTCGACGACAAGGCCCATTTGCCAGAGGCTTGGGAAGACAAGTACGACAAGCTTTTGGATGAAGGGCCCACTCCCTCACTCAAGTCACTTCGGGCCATGCTCGCTGAAGGCGAAAAGATCCCACACGAGCTGCCATCGCTACCCGTGTTGAAGGATTTCGTCGATCGTTGTAATAAGTGGGTTGACGAAGCAACCAACTATATCGTCCGGAAGCAGCAGAACCGGCGGAAAAACGAGAAGGCATGGCAGAGTTCGCTTCGGAAGTCCATTGGCAATTCCATTCAGGACCAGAAGGAACGGGAGATGCGCAACGTAGACAACATCTACCGACTGCTGAAGGAGGCCGAGATGCTTGGCTTTGAGAGCCCTGAAATATCGCAACTCCATGAGCGCGCCGAGGCAATCAAGACTTTCCAGGTCAACGCCAAGTTGGCGCTCGACAGACGGCAAACGCAGACCATCGATATGATCGAAGAGTTGCTCGACGAGGGGCAAAACTTCAACGTGGACATTCCCGAGGTCGAAGACCTTTCCCGAGTCCTTGACCAGCTGAAATGGACCGAGAAGGCACGCTCCAGCCGCACAACTACCATGACTCTACAAGAGGTTAAGGACCTGATCGAAGAGGGCAAGCGATTGGACATTCCCCCTTACAACGACAACTTGTCCTTCTTCACAGAGCACCTGTCCGCCGGTCATGCGTGGGAAAAGAAGGCGCAGGAATTGATCCATGCTGACTCCGTCCACTACGCTCAACTCCAGGCGCTGGCCGACAGGGCCCGCGAAGAGTTTTTGCCCGTGTCGCCGGACACCCTGGCCGCCGTCGATCAGATCTTGCACAAGCAGCGCGAGGCACACCGCCAGATCTTGGACCTCAACGAACGCTCCAAAAACCCGGATTTCCGCATGCGCCCAAAGTACGCCGAGGTTGCAGAGGTGATGAAGAAAATTGAGGAGCTTCAAGCAAAGCCGCAAGGCACGCTGGATCTTGAGAAGGAACAAAAGCGGCACGAGGACTGGATGAGAAAGGGCAAGAAACTTTTTGGCAAGACAAACGCCCCGTTGCACATTCTCAAATCGCACATGGACTACGTTCTCGATCGCAACGCCGACTGCTTCGACATTGAGCTCGACAAGCCGAGAGTTCCAGCCGAGCCACAATCCCGAGAACCTTCCCCCGAGGTCGCAGAGGGCGACGCCAAACAAAACTGGGAGAGTCGAAACTTCCGTGAGGTCTTTTGCATCTGCCGTCGGACGGAAGCCGGTATGATGATTGAGTGCGAGCTCTGTCACGAATGGTACCACGGCAAGTGTCTCAAGATTGCCCGTGGCAAAGTCAAGGAGGATGATAAGTACACGTGCCCGATCTGCGACTGGCGCGTCAAGATCCCCCGTGATGCTGCTCGGCCCAAGCTGGAAGATCTGGTGGCTTGGCGGGATGAGATCCCCAATCTGCCCTTCCAGCCCGAGGAGGAAGAAGTCTTGAACGACATCATCGACACTGCGCAAAGGTTTCGCGATCACATCGCGACATACTGCAACCCTGTACTCACAACATCTTCGGAGGCAGAAACGCAGCGATTTTATCTTCGCAAAATTGAAGGAGCCGAGATTCTCTTGGCGTTCGAGACCAACTTCTTCCGCCAGGAGCTTCACAAGTGGAGCCCTGTCGCGCCAGAGCCACCGCCGGTGCTTGAGTCGTCCAAGAGCACTCGAAAGCCGCGACCCACCAAGCTGCAGAAGCTGCTGTTGCAGTATGGTGTGGATGATCCGGATGACCTGCCCGAGAGCGTTAAGGGCAAAGCCAATAGCCTCAAACGGAAGGCTCTGAACGCTGAAGCTGCGGCGGCGCAAGCGCAGGCATCATCGGGCGCCGTGGCTACCAGCCCCGGCGGTAACCCGTATGGACCAACAGGAGTTCCCTTCTTCTCGAGGAACTCGTCCTCACAGCCTCAAACACCAGGCCTCTCGATTTCTGGGAGCGTCCACGCTCACCCCTCCCACGGACCTGACTCAGCCTCGTCCTCGCATGCTCGCTCGGGCTCAAACTCAATCTTTAAGCAGGACAGGTTGGACTTGGATCCGCCATTGCAGTCATCATTCTTTGCCCACCATAATGGCAGGCCGCAGTTACATGTTGGAGATGGTTCTTCGATGAGCATGGAGGATCGCCTTCTCCAGGGCATGCCGGACGGCGATATGGACCTACATCTGCCGGCTACCAAGCACAGAGTATTGGATATTCTCGGACGCACAGAGGAGGGCCGTCGTCAAGCTGAGGAGATCTATGGCCGGGGCGTGTGGGGTGGTGGTTCTGGGACCAGGGAGAGAGATGTTCACGATCCTCTCGGAATAGGAGTGACGGAGGGCGATGGAGACGACAGCATGTTTGTCGACCTGGTGAATGAGGACGATGACGAAGAGGGCGAACGCAAGAAGGGAGCCGACCATGGATCCTCTTTCCACCTAGACGATGAGCAGCACAACACAGCCTCGACGTTGCTGGATGCATAGGATTAGGCCAGCCGTTCGAGGGAGGGTGTGTTTCTGCAGCCTTGACGATTTTCACGTATGATTTGCCAAACATGGCTGGCGTCGGGTTGATGGGATTGGCGGCATGTGGTCATAAAAGAAACATGGTTGTTTCGCGGTGCATTATGGTCGGCACTCTGGACCGGCGTTTCTTCTTGGTGATTGTTTTTCTGTGCGAGATTTGGGGCGGATGAGGCTAACTGCTTTTTTATCACTGGTGCGGCTTGGTCGCGGTTGACCAGCGCTCTTGTATTTGTACTGTACCTAACGCTGCCACGAAACGCTCTTCGGGAGCGATATGCATTAGACGTTGGACTTAGATACTCCGTAATAAGCACAGAACAGCGCTCAGATATGCTGAGGTTTCTGACAAGTATGCGTTGGTGTTGCACTGTGACGAAGTGGCATTGCACGTTTCGGTGCTGACGAGGAACGGGATCAAGCAAAAGAAAAAGAACTATGACTCTCGTGCCATTGTCAAGAGGGAGTGTCGGAACCATTCCACGAGGAGATCCAGAATCCAAGTACGCCGAGGCGTCCGAGTGAGTTGTTGAAGCGAAGCAGGTAACAAACATCACGAGAAAAAAATGATAGGGATGAGAACACAGCTCATGTACTAGGTGAGAATGGAAACACGTCTACGATCAACCCTGCTCATATGAACACAGCTCTGAAGACGAGGCGTTGGGATCAAGAGAAGCCCGAGTACTTTTCCCCACGGCTGCAAGCTGACTTCCCCAGAGACGCTGCACTAGGCATGTGGACAATCTTGCTATACGGGCCATTGCTCGTGGATGTCGTGGTATACAAGGTCTTGGAGATGCTACGACGGTAGAGAAGAGTTCGCCACGGTTCTCTTCCTCTCTTGGACGAGATATCACGACGACGACGGCGGCCTTCTCTCTTGTTCATCCCACGAAGGAGTGTCGGCTGGAGAGAATACGAGCAACAGTACCGGTAGGTTGTAGGGCAGACCAACTCACACCCGAGTTCCCTCTTGCTGTCACGTCACTGGGCTCTTGCCAGGCCAACCTCTCTACACATTACCTGAAGGAAGAGGTCATGGTCGTCAGCGCATGGTTAAGGCTGCCCAGACAGAGAGCCCTTGATCCACCAATACGCTCTGCTCCAGGCCTCACCTTTCGGGTCCTCACCTTTCAGATGCGCCCTCCACCTCAAACACAGCGCCTTGCCGTCGTGGTCGCAGAGGCGACATACCTTTCCTGGCTGCGGCGGTGGTTGAGCGAGAGCTCTCGCCCCGCCATGAAGCCCTCGACAGCAGGGCTCATGGCCGCCCACCCATAGCCACCGCCGAGACGACGGGATGAAGCTGTGGGCAACAAACACAGATGGACGTCCACCACATCCCATCCTCGACGTGGAGGAGAGAGCACCAATCTGCAGCAGTCCAACCAAGCCAAGCCTACCATCCCAATTGCCTTGGTGCCCTCTCGACTCGAGCATGAGATGCAAACCCGACGCCTAACAAGGCCACACAAATCTAGAAGACGAAAAACACACACCTCCAACACCGAGCCCAACCACAATCTCCATCCATCAACACAACGTGGACAAAACGTGGCTCACCCACCTCCAACTCAAACACCACCACTAGACCCTCACCGAACGGCAATCCCCCTCACCGAAGTGGATCCCCCCATCCACCCACACGCGGAAGCAATCCCGAATGCGGACCCGGTGCCACAGAGCCGGTCCTTCACCAGCAGCACCGCCATGATACCGGCATCACCACTAGCAGCCCTCGGTCAACACTCCCAAGCCACCGTCCGCAGCGGTTAATTTCCAGCACGCTGGGTTTATGACGTTCTCGCGAGCGAGACAGAATCCCGGTCTACGCATCTGCCGTGGGCGTTGCCCGTTTTCCATGACGGAACCGTCGACTTGCATGATACCCATGGCGGTTTCGCCGGGGGAGGGCCGGGAGAGTCATCACCTTCCTGTCAGAGATGCGCGGGGAGAAGATAAGATTTTGGACGGGATGTGAGATGAAGGAACGGTGGGGGATGAGCTCGGAGGAGAGCTTCCTTTGCACCATCGTCGCGAATACGGCATGGTATCCTGGATGAGTTCATCCGTTGACAGGTCGTCCATCTTCTGTGAAAGTTGACCGGGGCATCGCAGCGCGGAAAGTGAGGGCGCCGGGTCTGCAGCAACGCCGGCAGACTGCCAGCGACGTGGATGTGACAGCCACACGTCGAGAAGCCGAACAAGAATGGGAGATTTGCGGTAAGCCAAAAGTGTGATCGTGGTTCTTGACGGTGAGGAGCAGTTGTGGCGGAGGAACCTGACGCACTGGCCAGGGGCGTCAACAAGGGGACGAAGGCGCCATTAGCGTCTGAGACCTCAACCTCCATCCTTCAGCCTGTCTACCGCGGCAAATGACAGCGAGTCGTTGATGAATCCACGTGAAAATAAAGTCAAAGTCCAAGATGCCGGGTTGTCGGTCTTGCTTAGCAGCGTCCGAGCATCGCGATGGTCTTGTCCACGAAACAACATTCCCCAGAACTGAGGAGTTGTGCGACGCCAATCCAGGATCAGAGTATTATTTGTGCACTGGCACACTGGCACCGTGACAGCGCCCCTGCTATTCCTGTCTGCAGGAACGATGAAAGGGGGAAAGCGGATGCCCTCCCCAGGGGGGATAGATAGCCAACGGGGATTTCCAAGGGCCAGGGCTAGGTTGCTTCGACGAGGCAAACGTGAGGGCGTCTTGTCAAGACGGCTACTACCTACTACGGATCCGTAGTTGACACAAAAAGAAAATGAGAGGAAATGGTGGAACACGGGGTTTCGGACCTCTTTTGGGGCCAGAGACGCGGCGAGAAGGGGCTCGGCGGTTGATAAGCGCTCCGGGCAATGTGATGTATCGCCCGCAGAGGCGGCACTGCTCCCCCGATGCGAGTCATGAGCTCCAAAGGTTTGGCTCGTTGGCGGGCAACCCAGGCTGCCGGGTGCCCACGATGATCCGATTGTGTGGCCGAATTTTTCAGAAGCTGCCCCTGACAGGGGTCTAGAGCTCCCAGCGTGCCCCGCACCTGGCCGGCGCAGTGGGTTCGCGATGGGATGGTGGGGGGCTGTCCTCGATAGCGGCTCTTTCGTCTTCGCTTACACGGAGCCGTCGATTGTGTGTCTGCGGAGTAGTGACAGGACAATATTGAAGTGAAGGATGCGCGATGTGATATGCGGAGGAGATCTCCCACCGGGCCACCGACCTTGCATTGCAGCAGCATGTAACGTATGCAAAAGACACTACGCAGAAGTAGTGCAGAGGATGGATGCAGTTGAGCGCGGGTGCCAGCAGAATCCGTGCACCCAGGTCCGCGTCGAGACTGTGGAAGCTCCTGCGTCCGCCCGAGTCCCCGTTGAGGCAGTCGATCCGATTATCGATTGCGCTATTCGGGGGCGCGTGCATCATTCTTTGCAGTGAGACATGCGGGTTGCACTTGTCTTTTCTTGTCAGTCCGGGAGCCGGTCATAGCCAACACTAACTGGGCGCGGATGGCCGTTCGTGTGCCAACCCCCGTTCTGCCTCTTTGGAAAAGCGAAAATCTTCGGCGCCCCTCGGCCCTTTGAGCGGATCGGGTCCATCCGGAGGAGCTTGCTGCTCATGGTCGACCCGGGTGCCCTGGCGACGAAGAGAAATATTCTTTTTCCTTCTCCCGCGTGGTTCGAGCGGTTGGGAACCAAGAAAAGCGGCCGATGGTGGGCTGGAGTTGCAGCGGTGTTCCGTACCTGCAGGACCATGCTTGGTTGGACCGGGGCCCGTGAGTCCAACTGGAAGCTGTCCCGGGGGTGGCTTGCATGGGGTCTCTCATCATTTGGCCCGAGCCGTGGAATCGGTGGAAGCTGCGGTCCTTGTCGAACTCCGGTTGGAATCTGAGCGGTCTCGTCCTCTCCACACAACGTCGCTAATCGATGCTTAGTGGGAAGGCGATGCCCCGCGGCACACGGGTCGAGAGGCTATCGGCCTAGCGGGCCAGGAGATTGCTAGCTTCCACGGAGGGAATGAGGCGTTATCCTGCTCTGCTGCTGCCGTGCTCCGTTCGAGAACCACACAGTTAACAAGGACAAGACTTCCCGGCGCTGTCTGGCGTCAGGGGGGCCATGGAGTTATTTAAGAGCAAGCGCGCAGGTGCATCGGGGAGGACTCTTGTCCTCGTTCCTCTGGCCTCTCGAGCGGTTCGAAACGTCTCTGTTGTCAGTGCCCATCCGTCCGCCCATCATCAATCTTGCTTTTGTGTTCCGGCCGATCATCGCCAGCGATTGCCCATCTACGGCTGCTGCGATCCCTTGACTTCGAATTCGACCCACTCCCCATCATCAGGCCATACAGCCAGGGCGCTATAGGGGAGCCAAAGACCCTGCGAAGAAACTCGCCTCCACAAGCTACAACCGAAGCCGTTAGTCGGGTGGACGGCAGACGCAACTCACGAGGCCGGCAAATCGTCCGCAGAGAATCGGGGTCGAGGAAAGAAAAATTGGAGGGGCTTTAGCGGGTTGAAGGTGTTTGCAGAGTCGCGGTGCTGTCGCGCAACCTGAGCTACCCGCGAAATCGGTATGCAACATCTTGTTTGTCTCGTCGCTGTTATCGTTTGTTCCTCAGCTGTTTGTTTGGCCGGGTCGCATGGTTTGCCCAGCCTTGTTTGTCGGCCTCGCACGAGTGCTGCCCGAGAACCTTTCGGTTGCTCTTTCTGGTCGAGGTCGAGGTGTTTTGGGCTTGGTCTCCAATTTCCCGCTGCAGGTGGTGCATTGTGGCGTGCATTGGCCAGCTTCCACTGTGGACTGAGCGACCCCACCTTTTTCTCGGTGCAAGAGCTGACCGCCTCCAATTCCCCTCCGCAAAGGGCACCCGTCCCCCGCACCGAAGCCGCTGCAGGAGCTGTTTTGTTCCTGGTTCCTGCCCCTTTTGATCCTGGTGATTTGCCAATTCTCCCTCTGATCCAATTTTCAGCAGACAAAATCCCAGGGCAAAACTCTGGAGGGGAATTGCAACATACGACCGGCCATTCTCTAAAAAGACACCGCTCTGCCCAGAGCATCCGTTGGAAACCTGCATATCGCCCGTCTTGGAGTGCACGTCAAGGGAAACGCCACCGCACCAATCGCCAGCGGTTAACACAGCTCTGCGTTGTTCCTGCCCCACCACAACTGCGTCACGGGATCTTGCCCCTCGCTTTGCAACTAGCGAACCGACAGGCCGACTGCAGTCCAGCTGCTGACCGCTACGAGCCGCCAACAGCCGCCGATTACGCCCCGCGACGGGCCATTGAGAAGAGGGCGCACCACGTCACGGACACCATGGGACTCTTTTCTAGACGGGATAAGGCACCGAAGCCGGTTGTCGAAACCAAGCCAGCGCTTTCCACCTCCAAATCCATATCCTCCCTGGCATCCGGCGAGTCGAGCATTCGATCACCCATCGGAATTAGCAGCTCGCGCATCATGAATCGCACTTCGGCCGGCACTGCGGGCTCCAATGGGCCCCCCACGCCCATCACACCCTTCTCCCCCGGCGTCAATCACCCCAAAATCGACATGCCGCGGCAGCCAGACCCCCAACTCGATCCCGCCGGGTATCTGCGGAGTCTGGGCGCCGTTCGCCAGCGTTCCAAGATCGTGACCGATAAGGCGCTCAAAAATGAGCTGCGACACTTTGATGTTGACATGAACAAGTTTTCCGACGTCGTAACATTCGTTGCAAACATCATCAAGGTAGGCACCGGAGCCACCCGTTGACTGCTTCGAAGCGCACGCAGCTGACCATTTGACTTGCAGCGGGACTATGACGCCCCTTTTACCAACATTCCCCCTCACGGCCGACACCAACACTTTGCTGTCGGCGGTCGCGACCGTATTGCACACCTCCTCTCGACGTTCCCCGCAGATGTCGACAACACCGAGAAGTGCAAACGCATGATCGACCTCTTCCTCGTCAGTGTGCTGCTGGATGCTGGTGCTGGTAACAGGTGGAGCTACAAGTCGGTTGAGAATGGTCGAATCTATAGGCGATCCGAAGGAATTGCGGTCGCCAGTCTGGAGATGTTCAAGACGGTAAGCATGGATCTTTCCGCTCCGACGACTTTGTCACTAATCGGACACAGGGCCTATTCTCCGGCGATAAGAACAACAAGTACCAGGTCGACAAGGAGGGCCTGCAACAACTGACTGTCGAGAAGCTCGCCGAGGGTCTGCAGTCGAAGCCAGGAAACGAGATGGCGGGCATCGAGGGTCGTGCACAACTTCTCATGCGTCTGGGGAAGGCCCTGGCGGAGAAGAAGGAATTCTTTGGAGAAGATGGGCGACCTGGAAACATGCTCGGTAGGTGTTGTCGTATTGCCATGATTCTTTAGATGCTGACTCGAGGCAGATCACATTCTCTCCCACCCCTCAACGCAGGCATCAAGCGTCATTATCGTTCCCCTCCCCGTTCTCTGGAACGTCCTCATGAACGGCCTGGCTCCCATCTGGCCTCCGTCGCGGACAGCCATGAACGGCGTGTCCCTCGGCGATGCTTGGCCGTGCAGCTCCATGCCTCAGCCAGCCCAGTCGCCTTCCAGCCCAACGTTCTCGCCCTTCCCCAACACCACCGGACAGTCAAACGGCATCGCACCGTGGGAGAGCATCCTCCCATTCCACAAGCTCACGCAGTGGCTCACATACTCGCTCATGCAACCCATGCAGAGCATCATGAAGATCCACTTCGCTGGGCAGGAGCTGCTCACCGGGTTGCCTGAGTACCGAAACGGAGGATTGTTCGTCGACATGGGCGTCCTGACGCTCAAGGAAGAGGACCAGCAACGTGGTCTGCAGCACTATGCCGAGTACTGCCAGCGCACTGGGTCAAACGGCGTTGAGGTAGCACCAATGTTCAAGCCTGACGATGACGTGATTGTCGAATGGAGAGGTGTTACCGTAGGCTTCTTGGACATCCTTTGCACGGAGGTCAACAAGTCGCTGCAGAATGAGCTCGCCGGAAACGAGCTGAGCTTAGCACAAGTTTTGGAGGCTGGAAGCTGGAAGGTTAGTGCACCGTATCCTATCATGTTCGTTCTACAGCTAACGGTTACAAGGGTGGTCGAGAGATTGCAGAAATGAGCCGACCGAACACCAAAGAGCCCCCGATTCTGATTGACAGCGACGGAACTGTCTTCTAATTGGGGCACTCCGCTTGGGAGCGTCAGTTTGGGAGGAGACTCGCAAGGCTGATAGGTGCGGCCCATCGACATGGATCGGTGGCGCCACGCGCCGTTTTGGGGTCAAAACGGATGTGGAGGAGTAGGGTGTAGCGTGAAGCTTCCCGCCCTTTTCTGGGGTGTGTCAACTGTTGGCGCACCCTTTGCGCTTCTATGCGCCTTGTTTTCCGTAAGGAAATATCGGTTATGCTAGATTTATGAACGATCAATGAGACTCGATGCCCTGGTCTAGGGAACATCCATTCAACATCCTTTGCTGTCTTCCTACCTCAAGGTGCGTCGGTAGGGTCCCTGCACGGCTGATTAGCATCGTCATGGAGGAACAGCAGGCAACCTACCAGTCAGTGACAAGTTTCTCGTCCAGCCCATCCAATGTCTTCATATCCTCGGCCGAGATCTCAAACCCTCCCACATCAGCGTTCGACGCGATGCGGTCCGGACGAGAGCTCTTGGGCAGCGTCACAAACCCATGCTGTATCGACCATCTTCTCTCCCATCAGCCTCGCCCTCAGACATGTAACAGCCAGGACTCACCGAACCAGCAGCTGAGCTGCGTCGCACCCATACTTTTTACTCAACCCCACCACCGTCTCATGCCCCATCCTCATCCCCGCCACCAGCGGCGCATACGCCTGCACCACAATCCCATACTTGTCACAAACCCCCCGTATCTCCTCCTGCGTATTAAACGGATGCACTTCAATCTGATTCACCACGGGCTTCACCCGTACCTCCCCCCAAGTCATCAACTCCTCAATGTGCTTGACCCCGAAGTTACTCACACCCCCGGACCGCACCTCCCCTGCGAGAACCGCATCTTCAACCGCCTTCCACGACGTCAGCCTTGCCTTCCTACCCCCGTACGGGCTGTGCAGCAGGAAGAGATCGATGTATCCGAGTCCGCATTCCTGGACGCTGCGCGTGATGGATGCCCGGACGGAGGCGTAGTCTGTGCTGTTGGAGCGCAGCTTGGAGGTGTAGAAGATTTCGGAGCGGGATAAAGAGGAGGGGTGGGAAGATAGGAAGGAGAGGATGGCGCGGCCGGTGGAGTGTTCGTTTTCGTACCATTGGGCCGAGTCGAAGGCGCGGTAGCCGGTTTGCAGGGCGGAGAGGACGGAGGAGGTTGTGCTGGTGGGGGACATTTGGTAGAGGCCGAGGTGGATTTGGGGGATGGTGAGGGGGGGTTGGTTGGGGAGCTGGAAGGGGGGTTAGGTATTGTTGGGTGAAAGGGTGAAAGGGGTAAAAGGGGGAGGGGTAAATACGGGGAGGCGGCGGGAGAGCATTTGGGTTGTTGTTGACATTTTGGCGGTTGGTTCGGTGCTAGGTTTGGAGTGTTGGTGGTTGGTAGTGAGCTGAAGGTAAGTGAGAAATAGAGGGGTTCTTGGTGAGTTTTGTTGGGGTAGGCGGGATGAGGTCATCGGGGGTCGAGGTGAGGAAGGCAGGGTTAGGGTTTTACCAGTGTCTACTCTCCCCTGAGCGACCCTGAGCCCCGAGTTGTCAACAATCCGGACATACATTCCCCTTTAGACTCATTTACGTCATGGAGATTGCCCCTCCTATTTCACACAGCAATCGACTCGGGCCAATTACCAAGTCATCTTGTAGAGGAAGAGGACAAACTAGCAGCTTGCTGTCACAAGCAACGTTCAGTCAGAACCCGCTGACAACCTAAGCTTCCAAGGTAGGAACAGGGCAAGAGTAGAGGCCAATATTGTGAGATGATGCGGTAATCTAAGCCATCCACCAGACGCTGCATCGTGCCCAGTCCAACACTAGGGACGCCGGCTTACTGAGCCGATATGGGGTTGTTACGGAAAATCCCCCTGACATATGCCTCAGCTTCGGTCCTGTAGCCACATATTTCCGTTTTGAATAGCCGTTTGTACTCTTCTTCCGTCATATCTTCGCACTCAGCGCCGCTCGGGCCCTTCAACAACATGACGGCGGGCTTCTGTTCTCGGAACACATCCAGCGCCTCACGCCAGGAGCCGGTGTCCAAATCAGAGGACCCAGTGTCCAAATCAATGTCGTACAGGCTCAAGCATGTCATGCCCTTCGGCAGCCGTTTTATGAAGGTAACCAGATCGGTGAAATTGAGAGCGAAACCGTGGAGGGACAAGTGATTTAGCTTGTTGATAGACCTCTTCCGGTTGAAGATGTCTTTCAAACGCAGAGGGGAGTGATGCTGTCCGCTGCCGCGACCGCGCAGGTCCAACCACAGCGATTGTAAGCTGGACGTATCCAAGCAGGCCGAGATAAAGTCGACAAGGCCATCTTCTTCCTCCCCATCGTCCTGGCCGTTGGTGGGATCTTCCGAGTCACATTTGAATGTAAAGGTCCGCAGTTGTTGCATCCCAGACGAGAAAAGAGGTCGCGAGTCCGGAGGAGGCACGAGATCCATAGATCGGCTGAGGGACGACAACTTGATCTCAAGGTGGTGAAGCGATACACCGAATTCCCGACCAGCGTCGATCAGACGGCTGACACATTGAAGGCTCGGCGGGTCGAGGTGGTCCTTCTTGACCGTGTAGCCGTTGACAGGGGCCAACATCTGGCTGCGAAGACTCTCCCACATGTCCACCCCCGGGCTCATGAGGGGCCGTGCTTTGCTTCCCCGAAACAGGAAAAGGAAATCGTCGAATATCAAGCTCCGGGCACACGGCATCCTCGCCATTGCAGCGCCCACAGCTCGGTAAAGCTTGTCGCCCTGCAGACGCAAAACCTGGCGTTCGAGAAGCTCCATGTACAATTCGTGTGTTTCGAGGAGATACAGCACCTGACGTTGGTCATCCTGGGTTCGCTCTCCCGGCGATAAGAGGCGGTGTAGCGTAGTTACCAGCTCTTTTCCTTTGGTGATTAACTGCACTGCCGCCTCCTCTGACGTTCCATTCAATTCCCACAATCTGCATCGCTCGAACGTGTTGACATCCTCTTCAGCCCTGTAGGCGTAGTGTGCAAGATAGTCCTCAACGTGGAAAAATGCATGGTTATAGAACTCGAGGTTGATATTGAGGGCGTGGACGCCTTTCGCAATGGTGGGATGGCGAGAAATGTCCTCGAGACGCTTGAGTGATGACTCTTCTTGCAGATCGAGATTAATGACGCGAAGAAGCAGATGAGAAGCAATGCCGGAAATGCGCCTGCAGACGAAGCGGAGGGCCTGGATATCCTCGGAAGGGTACCAGCACTCGTAAGGATGTCGGGAAGGGTTCACGGGGTTGTTGGGGTCGAAATAGGCAAATACCTCGACAAGAATCTCGTCGGGAAGGTCAAGAATGGTGAGGTTTCGAAGAAACGGGCGCGAAAGCCGATTGGCAGAGCCTCGGAGAGCGTTTTGGATATCCTCGAGGGCAACCTTGGAAGTCTTGGCTTTATCGAGGTAGTGATTGGCCACTTCGGGCGATTGGATAACGGCTCTATGGTGCTCGACCCACTGTCCGGATTGATCTGGGTGCAGGCCCCATGGATCCTGGTTACCAAACGCCACACGTCTGTGTTGGGTGAGAAGCTGGGATGCGGCACGCCGCTCTTCGTCCGACCTCCCATCCTGTATCCACTGGAAGGAAAGCAAATGGAAGATGTCGAGGTCGACGCTCTCCAACTGCTTGCTCGTCGACCGCAAAGCATCGTAGACGCTCTTGAGGAGCTCGAGGTCCCCAGGGATTTCCGTTACCTTGGATGGCGCCATACTGATTGTCCGATTGTGGGAGGCTGCGGGGTTGCTGAGCACGACTCGGACTCGCGAGTTGATGGGCAAACGGCCGAAGAACGGGTGAACGACGACGGGAAGCGGGGCAGCGACGAAATGGTCAGCTGACCGAAAGACCGAAGGACTTCGCTGATGACCAGAACCACACTCTGAAGGTACGTTCAGTTAGTAGAGCAAAAGGACATCTACCTGCTGAAGTAGTAGATTGCTAGGTTAATAAAGAAGGAAGGAAAGATTTCCAGAGGCGCGTCTGACATTCCAGCCTTTGTGGCATGGTAGCGCCCCACTTGTGCAGTGCCAGGACAGCTGTTGCCATTTCTTGGCAAGCAGGTTGTGCGATGGCTTCAGGGCGTCAGATTGGCTGCCACTTGCATACGGCGACGAAAAGGAGGGTTGGTTTGGGGTATGAGGATGGTCCCCAGTCCTTGTGTTCCAGGAAGGTCCAGATTCCAGCGTGATACAGTGCCGGGCACATGTGCATTCACCCCTTACGATCAATTGCACCCATTTGAGCCACCTGCGATCAGGGCTTGGATTTGACTTTTTCTGTTTCTCCGCTTGATACCCCTTTTTGTTTTGCAACGCCGGGGCTTGTGGCATGTGTGTTTTTTTTATCCTGTGTTCATTTTGGTCACATGACGGCCAAGATTCATCAAATAAAAGACCCATTTGCGCCCTCGTGTCAATGTTGTTCTCTTTCCAGTCACTCTGGAAACAAACCCCTGACACAAGGGTAACAGGACTGGTGGTCTTTTGTATTATTTACATGGGACACGGATCTACTTATGTCATAACATCAAAAGGGCACTGGGACGCTTCATCTTCGCTTCAAATTAGCGACCAAAATATGAAAGCTCCCAAGATCTTACATCTTCAGCTGAGCCTGGCACCATCTCCACGGCCATGTAGATTTCCTTCGAACCGACATAGATAAGAGCTTCCCCCTCTGAGTCCTTCGCATACAAAGAGCGACTTTGGTGAGAGACAAACACAACGCTACTGAAAAGAACGTAAATCGCCCCGTACTCAGACCTCCCCCAAACAAATGGAATCAGATCATTCCAACTCCAAATACATCGCGTAACTTGCAAATCACTCCGCCTCTCCTAAGCGGACGCCAACCCCTGTTGTTGGGCCCACCTCACCTACCTTCCCCTCACACATGGAACTCTAGCTGCCTGCTGCTAGCTCCTTCTCCAACCTTCCCAGCAGCTTCTCCACAACACCCAACGCCTCTATCAACCTCGGTTGAGGCATTCTCCCGAAATACTTGCGCAGCTCGTCGGCACCGGGGTGCCATTCCACCGGGATTCTGAGAAGCTGTTGACGATACTCGTCCCACACTTTGGGATTCCAGAAGTTGTCCCGGAGTTTGGTGATGAATACATCCGCAGCAAAACTTTGGGCTCTGTTTGAGAATATTAGCTGGAGAGGAAAACACATTATTGCCACTGCTTGCGGGGGAAAATACAAGGAGTGGCTGTGGTTTTTGCCGTGAAGTCCCTGCGCGTAGAACGAGAGGAAACATCCTGCAGCATAGCCGTGGAAGTTCATGTTGTCTTCCAACTTCAAGTTTGTTCCCAAATCGTTGTCTGAGATTGCATACCACTTCCGCTGGAGGTCGGCTTCGCTGAGTACAGCCGCTTCCTCCAGGGTGAGGCCGTTGATGTACAGGTCCATTTCTGCCATGCGGCTGTTTTGTTACGCGTGAGCTTAAGAAAGATGCCTAGCTATCGAACCATCAGAAATACTCACTGGTTATCGATGCTGGCGAAAAATCTGTCCAGACAGAAAGCCTCAGAGAGGTTGGAAGCAAGCGCGGTGAGGTCTTTTACCGGAGCCGCCGCTTTGGTTCGATCAGTAGGGTGACGAATAATCCGCTGGACCACGTCTTTCTGGTCCAGGATGTACTCTAGAACGTGGCTGGGTATTTCGACAAAGTCAGGCGCAAAGCCGTCGTATTTGCCCCCCGCTGGCGAATCTTTGTTCTCGACGAAGAGTCGGTGCAGCGCATGGCCGAGTTCTATGCACGCGAGTTAGGCACAGTTGAGCCCCCTCAGGCTTTCAGCTTTCTCCACGTACCGTGTACGACGATATTTTTGAATTGGTGCAGCGAGAGACAAGTATCTCGCCCCGTCAGAATTTATTCGGTGAACCTCATGTACCATTACACTCTCATGCCAAAGGCATCGAGGGTCGAGGGTCTGCGGATCGATTTCCTTGATTTGGCCCCCAAATAAAGGTCCAACAACGTCGAATATAGCGGGAATCGTATGCGACATCGGGAAGTATTGAGCCACTTCGTCTGGACCAAGTCCAACAATAACGTTCACAAGCTTCTGCTGGTAGTAGAAATAGTCCCACGGGGGCATCTCCCGCTCTGTATGGTGAGTACTGATACCGAGATCTCGAGCCCGGATTTGTCTCAAAACTGAAACCAAACGCTCTGACATCACCGAAATTTGTCTGCCTAGCCGGTGTAGGAGGTCTGTGATGATAGGTCTGTCGGGAAATGCCTGTGTTTTGAACTTGAGCTCTCCGTAGTTCTTCGCGTCTCGAAGCTGGGCCACTAGCGCCTGCTGGTAGATCATCGCCCTGCAGACCGGTGCGTACGCGGCTGATGCTGCTTCACCTGCCATCCACTCCCTCTTTCGAGCCTCCGAGCTGTGCGTGGCCGCTAGCACGTCGTAGGTAGTTTTCAGTGGCGTCTTGTTGTACATTTCGGTGAATATATTTCGAAGATGGTCAAGTTTGCCCTCGCTCTCTGCAATTTCAGTTTTGGCACTCTCAGACAAGACATCTGCACTTGACGTCGAAGGAGGTCGATTGTCCCAAACCTCAAACTCCTCAATGTGGTACGCCAGCCAGTCCTCCCATGGCCCCCATTTTGAGACTGACTTCCCTTGCATGGCCTCCTTATCCTTGTCCATGAGTCGCTTTGCTGCGAAGAATCGAGCCGACAGGTCCGGTCGTTGGTACCACGCAGCCACCGCGGCGAAGTATGTCCTAGGCAAGTTCCCCCAAGTGTCGCGCAGATCGCGGAGGCCAACATTGAGAAGCCCGCGAAACACGGTTATGTGAATGCTGGTTTCCTTCTCGACTCTGACCCATGGTATAACCAAATTCTCGAAACTGATCTTGTCGACAGGAATCCTCGCAATTTCGTCTTGCATTGCATGATATTTCTGAACTGTATCAGCCAGGATACCCGAAATCTCGTCAGCGGTTGGTATTCTGTACGGCCGACGGTGAGGGTTGTTGTCAGCCATGTTGTGTGTCTACCAAGGAAAGCTGTGGTGAAAGTTGCTCTGAGAATGGGGAATACAATGCGAAAGAGTATGTCTTGTTGCAGTTGATGGATGGAGTTGAGGTAGCGAGCATGATGAGGGGAAGCAAAAGGAGACAGAGGGCGAGGAAAGAGCGACTATTTATCCTCGAGCAAGCTTCTCCACATGCGAAGAGCATCCCATTTTGTGACTCGAACGACCACGAGGAACAAAGAGGCAGCCAACACATGCTCTTCACTTCTCTCTCATTTCCATCCCAGACTCAACCCGTATGACTCCAACACCAACACCCCGCCCGCAAACACCCAGATCTACCAACACGCAAGCAGCAAACAAAATCCCAATCTCGTATATTTTCTCTACCCTCTCCGCCCGAACTACACTCCCCACCCCATGACCCTCAACAAACAAAACCCAAACCCCCCTCCCACCCCCTCGCCTTATCATCCGCCATTCCCACCCGCCCTCCTACGACCGGAAAAAAAAACCCATCTACTTCACCACCGGAAACCCCTCCAACCCCACCGTAAACAACCCCCTATCCCCCTCCAACCGCCCCCTCAACTCCTTCAACCCATCCACATCCCACGCCGCCCACACAAACCGCCCATCCAAAAACCCCGCCTCCTCGCTCGCCGCCCACACCGCGAAACCCCCCGCAAGATCAATCTCATCCCACGGCAACCCCAAATGCTCCGTCGTCCCTCCAATCTCGGTCTTGTACAAGCCCGGATGATACTGCACCACCCTGACACCCTCCTCCTCGGCACCAAAGTGCTCAAACACCTTCGTGGCCGCCAGCTTGCTGGCCTGGTACGCCGCATACCCCGGTATGTACGCCATGTGCGCCATGGCGGTGTCGACATGCAACACCACCGCCTCTGCGGCGCGGACGTCGCGGAACGCGCGCAGGAGGTTGTAGTTCCCCTGCACATTGACTTCAAAGACTTTCCAGAAATCGACAGGGTCGGTTTGCGAGAGGGGGGCGATGGCGTTGATGTACCCCGCGCAAGCGACGAGGACGTCGATCTTTTGGTTGCCCGAGGGAAGGGAGGAGGCAAAGGTTTGCAGGGCGGAGGTGATGGAGGGGAGGGAGGTGATGTCGGCGGGGAGGATGTGGACGGTGACGTTGGGGTGGGAGGAGGTGATGTTGGATTTTGTGGATTCGAGGGCGGAGGCGCGGCGGCCGACAAGGCCGATGTGGGAGGCGCCGGACTTGGCGAAGGCGAGGGCGGTTTCGGCGCCGATGCCGGAGCCGGCGCCGGTGATGAGGATGGATTTGCCGGCGGTGGAGAGTTCGGGGCGGGTCGGGTCGATGGCGGGGTAGAGCTTTTGGTGGTAGGGTGTGATGGGGCTGGGCATGGCCATGGTGACTGTTGCTGCTCTGAAATGGGAGTGTTGATAAGTAGTGGTGTCGTGGTTTTTAGGCTGATCAAGTAGCTGAACGTTCAATCTCTTGAGTTGAGCTTCTAATGTTCATTTTGTGATGGTTTGGAAAAAGAGGCATGTTGTGATATATATGCCCGCTGTCTCTGATGATGGGTTGTCGGAACTCGGCCATGCCCGGGTTGAAGACCAGATGTGTCTGGTCGATGTGTTACAAAGCACCATATGGGATGTCGTCGAGGTGGAGTGATTGAGATATTTTTGACTGAATCAATTAACCATCGACATAATCCATCACGGTGACGTAGAAAAGCCGATTCCGGACACGGCGCGGCCAACGTGGTCGGCATTGAAGGCCGGATTGTTAGGCGCGAATCCCGAGCACAGTGCATATCCTTCCGGACAGTGATACCGGGGCGGCATCTCGCGAAACTTCATGTGTCGGCACTGTGCAGGCTGCTCGGCGCTATCACGCACTTCGGTCGGTCGCTTACCAAATCCCTGGTATCAACTGATGCAGGAGGACTTGGCACAGGGGGTTCACAAAAGGTCAGTAACCGCCTGTCAGTAACCGGTCTCAAAATTCGTCCGAGCTGCAAACGATTCAGACCTCACCGCACGGCTCAGAAAGCTGACTCACCCAACCACAGCGCATTCCGACTTTTTCTCTCACCGCGGAAGCAATGTGCCCAAGTCACCACCAGGTAGCAATAGAATATTCCAGAACAGGAGACATCTCAGAATGAGCGACGAATGATCTGTTGGGAATGCAGGACATGGGAAGCCATGGTGTGGTCGAACCGCAACGGGAATCAAACAGGGATCCTAATGTTCTCGCAAATACGATTCAGGGCCTTTCATGGCCCGATACAAATCTATCAAGGGAACTCATGTCTGCCTCTATATATTCCGCCAAGCGGGCCTACATCTCCATCAACACCATCGACTCTCTTGGCCCTTGCCTTGGATAGATATCCAGCAAGCATCTTAGCAGCGCTCGCCCCTCACAACGACGTTCCAGTCTTGCAGAAAGAATACCTGTCCTGATGTCTTGTCCCTCGTCGCGTCTCGGCATTGGCGGTAAATGATGTAGGCGCCCCAGGCGACGTCCCTCCACGCCTGAAGTGTGAGCGGGACAAGGTTCTGCAGGAAGGAAACTGGTCAGTATGAGAGAACCCCCAGAAAGGCAATCGTACGTACATCATTGCACCAGTAAATGGCAGAATCGTAGGAGCAGCTGACCCTCTGGCAGTTGCCAGGGCCTGCATCCATGGTCGGCACGCCTTCAATGCCGTCCAGGTACACGATACCTTCGTAGATTCGCTTCGCCCATGCCTCAGGCCACTGCTGAAAGCAGGTGTGCCATGATTCGCCATCCTCGAGCTCTCCTGTCTTCTTGTGTTCTCCGGCCCCCATCGCGAGTTGAGTCATGTTTGCGGCGGCGAGGACGTTCTTTTCATAGTCGGGATTGATCGTGTTGAGGTGGGCAATCATCTCCTCGACCGTGCCGGTGACATTGATGTACTCTGGAGGAGATCGGATCAGCGACTTGAGTGGAAAAGGAAAACGTTTCGGAGCTACCAACCGCCATTGGGGAAAGCCTGGACAGACCACTCGAGGTCAACGATCTTGTAGCCGGGAATGAGTTCACCGTTGTCGGCCAAGGGAGCCTGCCAAGGTCAGCGCTCGGCTACAGCAGCCGGAGTGACATCCCATACTGCTAGAGCTGCAACTACCAATGCAGCAAAGGCTAGAAGTCTCATGAAGGTCATGATGGAAGTTTGGTGATGATCCTGGAATGTTTGCTGCGCACAATGAGGATGACAAAGGATGATGGGTTTTGCTGCTGTAGAGGGTTGTAGTAGGTCAGTTTGGACCGAAAAACCAGAACTGAAGAAGTTTCACTCGAGAAATGTGGGAGAGGAAAATTCAGATGGTCGATTTGTAGGTTTCTGGTCGGTCTTTCCGCCTCTTTTCGACATCGCTGAGCGGGTCATTCACCTGCGATGAGTGGATATCCCATAGCTCGCGCCTTCCCTGCCATTCAATCCGCTCAGCAAGCTCCCGAGCTAGAAACATTTCATTCGGGCTACCTGATTTCCGAGTCCATAGTGAATGGGACCTTTCTTTGTTGTTGATTATGAGCCGCAAGGGGGGTATGAGTTATCACCATAAATTTGACCTCGAAACGTGGATATGGACTTGACACTGAAGTCCACGCCTCGGCCATGTGTGATATCAGATCTGAGGTTGATGATCACCTACCGCAGCTGCCCACCTTATTGTACTCCACCTTACAGTTGCCCTGCTCTTGTTTCCACTGCTGGGTCTGGGATGAAAACCGTTTAATGCGGTCCCTAATTCGCACCCCTGGACCCAGGTCTGTTCTTGAGATATCCAACATCAAGTCTCACTCGTCGAGTCGGTATATCTGCTGTTTGTCCCAATTGCATGGAAACATTCCAATGGTTGCGCGGAGGCCCCTCCTCCGCCCTGATCCCGTCCCTTGAGCCGCGCCCCAAATTACGCCGAGGCAGAACTCAACCCGGCTGCTTCTTTCCATCTTTCACAGAGAGACCCCCACCGTGCCGGGCGACCGGGTCTGCACACCATCCAATATCAAAGTATTGCGGCGCACAGTACTGGTGCTGAGCGGAAACGCAGGGACCGGGCTTTCCCCTCGCCTGGATTTTTCCACGACACGGAGAAATGATCGCGGATCGAGCTCGGGCAATTGCCGCGCTTGTCCTTCCCCCGTTCCAGTGTTCTCACCGCCAAGAGCGGACACCTTCCCGAGTGCTTGGTTAAGAGCAAATTGCCAGAAATCACGTCGCCGATGAAGACGCGTAGATATAAATTATGGGCGTTCCCCTTGACAGTGAGATCTTCAATTGTAGGCGTCATTCAAGATGAAGCTATCCCCGGTCACCACTCTCGCGGCTTGCGCTGCCCTCCTTCCCTGCGCGTCAGCAACCATTTTTTATGCCGGCGTGGCCGAGTCCGGAGGCGAATTCGGAGCATGGAGCGCAACCTCACAAGTAGGAACCGGCCTGCCCGGCCGGTTTGGCACCGACTACGCCTTCATCAGCACCTCGGGAGTAGACGCCATGGCGGACCAACACAAAATCAACCTCTACCGCGTCGCCTTCCTGCTGGAGCGCATGTGTCCGCTTTCCTACGGTCTCGGCGCCAGATTCAACGAGACGCACTTTGAGCATTTCAAGGAGTCGATTGATTACATCACCAAGAAAAAAGGGGCCTGTAAGCATCTTTGATCAAACTACCCCCATGGCGGATTACTAACCCATCCAAAGACGCCATCCTCGACCCCCACAACTACATGCGCTACAACAACCCATCCTCCCAGCCCTACAGCGGCAGCGTCATCGGAAACGCATCCGACCCAACCGCAGCCACCACGGCGCAGTTCGGCGCCTTCTGGGGCGAGCTCGCCAAGCGCTTCGCCGACAACGAGAAAGTCATCTTTGGCCTGATGAACGAGCCGCACGACATGCCGAGCTCGCTGAATCTGGCCAACCTCCAGAGCGCCATCGACGAGATCCGCAAGGTCGGCGCCAAGAATTTGATCCTCGCGCCGGGAAATGCCTGGTCTGGGGGCCACTACTGGACCAAGGGCGGTGCGGAGGCTAATAGCAACTGGATCCATAAGCTTGTCGATCCGTTGAAAAACACGGCTATTGATATCCACGAGTATCTTGATGAGGATTTTAGCGGGAGTCATACGGAATGTACCCAGGATCCTGCGAGGAATTTGGCGGGTGTTACGGCGTGGTTGAAGGAGCATAAGCTCAAGGCTTTCATTACTGAGTTTGGTGGGTCCAACACTACGGCGTGTGTGAAGATGTTGAACGATCTGCTGGATTACATGACCGACAACGAAGAGTACATCGGGTGGACGGGCTGGGCTGCGGGTCCATTCTGGGGGTCTTACAGCCCCTGCTGCACCGACCAGAGACAGCTGGGAAGCTTCGAACCCGGCAGCAAAGCCGCTGACGGTGGTCCCAGCCTATATGACACCATCTGGGTGCCCGTCTTGTCCAAGAAGATTCCGTCCAAGCTGCAATGGTCCGGGCTAGCGAGCGTAAACGGCGGCGAGCTCACATCGAGGTAGCGAACGGAAGTAGTTAAAGCTTTCACAAATCAATCAACGCTCAATACGCCATGCCATGCTTCTATCCTTCCCTGATACACTCCATACTCCATACGTCAACCCAATAAAACCGGTCATTCATCTCATTACCTCCCCATCCCATCATCCGTCTTACTCTCATTACATTACCCCTCAACTAAAACCACAACCCAACCCCCTCCGGCCCCGCCGCAACCTCCTCAATCCACGTCTCCGTCCACTTCGCCACCCAATCCGCCCTCCACCGCGGCCCATCCCCAAAGCACATCCCATTCAGCACAAACAAATTCACCAACGCATTCACCATCTCCACCCTTTTCCTCTCCCCCCGCCCCTGAATCGCCTCCGCCCACGGCCCCCAACCCGCAGGCGTCATCCTCAGCCTGTTCTGCAAATACCCCTCCACCTCCACCGGCGTCATCCACAGATGCGCCTCGCCGTACGCCGCGGGGTGGTCGGGCTCCCGCAGGATGGCCGAGAACAGACGCATCGGTCCGTCGGGGTCGCGGCCGGGGTGGTCGCCTGCGATCCAGCCTTTGGTGCGCCAGGTGAAGCGCGCGTGGAGGATGTCGTAGATTGTTTTTTCAGAGGAGGAGCGGATGGTGGGGCTGAACATGCGTTGGATGATGGCGTGGGCGCGGTGGACGCGGCGGCGGTAGCGGAGGTGTTTTTGGGCGGGGGTGAGAGGGGTTTGGGAAGGGGGGTGGCGAGATGGGGAGTGTTGTTGAGACGAGTGTGGGCTGCGGGATTGGGGTGTTGTCGTCTGGTGGCCGCGCGCGGCGAAGGGGCGGTTAGCGGGAGGTGTGTTAGTGTGTTGTGCTGAGGCAAATTCAGCTGCTGCGGCGGCGTATTCTGCTGCTGCTGCGGGTGATTCGTAGAAGGTGTCGTCGTCCAGTACTTCGTCTTCGTGCGGGTCGTCAAGGACTTCGTCGTCGGGTCCGCCGACCACGACTACTCTGCTGGGAGGGTGCTGGCTGAGTAGGAGCTGGCGTCGCTTGGGCTGGGCGTGTCGGAATACGCTAAGAGACAAAGCATCGTTCGTGTCATCATTGGAATACGTATACAAAGTGGGATCATCACGAGCGGCAGGGTAAAAGGAATCATGTGCAGAGGGGTCATCAGGAGAGGAGCCGCGCGGGTCGTCCAAGACCACGCCGCGGTATCGGGCGTTCAGGAGAGTCCGAAACGCGCCGAGGGAGAATCCCATACCGGTCCAAAACACCGTCCCAGCCAGCGAGCGCATGCCCTCGCCGACGTACGGCATGATATCGTGCGGTGGGTGGACGATGCGGATTGCACGGTCCGGCTCAAACCAGAGCCCGTAGGTAAGCCGCGGGGACACGCGTCCGCTTCTGCTCGAATCGCTGGACGTCGTCTGGTAGGGAGGGGACGTTGGGGCAGCGAGCTGCGAGTAGATGTTGGCGCTTGTGGTCGCTGCGGCGGTCGTCGGTATCAGCGGTGCCCCGAGGGACATGAAGTCAAGGCTGGGGTCGATGCTTCCGCCCTCGAGCAGCCCCTGCTGCTGGTGCTGCGGCTGCGGGAACCCAGGCGTATTCAGCGGGGGGTCACTGTCGTCATCCTCGCCCACGTCAGAGAGGGACCTGGCGAGGGAGGCGTCGAGACCCGCGACACGGAATGCGTTCTGGATGGCGGCTTGCAGCTGGGACTGGTGGTTGTGCGCATGCGCTGGACCGGTGGCCGCCGCTCGCGAGATCTCGTCGATGGCGTCCCTCAGGGCTTGATTGTCTTCTCGCAGTTCGCGGATCGTGTCAATCTGCCGCCGACGAAAGGCGCGCTGGGCGAGACGGCCACGTTCGCGACGTTGCTGGAGGCTGTTATGAGCATTGTGCTTATTGTGTATGTTTTTCAAACAAAGCGCTGACAAAGCAAAGGGGAAGATGGGAAAGGGGAAAGTCAAAAGGGAAGAAAGGGCCTCTTACCGCCAACTCTACATCATCAATTTCGTTTTCTGAGCCCGGCATTCTCAGAGAGGTTCGCCAAAAAGACAACAGTAAAACGGTCGCGGAATCAGTGATTCCAGCTCAAAAGTCGTCGGAATTGCTGCGGGAGCGTCGAGCCAAGCAAGGGCGGGGGCCGTGGGAAAATTCAGGGGTAGTAGTAAAATATATCGTGGTGGTCGAACAATCAGTACTGTGCTATCTGACTCGCAGGTGGTATATTGTATTTTGCCTTCTGGTGTAGTAAGTTGCCGTCGAGAGTCGGATGAATATCTCTCCTGGTGACGATGGTGTTGTGACTGCAACGACTGAAAAGGAGGCTCAAGCCGGGAGAGGGTCCCCGCCCCGAGGCAGGGGTTAATTTGCCCAACAAGGCGTCAGAGTCAGCGGCCGCCAAGGTCCCGACAGAAGACTCCAGCGCGATGATTGGGCCCAGACAAGAAATTAATAAGCCGTATCTGCGGAGGCCTGCAGACACTAGTCCGCTCTCGCGGGCATGGGATTGCAGATCGCCTGGGAACTGGGGACAAGCGGGGACAATACGGGTGAACCACGAGGCCCTCCTGGCGGCTCCGGGCATCAAACTGTGAGTAAGACCACCTCGATGTGGGCAAAATGGAAGTTGGGTGGGTAGCTGGATCTCTCCCGACAGACTGGATCGCGGACTTAGGACTTGATCAAGCTCCCGTGCCTTCGGGTGAAAATGACGTCGAAGAGGGCCTTTCGCTCTTTTCTCGGCCATGGGTCGGAGGGCCTCTGAGTCTGAGTGAGAGAGCTTCTTGGCTTCCGGGCAGATGGCCCTCCTGCGCGGGGCATGATGAAGCGACAGACATGATGGAAAGGCAGACTGGCGGGCGCTCGAGGACCTGCGGCGGTTACCCCAAGAGGCTACGGAGTGCCTGCAGACACAACCTACCTATCCCCTTCCCTTCCACCGTGTCTTGGAAGGTTAAATCGGTGTGCGGAGGTGCAGCGATGCAGCGCGGTGCAGCCGGTTGCTGAGTCATGCGCTTCGTGGTGATTCGACCGCTGCAACCGCGCAGCCTTCCCGAACTGGCTCAGCCCTATAATTCTTGTTTAGAGGAGAACAAACCTTAACTTGATATCCCGAGGTCACCGCGAACGGAGCCATGATGCACCGCACTTGGCGGTTGATTGCTGTTTATTCCCCAACGCGAGGTCTGATGAGTGCCTGATTGCTGGAAGCTGGAACCATTGGACGGGGGAGATTTAGGTCGCTTGCCTATCATGAGCGGCGGAGCTTGATAAGGTGGGGCAGCTGGAGAAACGCCCAATTGCAGCGCGGAATCCGCCTGAAACGTTTCCAACACATCTTCTGGAACACCACACGCACCCCACCAAAAACACACAACGGGCAACCGCCTCGCGGATGCCGAGACCCGCGACACTCCCGATTCCCACCGGGGCCTGATCGTTCGGATGAGCTCCTTTCGTGCGCGCACGCGTCTTGCAGCGGATCGGGTCGTGAACAATAGGCGGATGGCGGATGGTGGATGGCAGGTGGCAGACCTGATGGTGGATGCGGACCGGAGCGGCGGCATTTGCGTGCGCACCGGACTTTGAAGAAACTCCCGGCGCCTAGGCACGCAAAATGCCCCCAAATCCGGGCGTCCTGCCGAAGATGCTCTGGTGCCGCGGCAAGGAGCTTGCGTCAGGTCAGCTCGTTGGCGGGCGCGCTAATGGGAGCTTCTGCGAGGTCCTCGGTACGACCGTTGTTGTGGATTGTGGTCGTGGCAAGAGGAACTCAATCAGAACTTTATCTTTTTTTCGGTACTCCAACTCCGCGACCGAATGCGACCAAGTTACTGATCGCTCGCTGGGATGCGCCGAACCCTCACTACGCCGGGCGTCGACCTCGTGGCAGCAACACCACAACCCACGAGGAAGAGGAAACATTTTCGATTTCGGAAGGTTCGCAGCGACGATCACCAGCCTTGGAACTCCCCGATTGAGGCCTTCTCGCGTGGCCGAGTCCCGAGATGGCAAGTCGTTGCGACTCGTGCACCGGAACACTCAACATCCGGCCGGCGAATTTCCGGGCCACGACCAGTAGCCAACAAAAACCAGCAAGGAGGGTGCCGGCGCGTGACGATGGCTACACGACGACTCCCGTGCGAATTACAGCGAAAATGGCGGGCGGCGAGAAAGGGAATGGCGGGTGTGTGGTGCTTGCTGTCCTGCGGTGCTGAGGGGGTTCGGGCGGCCCAAGGAACCAAGGAATGCCGGCAACACGGTGTTCCGCGCCTCTAGACCATTGGGATGGCGCCTGGAGCCGGAGCCGTGGGATTCTGCCCCAATAGTTCCGCCAACTGCTCCACTCTTTCTTTGTTTCTGCCCCGGGTCCCGCACGGCTAGTTGGCCTCGCGCGTTAGGAAGCTCGACGTTCCGGCGGCGTCATTTCGAGCCTCGCAGGAGAAGCTGATCTGGTCGCCTGGCAGTTGCTTTCTGCCGCCCGCGGGCCGCCTGCCACCCTTCGACAGCTTTCGTCCCCCCTTTTTCCCTGTCTGGGGCATCTCCCGCATCACCCTGTCACGCCTGTCCCCCACGGCCCCTCTCCTCCGTGAAGCTCGGGCCACAACAAGGAATCAGGCTCGCACCAGCCAATCCGAAACTCAGAACGCCACTAGACGGCACCGGCAAGCCTCACAGCCGTTTTGCAAACCCTTGACCCATCCGAATGTCGCAGATGTTACAGATCCCGGACAGAGCTCGTCTGGCCGCCCGTTGCAGCAACCTCGCTGGCGGGTGGTCGGTCAAAAAGGTTCTGGGCCACGCCGTGCCCGATCTCGTTGTTTTTGTCTTTTTTCTCCCTCTTTTCTCCTGGCATATTATCTATGTCCGTCGTCCCTCTTGTTTCCTTCGTTTCCCTTCAGTCACCTTGACCACGGTGTGGCGGCTGGCGGATTCCCCTTAGTCCGCTCTCCTCCCTCCAAAACACCCTTTCCCGTCGCCCGACATGCCTTTCAGGATACCACGCTTCCCGTCGGTCACTGCTACGGAGCTGGGCACTCGCTGGGCGTCTGCAAGCCAGAAACGGTGGCACAAGATGCCCTTCCAGCTCTCCCTCTTCCACATCATCGCCGTCGTCCTGCTTGTCATCTCGTCGGCCATCCTCAACCAGGGCAAGACCACGCCGGAGCCCGAAGTCTGTGCATCGCACGCCCAGCCGAATCCTCTGGCAGAGCTGTTTCCGAACAATGCCACGGGTGTCCTCAATGCGACACTGGCGATCATCCCCATCTCGTTGGAGACAGCGCGGCGCTTGATCCCTCCGCAGTACGGCATCCTTGAACGGGCCTACCGTGCGCTCTTGCCAGACTTCCCCGAGGGCATGTATCCTGTCATGGTGCAAGCTGCCCATGACCACGATATCCAGTTTCGGGCGTACGGGATCACCATCGACGACTTCTCGGTAAGCTATTCCGGGGATGGCATACCCTGCGAGTATGATACTGACGTTCTTGAAGCGTGTCGGGTTTGAGTTCCCCTTCCTGGACCTGTTGGGTGATGGGTACTCCTCCTTTCGATGGGCACCTGCGCAACTCCTCACGGCTAGCCATGGCATCGCCGTCCAGGGCTCGCGAGACTACGGCACCATCGTCACTCCCGCCGAATGGGACCCCCCTTGCGATGCTTATCGCGCGTTGCCGAACGGCAACACTGTCTTCAAGGGCAAGAGCGTGAGCTCCTCAGAGTTCATCGAGGTAGAGATGTCTCGACTCAAGGACCTTACCCTTAACCCCTACCCCTTGGAGCTGTTCAAAAACATCACGAACCAACCTACATTTGCGAACGCCTCATCATGCGACAACATGATCCGATGGTTCAACACAACCATGTCGGTCGGCAAGTTCGCCCCTGCCCCGGTTCTGGGAAGGATCAGGGCAAATGCGTTTCCTTACGAGGGGACAGAAAGAGAGTGGACCGACGTCTACGGTGTGCAAGTGGCGACACCCTTTATCGAGAATAACTATCTCGACTGCCGGACGATGCAAGGATACGTCGGCACCGGCGGGCCGGGAGACTCGTACACAGTAGAGGGCGGTAATATCATTAATCAGGACAGGAGCATGGAGTTATGACATTCTTCGGGGGAAGGGGTTTTTAAAAATATAACTAATGATACCCAGGCGAAGAGCCCGCCTTGACAGGTGATGTTGGCCCGCCTAGCAAATAAAGAAGTAAAATTATCAACTCATGGAAGTCGTCTTATTGCGTGTGCTGTATTTTCTGATGCACAGTTGAGCTACTGTTGCCTTTCCTAAATCTGACAGCTCGCGGTGTTTCAAGCCCCTGAACCGCAAGCTAAGACCTCAGAGCAGGCCGGTCATTGCTCAGGGGGACGTGTTCCGCTTCGGTTGCTTGACAAGCTCACCATGAGACCTCATTTCCATCGTTCAGCATCAAATAAGATTCCAGTACTTCAGGTTGTTGTTTGATGGAAATGCTTGTTTCTGACTCGAAACATATCAGAGCTTTTGACGGCTGTGCTTGTTGGGATGCCCAGGGTATGAGTACCCCTCACTCTTGAACGGTCGCATCCAGGTGAGATGTTGTTTGACGATGGATTGCACCTCTATAATTAGACGTCCGAGTCCGATATCCAATGTTCAGAACGACATTAAGCATTCTCACTGTGCCCAGCATTGGACACATTGGACGTGTTGCATCACTGGAGATGGGGCTGCAAAAAACATCGGAGGCTAGGAAGGAAAGCATCGTCACAAGGCACGCAACGTCGCACAACAGCCGAGACGGGCGACCATGTGCACTGCCGTGGCTTCTTTGTCGTGCACTGCATTGGATAAAATGGTCGGACTGATGGGAGTGAGATCGGAAGTCGAGCAAGCCGCATCCTGGAGCCTGCAACTCCCCGCATTTTACCCCCGCACGAGGATGAGACACTTCCAGGAAAATTCCAAGGCAGCTCCTCACCGTGGCAGGCATCTCACCTCGATTCCTCCAACCCGTTCCGCGCCCGCGGCAGGCTGGTGATCACGGCGGCTTTTTCATTGCGAGAAAACCGCCCAGCCTGCTGCCGCGCCCGGATATTTTGGCGCCAAACGGTTTCTGGGGGCATACGGGTCTCCACCCGTGGATCGCGTCAAAAGGCGGGGTAGCACAGGGGCCAAGGCCAAGCCTCCCGTGGACCCCTCCTTCCCACACATGTATGGCCGGGGGGGTGGGCTTCGAAGGCGTCCACATGGACATGTTGAACGAAGCCACCAAGCAGATGGTAGGCAGCGCAGGCGCGGCGGCACAGAAAGAACCTGGACGGCCAACACACCAAGCCCCCGTTTCTCCTCATTTTACCCGACCCTGTGTTGTTTTGTGTAGTGGTTTTGTTTCCTCCCTTCTTCAACAATCCACCATCTTTCCCATTGCTGTGTGGACACCCTCGCGCGAACCGCATGTGAGCGACCGGTGAACCGATGACCACGCGCCGTCTCGCCTGTCGTGACAGCGCAACCCGCCGCCAGCCATGATATCGTCGCGGTCCTTCCTCCGGCCCGCGCTGGCCAAAAATGCCTCTTGCTCGCGCCCCGCCGAGCGCGCCGCCTGTCGAACGGTAGCTCGCGTGCTAGGTGAGCTTTCTAATCCTCCCTCGCCACCGTTGACGCTTGTGGCGGACGGGTGCGCAACCGTACCCGCCCTGCCGGAGCCATTGCTACGCGGGTCCCCAGATTTCTCAATTGGCGCCGCCGAACCTAATATCAAGTCTCCACAGACGCCGTCCCTGTCCGCTCCCGCCTTGCTGGGGGACCCGCAGCGGGTGGTCAGTGTCAGCGAGCATGGCATGCGACGCTTAACCGCGAGCGACCCGCACCGGCCTCGCTGGCTCTCGCCGTTGTCAACAAGGCGCCGTCGCTGCAGCTTGTCCGCCATGCCTCGGTGCTGTCCACCATCCCACCGCAGCCGCCCGCGCGGGGATCTTCCCTGGCCGCCTACTCCACGGTTGTCTTGCCCCCTACCACGCCCTATGCGCAGCTGACTGTCGGCGTGCCACGTGAAACGTACCTCAACGAACGCCGTGTCGCCCTGACACCGCAGAATGTGGCGTTGCTGCTCAAGAAGGGCTACAGCAAGGTGCTCGTTGAGAAGGGTGCTGGCGCTCTGGCCGAATTCCATGATGAAGCTTACGAGCGAGCCGGCGCGACCCTGGTCGGCTCGGCGGCGTCTGTCTGGGGACAGGCAGACATTGTGCTCAAGGTGCGAGGACCGAGCCTCGCTGAGGCGGAGCTGGCCAAGGAGGGACAGACCATCATCAGCTTCCTGCAGCCGGCGCAGAATAGGGAGCTAGTGGAGAAGCTTGCCGCTCGCAAGGCGACCACCTTTGCCATGGACTTGATTCCTCGAATTTCGAGGGCGCAGGTCTTTGACGCTCTGAGCAGCATGGCCAACATTGCTGGCTACAAGGCTGTCCTGGAGGCATCCAACAACTTTGGGCGCTTTCTCACGGGCCAGGTCACGGCTGCGGGGAAAATCCCGCCGTGCAAGGTCCTGGTCATTGGAGCTGGCGTGGCTGGTTTGAGCGCAATCGCAACCGCGAGGAGACTCGGAGCGATTGTACGCGGCTTTGACACTCGTTCTGCTGCTCGCGAGCAGGTCCAATCGCTCGGCGCCGAGTTCATTGAGGTCGAGCTTGAGGAGGATGGCTCTGGCGCTGGTGGCTACGCCAAGGAGATGTCCAAGGAGTTCATTGAGGCGGAGATGAAGCTCTTCTACGAGCAGGCTCAAGAGGTCGACATCATCATCACTACTGCTTTGATCCCTGGAAAGCCTGCACCCAAGCTGATCACCACTTCTATGGTCGAGGCCATGAAGCCAGGATCGGTCATTGTCGATCTTGCTGCTGAAGCGGGAGGCAACTGCGAGAAAACTGTACCCGGCGAGATGATCACCCACAAGGACGTCAAAGTCATTGGTAAGTAAGCAAGTTCGCGTAGTGAGAGAACCTGCTAACTCAGACTTCAGGCTACACCGACTTCCCTTCCCGGCTCCCCACGCAGTCGTCGACTCTGTACTCCAACAACATCACCAAGTTCCTGCTATCAATGGCTCCCAAGGAGAAGGAATTTGGCGTTGACTTGACGGACGAGGTTGTCCGGGGCGCTATTGTTACCCAGAAAGGCGAAATCCTTCCCCCGGCGCCCCGTCCAGTTCCTCCTCCTGCCCCAACCGCGAAGCCGGCCGCCGTGGAAGCGGAGGTTGTGGCTCTGACACCCTTCCAAAAGACCTCCCGGGAGGTTGGGATGGTGACCGGTGGCATGGGCGCAGCTCTCGCGCTTGGAAAGTTCACAGGACCTCTCTTTATGGGGAATGCCTTCACCTTCGCTCTCGCTTCGCTCATCGGATACCGCGTCGTCTGGGGCGTTACGCCCGCTCTGCACTCGCCTCTCATGAGCGTTACCAATGCCATCTCTGGGATGGTTGGTGTTGGCGGTCTGTTCATTCTGGGTGGCGGTTACTTCCCCGAGACGATTCCCCAGGCCTTCGGTGCTGCGTCGGTTCTGCTGGCCTTTGTCAACGTCGCGGGTGGCTTCGTCATCACGAAGCGCATGCTCGACATGTTCAGACGGCCCACCGATCCTCCTGAGTACCCCTGGCTCTATGCCGTACCAGGTCTCGTCTTTGGCGGAGGCTTCCTCGCTGCTGCTTCGACTGGTGCTGCCGGCCTTGTCCAAGCTGGTTACCTGGTGAGCTCCGTGCTCTGCATTACCTCGCTTTCTGGACTGGCTAGTCAGGCGACCGCTCGCATGGGTAACATGCTGGGTATGTTGGGTGTTGGATCCGGCGTGCTCGCATCTCTCCTCGCCGTTGGGTTCCCTCCTGAAGTTTTGACCCAGTTCGGTGCCCTTGCGGCGATTGGCGGTCTTGCAGGTTTCCTGATCGGCAAGCGCATCACTCCTACCGACCTCCCTCAAACCGTGGCTGCTCTGCACTCCGTTGTCGGTCTTGCTGCCGTCTTGACCAGTATCGGCAGTGTTATGGCTGACATTGACCATGTGTCAACACTGCACCTGGTCTCGGCGTATTTGGGAGTACTGGTCGGTGGCATCACCTTCACTGGCTCCATCGTTGCTTTTCTGAAGCTTGCTGGAAAGATGTCGTCGAAGCCTCTCTATCTTCCCGCGCGGCACGCTCTCAACTCGACTCTTCTAGCTACCAACGTCGCTACCATGGGTGCCTTCGTCACAATGGCTCCTGGCGCTCCCCTCATCGCTGCCGGAGCCCTTGCTGCCAATACCGTCCTGTCATTCATCAAGGGCTTCACCACCACTGCCGCTATTGGAGGCGCTGACATGCCCGTCGTCATCACGGTTCTGAACGCATACAGCGGATTCGCTCTCGTTGCGGAAGGCTTCATGCTGGACAATCCTCTTCTGACGACTGTGGGTGCGCTGATTGGTGTTTCCGGTTCCATTCTCTCGTACATCATGTGCGTCGCCATGAATCGCTCACTCACGAACGTTCTCTTCGGTGGAATAGCTGCCCCGACGCAGTCAGAGTACAAGATCGAAGGAAGTGTAACGCAAACCAATGTCGAGGACACGGCAGAAGCTTTAACTAATGCCGAATCGGTCATCATCGTTGTCGGATATGGCATGGCTGTCGCGAAAGCGCAATACGCAATCTCGGACATCACGCAGATGCTCCGGTCCAAGGGTATCAAGGTCCGCTTTGCCATCCACCCCGTGGCTGGCCGTATGCCTGGACAGTGCAATGTGCTTCTTGCCGAAGCCAGCGTGCCGTACGACATCGTTCTGGAGATGGACGAGATCAATGACGACTTTGGCGAGACGGACGTGACGCTTGTGATTGGCGCGAACGACACGGTGAACCCTATTGCCCTGGAGCCAGGAAGCCCAATTGCTGGCATGCCAGTTCTGCACGCTTGGAAGAGCAAGCAGGTTGTCGTGATGAAGCGCGGCATGGCAAGCGGTTACGGTGAGTCAACCCTCTTCTGGTATCCCCACGAGACCCGACGCTAACATGCTGTGAAGCCGATGTCCCGAACCCAATGTTCTACATGCCTGGAACGAGAATGCTGTTTGGAGATGCTCGCATCACCACCGAAGGTTAGTGCCCTTGACCACCGAGCCCCTGTGCCGGACTCTAACCCAAGGATATAGCGATCAAAGCTGCCATCGAATCTCGACTCAAGACTTAGACGGGGCCTCCCAAGCATATACAGCAGCCGACCGTACATACGCACGCATCTTTCCACCAAACTGGTTCTGCTTACTAGATCATGACCGTTCCTCGCATGCATACCTATCAATCCGTCAGATTCCACACATTTTCTAGAAGACGCGCTGGCGGGCAAGAGAAGCTTACTTTTTGCTGTTGTATTTTGCGTTCGCATGATGTTGCATTCTCGGGCTTGGAATTTTGCTGTTGTTTTGGCCGATGGATTCTGTCCGTTGTGCTTGTTGCTTTGTATGCTCGTGTGCTTGTTGATTTGAAGGATATGCGATGGATTTTTGTCAGGTTCAACTAACCTTAGTTACCATGTAGCTGACAGAGTCGGGACCATATTGTCGTCTCTGCTCATGTTTGGGCGAGTGATGTGGGAGTGACTTGCGAGTGATGCAGTCAATGTCTTTCTCCGAATCTGTCTGACACGACGTCTCCAACTGTGCTTCTCCAAACCGGGTTCTGCACGTCTTACTTGCATGATATGCACACACCTAATTATGCTGCGCGTGCATCTCTCGCATCTGCGGGGTCGGGAGTCTCACTGATGCGGCTCGAGTTGTTTTCTGGTCCTTTGAGGGAGCCTCCGTCTCGACTGCTTGGGAGATATCGAGTCGTCAGGAGAGGCCGTCCCTCGGGTGATATACCACCTGCAAGCTGTTCTGCGGATAGCTGAGCTTCCAGGTGTCTTGAATCAGGTACTTTTCTCAAGGTATACGTTCGAGCAAAGCGTGCTCCTGAGCTGTCACGTGCTGCTTCCGTCGCAGCCAGCCAAGCCATCGCCCACCTTGCTGTCGGGGCCAGCCACAGAAGCACCCCTATCCTGCAAGCACAGGATGGACATCTGCGAATGCGCAGCAGAAGCTCAAGGCAGTCTATTCACCGCACTATCGATATGTACACCTGCGTCCCATCCCGCGCTCAACTCTGTCTGCAACACTCACTCATTGTCTCGCGCGAGCGACAGGCTCCCAGGCCTTGATCTTGGGCTTGGTTCTGGAATGTGTTAGGACCAGATAAAAGAAAGGGGCCGTGGCTGCTCTCTTACGTGTTGTATGTCCTGAATGCGGTAGGACCCCAGGTCTGGTTGGGAATGTGCTCGGCGCTTGCCCACGAGCGGGCCTTGGTGGTGATGGGGTCTTGGTTGGGAGGGGTGTCGACGCCGTAGGAGATCCAGAGATGCCACTGGGGCTCGATCTGAGAGCTGTTTGTTGGTGGTGATTAGCGTTGTCCGGACGAGAGTGGGGTGGGGAGGTTGGACGTACGCGTCAAAGTCGTGCTGGACGTAGTCGACCCATCTTGTGCGGACTGTGTGGCTGTTAGATGCGGGCTTCCGAGGGGTTGTGGGACGGCGGTTGCGTACGGGGCAGTTCCTCGTTATTCTCGAAAAACTTGTTTCCGAACTTGTCGACGCCGACGAGTCTACCGGCCTTCGTGTCACCTGTTGTGCTGTGAGCTCCTCCTCTGACGCTTCCTTCGAAAGTTTAGTCGAGCGTACCAATGTACTGTTCGTCGAGGGAGAGTAGGTTAGCAGGGCTGTCGGGTGATCGGGAGCTCGGGGGTCGTGGGGGAACGAACGTTGAGTTGATGCCAGTATTCCTGCGGTCATTTCGTCAGCACGCTTGCTACGCTCGAGGGGGACTGCGACACAAACCTTGAAGCCGATCTTGCGCAGATTGCCCAGGGTTCTGGTAATGTACGACATGGTGGGCTAGGACTGCCGGTCGGCCGTGGCTGGTCGTCGATGAGCTCTTCTGTTGTTGCGGCGAAGTTCGCTCGGATTGACCTCACGTCGCTGGCGGGTCGCAGTGGGAAGTCCCGGGCCAATCAGCGAGCTCAATTCGCGACCGGGTGCTTGAGCTCGGGCCCCACCGGCTTTTGCCAAGACGTGCAAGGGAGCTCCCTCGTCATTAGCCCCGCCATGGCCAAAAGTTGCATCACCGGAAAATTGATGGTTTTCCATGGCGTCGCCATTTCGCTGCTAGGTTCGACGTATTGCGGCTATGCTGGTCAGGTGTGTCCCGCGATGTGCTAGCAAGCTCAGAGCACCGATATCCCGGTCATGCTCTCAGGTTGCACGCGCGCAATGCCGCCGGGCTTCGACGGCGTCTGGCGCAGCATGGCAGAGTACAGCGACACCCCACGCTGGTGTGCTGGCGCCCTTCGTCGGTGAGCTCGACAGGATAGCGCCATCATTCCGAGTCAACGGGTCTCAAATTCGGGTGCTGCAGACGCCTGCCGAGTTCTACGAAACGCTCAAGGAGAAGATTCGAGGCGCGGAAAAGCGCATCTTCCTCTCGACCCTTTACATCGGCAAGTCTGAGAAGGAATTGGTATGACGACTGCCCCTGACCGACTGCGCCTAATCTAACTCTTCCAAGATCGCGACGCTTCGACAGACGCTTCGAGCGAAACCCAATGTCAAGCTCAGCATCCTTACGGACGCCCTTCGGGGCACCCGCGAAGCACCCGACCCATCGAGCGCATCCCTCCTCGCCCCCTTGATCGAGGAATTTGGCCCCGAACGTGTCGAGATCCGCATGTATCATACTCCCAACCTGACGGGTATTCGCAAGAAATACATACCGAAGAGGATCAATGAGGGGTGGGGGCTGCAGCACATGAAGCTGTACGGAGTCGACGACGAGATCATTCTCTCAGGCGCGAATCTCTCGAGCGACTACTTCACAGACCGGCAGGACCGTTACCATCTTTTCTCGTCCAAGGATATCACCGACTATTACGCTAGCATGCACAACGCGGTTTCGTCTCTGAGCTTCAACGTCCAGCCGTCCGACTCTCCCTCAGGTTTCGATCTCGTGTGGCCAGAGACAAATCCTGCCATCTCTCCGCTATCGAACCCGAAGCGATTTGTGGCCGATTCAACGAGTCTGCTGTCCGGTCTGATATCGCCCCGAAAGAAGCCGTTGAATACCCTCGTCGAAGCCCCAGGGGAGAAGAAGGATACCTCGGTTTACATGCTAGCTCAGTTTTCGCAGCTCTTGTCCCCGGATATCTCGACTGAACTTCCTGCGGTCACCCAAGTCCTCAAGACGCTAGCAGCCCCAGAGTACGCCCAATCGTCGTGGACGTTCACTGCTGGCTACTTCAACCCTGCGCCGTCACTCACCAAGCTTCTTATTTCTACAGCCTCGCAAAACAACACAGTCATCACGGCGTCACCGTATGCCAACGGGTTCTACAATTCCCCCGGTGTGTCTGGTCTTCTCCCTGGTGCTTACACTCTTCTTGCGCGTCGATTTCTCCGCGCTGTGCACCACAACGGCCGCGAGGGCTCTACGGTGCTGAGAGAATGGAGAAAGGGCACCGTCAACGAGCCTGGGGGCTGGACGTATCACGCAAAGGGCTTGTGGGTGACATTACCCAATAATTCCAACCCGTCGATCAGCGTCATTGGGAGCTCCAACTACACAAAGAGGAGCTACTCGCTAGACCTGGAGGCAAACGCCCTCATCGTGACGGAGAATGAGGAGCTGAAGCAGCGGCTTGGGGATGAGCAGCGCTGGTTGATGGAGAATACGACCATTGTCACGAGGGATGATTTTGCCAAGACAGAGCGCCGGGTTGGGCTCAAGGTGCGTATTGCCATGGCGATCGTGCGGCTCGTCGGCGGCGCCCTGTAGCGCTGCTGCGAGAGCAATAGGACTCACAGAGAGACATGGATACTTTCAGTGTCCAAGGCTACTGACAGCAGCGTGGAAGGCGTGTACATCATTGTATGAGAATAATAACTATAGACTATACCCGGGAAACGAATTCACCATTTCAATAACTTCCTCTCCAACGACCGCAAGATGCCCCTGACCGTTCACACCACCCCCCCTTTCCCACCCCCCCCCTTTCCCACCAGCTCAAAGTCGACTTCCCACCATGCTACCCTCGCGCCGCTCACCCCTTTTCCATCCCATCAGTTAATATAACACAACATCGTCCTCCTAGCCTCATAATACATCGTCTCCTTCTCCCTATTCCCCGCCCCCCTCCGACCCCTCTCCCTCCTCGCCTCCGCGATCTTACAACCCCCCCTATCCACACTACACCTCGCCACCCCCACCGTCCTCAACCTCTTCACGTGAAACACCTCCTCCTCCTCTCTGGGATCCCGCCCTTCCACCTCCACCAGCAACGCAGTAGTTGGATGCAGTCCCAGGTCTGGACGCTTGGGTAGCAAGATGGCGTATTGTGCTCGATCGTTGGGTGTGAGGATGCTTTCCGGCTCGTTCAGGGTTACGCTGAGGTGGCGCGTGGTGGGGGTGCAGCTGTGGGGGATGCAGAAGTGGGTGCCTTCGGCGGCGTACGGGAGGGGGGTGGTGAGGGAGAGGGAGAGGAAGAGGACGCGGCGGGGGAGGAGGATGCCTCGTTGGTAGCGGGTTTGGGGGGTGGTTGGGGTTGGAGTTGGGTGGTCTGGGAAGATGGTGGGTGGATAGGGGAAGGATGTTGTTGTGGTGGTGGTTGGAGTTGGAGGGGTGGTGGTCATGGTTGGTGGTAGTGGTGTCGGTGGGTGGTTGGACATTGTGTGGGTTAGTGGTTTGGTTGGTGAGGTGTGAGCTGGTGGTTTGATGGTCACGGTGAAGTGTTGACCTGTGGTCTGGCTGCGGCGGTGGTGATGGTATGTTTGATGTTCCTGAGCTTCGGGGTGAGAGTGTGCGGGAGAGAGAGATGGTAGATGATTCGGGACGGGGAAGGGTCTAGTTCGTCGTTGTTGACGGCGAAGTCGCGTGCGTGCTGAAGGTAATCGACGTATGTGGCTGGCGGCTGGGCGTGCCACCAAAGTCAATCGGGACAGGGGACCATAAACTCTAACCTTCGGATGAAGCCACATGATCTGCTTTCCGGGGTAGCATGGGGTATCAGGGACGGGGTCGCTTGAGGAGCGTCAGCACTAAGCCATCGCGCAAGTCTGCGGGTTTTCACTCTTTTCATGGGTCTATTACAGATGATACTCCTCTCCCGCTGCATCTCCGCCATGATTGACATGCTCCTCTTCGACACAGACTATCCCCGATACCCAGTACCGCCACAGCGGAAGAGACTAGCCCAGACGTTTCTGCTCTCTATACAACCCGACAAACCCTCGTCATCTCAGCATACTTCTCCACCCCCCCCACGCCATCCGCTGTCCCAGACCCAACCCCAAGCTTACACGAGCCCTCACCACCAAAACAAGACGACACTTCAACCGTCCTCAACCGCCGAAATCGCAGCGCGTTTTCCTCTTCTCCTTCAGTTCTCGGCGTCTCGGCCGTCCGAACGAGCAAGCCCGCCGTAGCAGACTCACTCCCCATCTCCATCTTTTCTTCCAGCAGGATAGCAAACACGCCCTTCCCCGCTCGCTCCTGCTCTGTGTCCCAACCGCCTTCTTCCTTGTGGGCAGTCACGGTGATGTGTACGTCACCTGGGACTCCGACGCCCACGAGGCAGAAGCGCTCTCCCGTGTTTGCGAAAGGGAGGGAGGTTTTCGCGGTAAGCAGAAGCAGCTCGTAGGACTTTGGTGCACCTTCAGGGGTTGGCTCAGGGGCTGGTTCCGCGGCTGCTTGTTCCCCGTGGAGCGGTGGCGATGGTAGAATAGTTGAAGGGAGCTCCATTCTGTGTAATACCTCGCTGATGTCGAGATGGCGATGGTTTCGGTTTGCGGCGTGTGCTCGGGAGTTGCCCGGCCCGGGTCTGCTGAAGTTTGAGTGAGGGGTGAAATGTTCTTAAAGAAAAAAATGTGGTGGTCGCTGTGATTTGGAGCGATATGCGGCAGAGAAGGACCATGATTGGTTCATTTTTCTCTCCGAGCATGCCGAGTCCGAGAGGGTGCCTGAGAGTTCTGCCTGGAAACCAAGGATGAGGCCTGGCCATTGCTCTTCGCCTGATATACCTACACAGATTCAGAACGCCGCGGGTTGAATGGGTGGGACATTCCCAGGGGACTGAATCATGTCTGGTTAGATAAGGTATCCAAAATGAACAGCTCCCCCGAGTCGACAATATCCCCGGTTCTGGCAAAGGTAAAACCCCTCTCAAAGCTCCGCCGTAACAGCGCCCATATCCCCCGTCTGACTGAATGCCTGCTTACTATACTTCAGATAACACGTCCCAAAGTTATCCGCAACGCTCTTAAACACCCTTCGGGGACTTTATTTTATCATATATATATTGTTTTCTTTTCCAGCCCATCCACAACACCTGTGTCATATAATATACCCTTAGTTTTGCTTTTTTACCATGTTTTCAGCCACACCTAGGCTAAATTCGATCCACGGCTTAAAATCCTCCCCTAACTTCTGTAAAAGGTTTAACTTATAATCCGTAAAGGCGATAAAGGCAAAGGTAAATACTATAATTGTTACGACCGGTACCTATACAGAGATAGGCAGGGACGCAGGGTTGGGGTTAGGTCAGGAGTCCCGGGTATGTTCGGGGTCACAGACCAAGAGG